>JAZDSV010000002.1:617500-675000 GCA_036784855.1 Aphelidium insulamus | reverse complement strand
GTGTCGTCCCACCGCTTCCCCAGATAGCCGGCATGACTGCGAGGATACAATGCCGCATCTGCCACATCGCTCCGCCACATCGTCCAACACAGCTGTGTGTTGCCGGAACAGCGGATGTTCCGCCGGCAGTGTATTGCGACGCGTGCATCCGCTCGCACTTGCTCTTGAATCGGTCTTGTCCACTGACTCGCGCGCCCGTCCAGCCGCCGTTCGACGCGGTTCTTCGCCAGCTCTTTCTGCGACAATAGATCATATGTGGGTTATATTCAATACGAGTCAGTCAGAGGACATTTGAAAGACTTGATATTATGGTGCTTTCACAGAAAGGTTTCCTAGATTAGACTACTGGAGTAGAACTAGCGAAACTAAAAACTGATGAAGTAGTTCTTACAGGTACTATGGAGAATGCACGTGTATGTATTCGCCATGAAAAGGCCGCAACGCGGGTTTTGCACAGCGCAATGACTTTAAGGACGGGAATTACAATCACAGCCCCCCGGGGGTTGCCAGGCGCCCGCGACCCCCCATATATTAAGTGGACTTAGGCGGCACACAAACACCGTAATAGACATTTATTCTGTATTATCACTCCCTTACCGCTGCTCATGCGCCGGCGTCGCCTGTGCCGTGTGCTGCGTGTGAAATGAAGGATAAGCAAGAATAGGTGGCTGACCATGACCTACCCACAGGGTTATTCCAAGCACTCCTTTCGGCGCTTCTGATTGCGGGCCGTCTTACTGCGCTTCTCCGCGGCAGAGAGGAGACGCTTGCCGGGCTTTCTGCCACGAGTGGCCGGTGCTGGTGGGTTGAGTATCTGTGCGGTGCCACGTGCTGACGTGCTGCTGCCACTCGTAGACTCGTTACGAGCGTCAAACACTTCCTGCACCAGTGCAATCGCCTTGTCATGCATGGCATCATAGACCGATGCATGCTCTGCCATCACCTTGGCGGCCTCCGTAAAGAAGCCCATCATTTCGCCATAGCGATCATGTCTGCTGCCAGCTGCCACGCCTGTAGGTCAGTTGGTGTCAGTGGCATTGTATACTTACCTTCAGGCAAGTGGGTTGTTGGCTGAGTGGTGGCACGCCATCGGACACGTCTTGCCAGCACATCTTGCTCCGTGGAGTACCAGCGAGGTAACCAAATATCACTATGGATTTTCTTCTCCGTCTCAACTGAGGCGCGTAGCATGTGCACACAAGGCAGGCCATACACAATCCACGTATAGCAGCTGCACTTGAATATTGCATCATTCTCATCCACATGCACCTGGCGACTCGTGTTTGACTCGCGGCAAGTGACCGTGATGCCTTAATGTTCTCAGTAAGTAATAAATGAACTTCTTTCTCTTACCCTCTACTGCCACCTGGACCGTGTACTTCATTGTGCATGTTATCAAGTCATTCCGGACGCGATTGTATGGCTTAGTGGCAAGGTCTGTCAATGCCTTGCCAAACTTTTTGTCAAAAACTTCCTCTGTGCAGCGCCGACCAGATTGAACCAACTTACGCTCTTTGTACCTGAGGCAGTGTTACAAACATGTAGATGCAGATGCACGGCACTATGTCACTTCACCTGTCCTTGACGTCTTGGCGCACACGCTTGAAAAGGTACACAAGTGTTGTTGATGTGTCCACCATGCACTTTAGTGACTTGTTCATTGACTCGGCGCGATTTGTAGCAATTGTTCCACCAGTGAACGTTAACTTGTGCCCTAGGAGAGACCACTTTTCCTGTTTACGCAACAGCCGGTCAAAGTAGTGGCGTAGGCGATCACGAGGTGCATCTCCGGTGCACTGCACCAAGTACTTTTCGGTCATTAAATGCCACGACTCAGACAGCTGCTCTGCGGTGTCATATTGGGTTTCGGAAATGGCAACAAAGTCGTTGATAACGTCATTGGCGCTGAATGCATATCCTAAGTAATACATCAGTTATATGCATAATGTATTAAACAGTCTGTCTACCAGTCAGCTTCTCGCGAATGTTCTTCAGCAAATGCCACAGGCACAACAAATGGTTGAGTGCGAGGCAATGCCGACTTGGCAGCACTTGCAATCGCCTCAGCTTCATCAGTAAACAATGTTTGAGGCCAGTGACCACACATCATCGCCACAAACTTGCGAAACACCCAGCTAAACGTGTCTGCAGACTCGTCCGTGATCAATGCTGCCCCAAAAACACTGACACGTCATCACAGTCAAATCCTGTAAACACGGCCAGTTTGGTGCGGTGGCGATTTGTGTTGAATGTGACATCAAATATCACAACGTCGCCATATCGTCGGTATAGTTCACGCTGATTGTCATCAATCCACAGCAGGCGGCAGAGTTGATTGTGTTCGTTCAACTCAAATGCAAACTCAAAGTCCCGCTCCGACTGTTGTAGCTCTTGAAGCTGGTTGATCAGCTGCGAGCTGTCCATTTTCACGTTTCGAACTTGATCAACAATGCCTTGAATAGTACGCCGAGTCCAAGTCTTGTCTGCATCTGGATACTTTGCCTGCAAGCGCTGACTAATCTCCAATGCCGAGTCATTGAATTTCGCCATCTGTTCGATTTCCTGCCGGAGCTGTTCCGGAACGTAGTGACAGCGTGAGTCGGCCTGTTCCACCACAGGTGGATGGTTGTGCAAATTGATGTCGGACATCGAAGTGAAACGATATACGTTCTGTTCCTTGAGGCAGGAATGATATATCATGTAACCATACTGCATTGCACTCACTGGCAGACTCTGTGCTTGCTCACGGTCTTCAGTTTCGCTATCAGTATCCAGAAATGGAGAGGACTGCGTGATTAGTCCGTAGCTGGTACTGTCCGCAGACGGTGCATACCAGCATGCTGCGGATCACAGGGTGCCTGGCGGGCTCCTCATTGGGCACATAAGGACCTTGGCTGGACTTGCCAAACCACTGCAGTACTTTGGACAGCATTAGGGTGTAGTAGACAGATGAGGCTAGCAAGATATCTATTGCACAAACAACCGCTAAGTCCACTTAATTAATGGGGGGCCGGAGGTGCCTGGCAACCCCCGGGGGGCTGTGATTGTAATTCCCCTTTAAGGACTGATAGAGAACATATATTATCGGCGCGTATTAAAAAGGGCCAGCACGAAAACAAAATCACGGCGCACAAACGCGCTAATGCTCTCGGCAACGCGGCGGCCGATATTGGCGGCGCTGCGCAACCACAACTCTACCAGAGCGTGTCGCTGCACAATTAGACGCCTCGCTGTACAAACTCAACCATTTGCAGGCGTGTCCATGCGCCAGCGCTGGGCACATTATTCCTCGGCGGCGATATCACCGCAACCCACAGCTCAGGCGGCAGTGACATCCATTGCCGATAAGAACGCGATAAGCGCATCGATATCCACTGGCAATGAGGTATTGCTATATGTGCTATATGTCTCTACCATCGCGTCTAACGCATTACAGTTATTACCACCGCCGCCGTCAATAGTAGATTTGCAAGTTCGATGGCGGCAAGCAGTGGACACTTTGCCCACGGGCACGCATACCGCGGCTGAACGTCTGGCGCAATGGCAGCAATGCTCGGAAGTACTGGCCGATATGTCTGCACTACTCTTGCGGCATGTCCGCGAAGCCAAAAGGCGACCCGCTTTCACATTGCCGGATCTTGGCGTGGATACTGGCAATGCTTCTACTCCCACTTCTACTCCCACTCCTACTCCAAGTACTTTGCCTCCTACCGCCACTGACGCCACTGCCACCTCCATTCCTACGACCACTTCTTTTATGCCGGAGCTGTCGCACTTTACCGCGCTGTTTATTCACCTGCAGCGGCACTACCACCACCACCACTTCGATGATGCCCATCATAGTGATCAACATCTGGAGCTGATGACCAAATTGTTGGGACGCGACTACCGCCACATCATGTCGGCCCTGGTGGCGTACAGGCGGCCCACCGCGGAGCTGCTTCAGCTGGCCGAGCAGCAGCTGTCACGTCCGCCCGCGTGGCTCGCCGCGTCACAGAAGCAACAGCCAGGCGGTCAAGCCACGGTGCTGGTGTCTGACATTGCCGGCTCGCTCATACTGTCGGCGTGTCTGCACGGCCAGGCCGAGACAGCGTGCGAGCTGCTGCGACTGGCTGGCGAGAAGCGGTGGCTAAGTGGTGGCGCGAAGCAAATGCGCCGCCTCAACCACGCCGTCATCCAGTGCTGTCTCGATGCTGCGGCTGCGGCATCCACCGTGCCGAACACTACACTGGACGGCACATCCACCTGCCCAATGGTCGTGCGGGCCACCAATATTGCCGTGGCCGCACTCACTGGCCGAGATGGCGCCCACAATGACAGTACCGCTGACAGCGAACTAGACGCCGGCAAGGCGCTGCGGGCATTCATGCGGCACTACAACCGACGCGCCGACGTGGACGGCTCTCTGTTCTGGCTGGACGTGGCGCGCAGGATGCACAGTGATGGTCGCCTCCTGCCACAGCAGCAGCAACAACAACAACACCGGGGCGGCCAACAGTTGAAGCGGCGGCTTGGCGGCCCGCTGACACCATTCTACAACCTGGCGGTGGACACTTACTGCCGTGTGGGCGACATACGGTCGGCGCTGCAACTGCTTGGCCGCATGAAGCAGGAGGCAGACGTGGCACCGCCGAATGCCTTCACCTACGGCTCCGTGATGCAGCTGGTGTCGGATGGAGCGCTGGCCAGGCGGCTGCATCACTCGGACACCACTGTGCGCGTGGGCGTGATGGACCTGGTGGAGGACATGCGACGACAGGGCATTGCCATGGAACCCGAGAACTGGAACGTGCTGCTCTGGAACCATGCAAAGAACGGCCGTGCCGACAAAGTGGAGCAGCTGTACGCACGCATGCTTCAGCAGCCCTGTACGCCCACCACGCTCACCTACAACTCGCTGATGGTGGCGTGGGCCACGCGGGTCGGCATCCATCCGCGAAACTCACACTACGCAGACATTGTCAGAGGCAGAGCCGCGTCGCACCTGCTCCGCTCGTATGACCCGGCGGCACCGACTGCGGCACAGATAGTTCGCGCCAATGCAAGCGTGATGGACAACATTCGGGAGGCGTACGGCCGCGCCTGTGCCCACTACACCGCCATGCAGGAGCGCCGTGTGCCGCCCAATGCCAAGACGCTAAATACTCTTGTGCATTTGGCTATTCACGCTGGAGTGCCGGAGCGCGCCGCGGACCTCTGGACTTATCTGCGACCGGCGCTCATCTCGACCAGGTCGGCACTGCAGCACAGTCATGCGTCCAGCAGCTCCTCATCTCACTCGACCTCGCCTCGGCAACTGTTTGGCGAGAATCATATGCTGAGGATGGACAGCGACGGTGATACCACTTCACAGTACGAGACGGCCAACCCGCGAGCAGCGGCCGACATCATCACATTCAACACGCTGCTGGCACTATTTGCCCGCGCCAGGCTCCCCGCAAAAGTGGAGCAGACTCTGGACGACATGCGCACGCTGCATGTGACACCAGATGAATGGTCGCTGACACTCGCGCTTCAAGGTCTCCTACGCTACAATCCCCGATACTCCAAGCACAATGCCAATGATGACGCCGATGACTTGGCGGCTGGTGACGACGTACTCCAATATGAAACAGACAGCGACGGCCTGGCTGTGGTGCAGTGGGTTTGCGCAGCAGCTCGAGCACTGAACAAGAAGGTAGACCCGCGTGCCGCACCTATCCGTAAAGGTGGTGCGCTGGAACGTGAGCTGGTGCGGCTGGAACGCTGGGAAGGCTCTTCAGATCGACTGCGGCAATTTGTACGGGATTTCATGGTGTTGATGCCGCGTGCCAGGCGATGATTTTTATAGACTATATAGTTCAGCTGTATTATGCTGTGGCAATGTACTGCGTGTGACAAGTATACTACCGCCAGTTACTACCAAAGACAGAACAAAGTGAATGGACAACAATCTATGCCAGGCGGCCGAGAGTAGCAAGCATATCGGCCGGACTGGCGGCTGTTAGTGCTTGTGGCACGGCTGCCGCCTGTGCTGGCAGATCGGGACACGGCGTATCCTGCTTCACCGTCACCGTGGGTACAGTTATCGGCCCAATGCCAAACACCTTGACACGCAGATTCACCACGTATGACGTGTTTAGTTTGGAACCCGGGCCGGCCGTACACCGCGAATAGATGCTGTTGATGGCCGACTGTTCCGACGGGGTGGTTGTCTTTAGGTCCAAACTGAGTGGCAGTAGAAGCGTGGTCAGCGCTCCGCCACCGGCCACATTCTGGTCTACCAGATTGCCGTGCGCGATCTTTGTGCTGGGGTCCACTTGCGTTAGCATCAGGTCGACGTCGCAGCTGGACACGAAAATGTCGAACGAGTTGTCGTTTGTGATGGACACGTCCAGAAGCCACTTGGCACTCAGCTCGCCGTTGCTGAAATTGTTTGTGCTGTCTGGTGCTGGTCTCAGCGAGCCTACACGAATGTTACAATACATAATTGTCAATGACAAGCAATATCTAGTACGTACCAACTTTCACGTTTGGCTTCTTGAAGGTGGCAGCGAGAATGCTGGCAGCAATGGCCACGCCAATGATCAAGAGGACTAGCAATCCGCACAGCGAGCAGCACACAATACGCTTCTTGGACATTGGCCGCTTCATCTTGCTCACGGGCTCCACATCGCCAGCCACCGCTTCCGTCATGACTGATTATCTATCTAGATGCAGTAACTGTATGCAGCAGGAATGTGAAAGAACTACGCAAGTTGTTACACCGAACACCGCCGACTGTGACCGATCGTCGAGCGCGCTGATTGGTCCGTTTTATTATTGCGTAATTAAGAGGTTCTTTCAATGCAATGAGCGAATACGCAGGAACGGCCGGGCTGTCGGTGGACGACTCGTTCCCGGTGTACAATGCGTATGCGGTGTCTCGCCGAGTCGGTCTGCAGCGAGATGCTAATGCGGCTGCTGCCACTATGCTGGATACTGACAGGAGGCTTGCACGGCTGGAAACCCTGGTCGCCCTGCTGGAAGACAAGACGGCTGGGTTATCGCTGCCAACAACCGCCGACTCCAATGCGGCAGTGTGGAGTGACCAGGCATTTGCCGCGACTCGTCGAGTGGGGCTGCAACGAAGCGCGGCTGCTATAAGCTCCTCCACGCTAGAGGCCGAGAGCAGGCTTGCCAAGGTGGAGGGGGTAATCGCCGGATTATCTTCACAAATAGCGGGGTCTCAAGCTGCGGTCTCAGGGGAGAGTCGGCAAGACAGTACGACGAATGCAGTGCTCAGCTCAACTCCTGCTGTAACTGGCACCACCGCTGCCGATATAATGCCCACACCGGAAAGCACAACTGATGCAGAGCAACCCGCTCCCGAGAAAGTACTAGACCCGGCATACGCGAAATATGTGCGTCTACTCAAACTGGGCGCTCCGGTGGCACAGCTGCGGCAGTCCATGATATCGGACGGCCTGGACCCCGAAGTTATCTTGTAATACATTTTGTCACCGTTTACTCTTGCGCATCCAAGTAACTATTGGTAACTGTTAATAGACGGAGAGCTCTACACGTGAAATATGTACATATACCGTGTACAATGTACATACATATGCAGTGTTTAATAACAACCAGTAAAAGTAGTACAAGGCTTGCTTCATTGCTGCGCCGCCCACAAGATAACACACAGAGACACAAAAGTTGTTGCCAAGAACGCCGCGGAACAGTACGGTAACACAGATGAGCAGCGCCGAGCCGCCAACAGCACGGCCTCCATCCGCCTCGGCCATGGACACTGCACCGACACTGCATCAACCACCGGAGGCCCGGCCTGGTGGTGGTGTTTCGGAGGTGTACGATGCTCTAGGCGTCAGTCGTACCGCCACCAACTCTCTGGAATCTCGGATAGACCCTCCACGCCACCCAGAATACTCGGCTGACGATACCGACAGGCTCGACATTGACCAGGACAAGCTGGGCATAGAACATCCCGTCATGCGGGCAATGGATGCTGTCAAGCAGCCGCTGCAGCCGCTGCAAACGACGCGCACAGTCACTCCAGTGTCATCGGGTCTGCAGCACAAGCTGCCCTCTGCCACAGCGGAACCGCCCAGTATCAAGGCCATCGTTCACTATCTGCTCACCAAGGAGTACTTGTTGACGGCCTTGGAGCTGTTTGCGGAACTGAGCGAGGATGGGGTGGATGTGCGTGAACTGCGAGAATACTTTGCCAACCACAAGAACTTTGAGGGCAGAGGGCGCTATGCCGCCGGTCCTGCTGCCAACATGCTACGTATGTATACACCATGCCAACAGAGAGTATGATGGTTTTATGTAGTGCGCGGTCAGCAAGTGGAAACCGCGTTCAATGCCAGTGACACTATATCAACATTCGAGGAGGGGCGGTCTGCGGTATCGGCGTCGGAGCAGGGGGACATTGCGCGTGAAAAGGACGAGTACATTGCCGGTATGTTTTGCTACATTACACTGTTAACTATAATATTTTCTGCGGTACATATAGTTCTGGAGTATGAGTTGCGGCAGACAAAAGAGTCCGTGGAAAAGTTACGAACTCGCCTGGGCAATCTCATGAGAAGTATATCTTGTTATTTTGTTGACTCTGATTTGATTTCATTATGTTGCAGACTCTGCTGATGATACCGATACGGTGATCGCGTCATCGCATGGTGGACGAGCAGTGCCCAAGGCTAGAGTATACGCGTCACGTCTCGGCACCGAATTCGATGTACTGTCACAGGAAGGGACTGTTCTTTCGCGTAGTGTAGCGGCGGACTGCGGCAGTCAAATCAATCTCACCAGGCCTTCGTCCGTTGTCTCAAATTCAGACAGACGGCTGAATGGCAATATTTCCACCCTGCTTTCCGCTGGACAAGCGAGCCCACAAGAATTGCGTGTCCTAAATTTTTTGTATGTGTTGATCTCAGTTTCAAAAATATTCTTATTCAATGAGCCGTAGAGTACACGATTATTTGCAGACGCATGGCTACAAGATGACTGCACTAACTTTTGGTGATGAAAATGACGATCAGGACCTTGAGGACTGGGAAGATGTGCTGGGAGTGTCGGATAAAGTTGTGACGCCGCCACCGGGTCTACTGATCTTGTACCGACATTACAAATGTGCCGAGACAAGGCCGTCGCTGATCGATTCAAATGTTGTTGCTCAACAGGTGGAAAGCTGCGTACGTTCTGGGCGTCATTCAGCTCCCCTTGAAGTCTCGTCATCCCAAGTTAGCATTGATCGAATGGCGGAGCTAGTTAGCAATGAACTCGACAATTCGCTTGGAAACAATTTTAATGGCGCCTCATTGGTGCAAAATTCGTCGACTCGGCCACCAAAGGAAGTATTGAAGCCTTCTTCGCCTGTGGATAATGCATCATCAAAACCAACTGGTCAATTGCCGGTAATGTTCCTTTCATTTTGCTTTCGATTAATACTTACACCCGCAGCATCTTCTGCCCCCTCGTCGAACAAGTGGTGGCTTATTTCCGGTGCAACGGCTCATGAGTCGTATGCCAACACTTTTGCATTCCGTTGCTTCCGCCGATGAAACGTCCGAGCTTGCGCTGCTTCTCAAGGACGCCACGACACATTCAACGATCCATGCACTAGGCCTCATACTTCCACGGATTATTCCCACCGTCGTTCTCAATCGACGCGAGGCAAGCGCAAAAATGCAGTATATTTGGCTTTAACTTTATCAAGGAACTATTACCGCTGATTGTGACCGCGGCAGTCAACCATCCCGACATTGCCGTTAGAACGCAGTTAATCAGCTCGCTTCTCAATTTGATAAAGAAGCCCGACGAGAAGCAGCGACGCCTACTTATTGACGGCTGTTCCATTATTATATCTCAAAGCGCAAGTGATGCCGACAAATTAAATTTCGATTCGGTTGGTTCTGTATGGACTGCCTGCGTAGAGTTGGCAGAGAGCAAGTTCCCTGAGCGAAAAATATTACTGGCCGATCTGTGCAGCTTGATAATCGGACATTCCGAGGTATATTAATGATGTTCTTGAATTTGATAATTTAACGAGAGAAGCTGTTGCAGGATCGATCAGGCCTAATGACTGAGATATTTGACTGTTTCGCAAAACTATCCATTGATTTGCACTCCGGAGTTCGATTGAGCGTTTGCAAAAATCTTGCTACGGCCTTGAGCAACCTTCAAGTCGCACAAGCGGCCATTTATGTGTTAAAAACTTTGCAAGATGTACGCACATAGCCATTAATTGCGCATAATTTACGCATGCAGATCCGTACCATAATCTTCCGACTGATCAAGGACTCCAGTGCCGATGTGGCAAAATTGTGCTGTCAGGTGCTGCTTCCGGTGTTCTTTGATTCGTTGCGGCGGTGCCAAGAGAGTGGAACCAGTACAGCTCTGTTTGACTTTATGGACTCTCTCATGGAATCAAGTTTGAATCTAGTCAAGTCAAAAACAACCTTCACTGTGACCGCCATGGATTCCATGAACATGCTACCACAGCATGATGTCGCAGAGTTAAATTGCTGGCTGAAAGCAGTTAACGTCGGACTGTACCACCTCTACTTGTTATGTTTATGCAAGACCAGTTTACATCCCGCATCAATTTCCGGGCCACTCGAGGCAATCCTTTCCCAGACCTGTGCAGTATTTGACGAAATCGGAGGTTTGGATTTGTTCACCGATCCTTCCACGTTGGCTACCAAGTTAAAAGCGGTACTAAATTGGGTGGAAGAATCGAACGATGATAAATCGACAGATTGGCCGGAATGGAAATACGTTATGGAAATCTGGTAAGCGATTGCTACTGAAATGGCCACCCTGTTAACTGGGTAGGCTGGAGCGCTTTATATCGCTGATCAAAACAACGGATCCCATCAATCGACCCATTGTTTCCGCTTTGCTCGAGGTTCAACGTCATTTTACCTGCTTGTTTGGTCAAGTCATTGTTGCAAGATATTATCTGCCGAAATTTGATATTTGCGCGTTGGTGGATGATGAGGAACAAAGTGCAAGCCCCAAATTGTTGTCAATGCAAGGTTAGCTTGTTGCTACACTGTGACTTGCTAATACTTTATAGACCTTGCGTGCCGCTTGAGACTCATTCCTTATTATGTCAACCTTATGGTCAATGCATATCCTGGCGCCCCTCAAACGGTCGCGCAGTACATCCAAGATGTAATTCTGAATATGTGCGCGCAAAACAAACAATACGCCATCTACCCCGATCTTGACGTCCTCAAGCTTTCGATAATATTTCTGCTGCAGTCGCAGAAAATTCTTGCAGAGCCGGTACTGCAGAGCTTGGTTGATTTGGTGCAGCACCCCGAGGGAATCGTTCGCGCTCAGTTGTGCTCGCTGTTTTCCATCTACATCTACTCACTGCCTGCTGCTTCGGTGATCAAGCGGATATTACCCAGCTTACTGCTTTTGGCAAACGATATGGATCGCGCCGTAAGGCTTTCCACAATTGGAGCGTTTGGTGCCATTCTACAGCAGCACGGAATGTCCAAGGAAGTGTTGGACCGCATCGAAATTCAGCTGTCAGCATTCATCGACGATCCGCTGCCCGCCATCAAATATGATTTACTGAAGATGTACACTCAAACTTTGTCATCGGTGGAGGAGGCATTTCGAGCTTCTTTCATCATACCGTCCTTGTTGCGCTGGGCAACGGTGGAATTGCGATGTAGAAAACCGCGCGAGATGGAGGAGTATGAGTCGAGACTCAAGGTGCTTGTCGTCGCCCTGCAAGTCTTTCAAGTGCTGAGCCGGACGTTCTTGTCAGACAGCGTTGTTTTGCAATGTGTTTTGCCGACGTTGAACCTGATCAAGAAGGAGATCATCTCTCTCGATCTTGCTGGTATGGAACACTTTTAATATTAATGACATTAGATACAATAACCCTCTTTTCTTAGGGCAGAAAAAATCAGATCCCAAATCGGTGGCTGACGATGTGCCGCCACTGGAAAATTTCGTATTTTCCCCCACAGAGAGCTCCTTCAACCCGCTGGAGGCGCATGCCGCCGCGTCTGCGTGGGTTGATAGATTGATCCAAACATTCAAGGGCGAAGAGAATGCTTTCCAAGAATCGTACGTGCATTGCGTGGCTGATCGCTCTATTTCTTAACCTGTCCATAGTGATATTTACAACAACTCGCTGGCAGGAGCTCCGGCCAAGGAATTATCTGTGTATCTGTCGTCTCAGTCCGCATCCACAGACCGCGAGGCCATTCCGTCCGGCGAAAACGTTGCCTCGGGTTTCATTCGCGGTCTATCATTGAATATCCGCATGCCCAAGGGTTCGGCCGAGGCTGTGGACAAACAACCTAGTGTCCACTCCATCAAGCCACTTAATGAAGCTGCGAATGTTGGTTCAACGGCATCCACGCCCGCAAAGAAAAGTAGCTCATTTTTTGGATCCAAATTATTCCAGAAGTTTCAAGATCGTACCGGCAACAATAGCGCCCCGGTCGGCGGTCCAGATAATTCGGCACGACAAATCAAAGATGTGGCATCTAGCACTAGTGAAGCAGCAATTGAACCACGAGACTCCAAGCACGGAGATACTCCTACTTTGGCGGGTAACAATGGCGCAAGTTCTCATCTGCAGATAGCGGACCAGACCAGTTCCGAAGTAGTTGGCGAGAGAATGCCAAAGCCACTTTCGGATCATCCTGCTCCCATAGCAATGCTAGCGTCGGCCTCATCCTCCTCGCTCTATGTCCACATTCCAGATGCCGGAGACGCCGGTAAGGCCGATGATGGCAAACGCATAGAGCAGCACGCACACGGCGCCGAACTAGCATCTGATCGCCGTGGAATGCTTGGTGCTGAACCAACCAGTTCGACGGCGTCGCTGCCGCGCAACAACTCCACCACCACTCTGTCGTCCGTACTGTTCAAGCCCGTGGCAACATCCGGCACGGATGATGCGGATGATATACCGTCTAGTGCCGAGCCGAGCCAAGCAGCAAAGAAATCACTGTTACTCTCCACGTCGGGCAAAAACTTTTTTGACTTTGAGGACGACGAAGATGACGGGCCTTCCTCGGGCGCTGCGGCGGCGACAGATCCGCCATTTGCACGGTCCCGCGTGGTGTCGTCGTCAAATGTGGCCGGCACCGTGCAAGATGACACGGCGGTGGACTTTATCATTGATCAAGTGTATCCGGCCAAGCCGCCCGTGCCCGACACTGACGAACCAGGTTCAATAAAGTGAGCGTGTTTATTGTCGATTCCTTGCAGGCTTATGTCCATGCACTTGTGTCCATGCGTATATCACGGAGCGAGTGTTGAAGACATGCACAGCAGGCAGCGAAAACGAGATTCGGTAATGCCAGCAACGCCGCCCCGATCGACTCAGAGGCGACTTCTGTCACGCTCAGAGGCGGCGGGCACGCGCTTGCTGCACAGGCCGCTTCTGTCCTCCACGGCACGTGAGTATGCGGGAAAGGCGCGTGGTGGCGGCAGCACACGCAGCTCCGTGGCCAAGGCGGCCCACGCACGAGCGGTGGGCGAGCTGATGGCACTGGTCACCGGCGTGGACACGGGCACGGACAACGACCGGCTGGCCGCTGCGTTTCGTGACGCCGCACAGTCGGCCGACACGGCCCGCGGTGCGCACTCTTCATCTGTTGTTGGGAGCTGTAGTTCGCGCGCATCACTCACTGCCCGTCTCAGTGGCCGCACTGCTGCGTGAGTGTTCCGACAGCGACTCAGTCAACAGGGCCGACAGTCGCGGCAGGACGGCGCTGCACATTGCGGCCGCCGGGGGACATGCCGACATTGTGCGCCTGCTGCTGGACGGCGGCGCGTCTGTGCAGTTGCGCGACGTGAATGGCAACTCGCCCCTGCATCTGGGTAAGTGTGGGACTTGTTTGCTGTAATCCATAACTGTCCATAGCTGTAATCGGCAGCCACGTGCCGGTGGCGAGCATGATACTTCAGGCAGGCGCCGCGGTGGACGTCCACGACAAGTTCCAAAAGACCCCATTGGACATGGTGCAGGCGCGTATTAATCTGCTGCGAGCACAGAGCGCTGCCAACCTCACCGCCGACACCAACACTGCCACGAACGGGGACAGGCATCACGCGCAGTTGACGCATGGAATGCGAGAATTGGTGACACTGCTGCAGTCATACAGCCGAAACCTGCATCGGGCACAACTTCGATGCATTGGCAGTCAACTGGCCACCATACCAGAAGGCCTGTCACAGTCACTGCAAAGTTTATCAGATGCCCTGGACCGCGTGGACGTGGCTTGTGCAGTTAACAATGACTCTGCTGCACTTGACAGCAGTCGCACCACCGACACCATTGACCAGTTGCAGTCACTGCTAGACAAGATAAAGCTGCTTTAATTGTTGTTGTTGTTCTCTCATTTGTGCCAGCACTCGGTACGACATCTAGAACAGAGTGCTGATTAAGCTTCGATCCAATATGACAAGCAAATGTGCGAGTTGGATGAACAGTGTCTCAGTGCATGGCTGCTGTTGGCATGAGTGATGCGTATGATTTCTTTGCTAACGATTCTTTATCTGTGGGAACTGTACGTCTATCCTAGTGCCCTTCAGGACTGATTTGTATGTATGACGATGAGTGCTGTGCTAGTAACTAATGTAGCTAGGTTCACAGAACTAAATAGCACTCCTTTCTTTATTATGTCGCTTACTTCAGGAGATAAAGTTCTTTACAACATATCCATCATCTGATAATCGAATAACTGAATTCATACATTGAGTTGGTAGTGTACAGAATAGCGACTAGTCAAAAACGATAAGCGCATATATATGGCATGTTTAATGGCATGGTGTATACATACAACCTTGTAGATGCTATCATGCAGTAGAATTAACACGACACCTTTTGCAATACTCACGGTCCCATGGCATGCGTTTCCGGCATTTTAAATGGCATGCTGCATACGTAGATGCATTATTCATGTACAGTTGAGCTGTAAATATAATGCAGTAGATTAACACGACAATACTCTCAAATGATCGGCACGCTGCGAAGGCTGAGCGCGCGGCGCTGGCTACACGCGTCGGCCACGCGTCAAATGCCCCGCGAAACGGATACACGCGCACCGGGACGGTCCAGAGCCGCACAATGCCCCATCACGGGTCCGGCGGTGCCACAACTACGCCCCGAGGACAACATCAACTACTTCACGGAGACGGTGCGCCTGCACAAGGCCATGGTGTGCCTGCTGCAGGAGAAGATGGTGCACGAGTTCCCGCAGCTGCGCGGTGTGTATTGTATATAAATTGCGCTGTACACGTATACAGATAATTCTGGCGGGCAGAGTACGCGGTGCCCGCGCAACCCGACAATGCCACCCACAAGCTCACATTCACGCGCTACGGTCTCATCTATCCCGGCTGCGATGCGGCGCCGCACGCGCCAACCGACAGACGCTGCACCGTCACAGTGCAGGCCACCGACCTGGCCACCGACGCCGGCGCCGTGGACAATCTGCGTGCGATTGCCGGCGACGCGTACAACCGCCACACCGACGCCATCACACTGCACTGCGACAAGTTCCCGGCGTACGGCCAGAACAAGCAGTGGCTGCTGGACACGGTGCAGCGATTGAGACAAGCGGCTGCTGTCAGCGCTGATGCCGGAGTGGACTTTGCCGCCGTGTGCCAGGTGGCGCCGCTGGATGCCCAGCAGCACAAGCCGGATGGCAGCAAGAGGCCCCAATTCCCGGCCGAGTGGAGCCGTCCAGATCTTATTGAAACTGCTGCCGGTGCATCCACTGCTAACGGGGAGGCCACAGTACATGCACAGGCAACTGCTGCGGCGTAGACGCGATACATACTATATAAATCATATATTTACAAATGCATATTGTGATGTCTATGTAGAGACACCATAATCATCCAACAGGTGTCATATGCACCTAAAGCAAATATCTCCTTTGTCTGGCTTGTATCAACGGTGTGGAGATCAAACTATTACAGTTGCTAGAAGTGCAAGTACAACATCTACTGATTAGCGCAGGTTCGGGTGCAGCTGCGCAGGCCTGGCAGTTAGAGCGCTGCGAGAAAGTCCCACAGAGCGGCGTCGCGGTGGTTGCGCTGCAGAGAGCATGGATGCGACAGATTTGGTGTTGCCACTTGCCGAAACAGCAGGTCGACGGGGTATTTTTGACACTGCGGCCGGGGCGGTGACTGTTGGCCGTGGTGGTGGCTGTGCAGAAGCTGCTGCCGGGATGCTGCGTTTCGCCGGGACAATAGCACTGGGCTTTGGCTTGTGCAGCGCTTTGACCGCTTTGACTGGCTGGGACTTTTGTGCTCTGGGAACGGGCGGCGCCTTTGTAGCTGAGGATGATTTCGTCGACGTAGAAGCCGGCCTCTGCTTGGCCGCACTACCTCCCCGGACGACACTTTTCTGCTTGGCGCTAGTAGCGGGTTTTGTTCGCTTCTTGCTGCGAGACGCGGTAGCGAAATCGTCGTCTGAGTCATCGCCATCAAAGTCGCTGACGTCGTCATCATCAGCCTCTTCATCGTCGTCGTCGTCATCTTCCGGCGTGAATTCAGACTCTGCGTCTTCCTCGCCGTCATCAACACCCTCCTCCTCTGGGCCTGGTACTATGGCATTATTCTCCGCTTTCAAGTTGTCGACTACAGCTTCATGATTAGCCGCCGGTCCATCGGCATTTTCCTTGTCCGCGGCAGGGACACTGTCCAGCGCTTGCTGACTGGCAGTCACTTTGGACAGCTCGATAACGCGACGTACAACCTCATCTTCATCTTCATCCTCATCCACACTGCCATGCCGGCTCTTTAGAGCTGGACTGCTTCCCTGCACAATGCTCTCTGGATCCCCTGCCGCCATGAGGTGACGCATGACAAAAGGCGTGTGAGTGTCATACCGCCATTTATCAGCGGAATCGAGCCGGCATTCAGCGAGGTGGCTCGGCGTTTGTGGCGCTGCTTCACGGCAGCAGCAGTATCTGCACCACTGGCCGCCCTGCCACCACCAGACCGTGGCGCAGACGACCGCTGCTCCTCGGCAAAGTCAGAGTCGTCGTCATCGTCGTTGTCACTGGGCGCCACCACGTCTTGCTCGTCACCACCGTCCACGACATACGAAACAGAGTGCTGTGAGCTTCCGCAGTACATCAGTGTACTACAATCTGGGCGCAAAGAGCAGCTTACCGCGCTGACCGCCTTGCCATGATAGTTGGCTGTCTGGACTGTCTGGACTGTTGCGGGGAAAGAAGGGAAAAAAAGAAGAAATAGGAAAGACGGAAAGAACTGGAAAAAGCTTTGGCGAAGAAGGACTCGCTTTCTGACGCTTTCTGAGGACTCGCCTCGCTTTCTGATGCTTTCTGAGGATTCGCCTCGCTTTGTGATGCTTTCTGAGGACTCGCCTCGCTTTCTGACGCTATCTGAGGACTCATTGGCCATTTCCGACCAATGCTATAACCATCACCACTTACCATGCTGCAACAGCTAATGGTATACATACATACGTACGCCAATATTAAAACATCTGCCAACGTACCATCTATTTTAAATGATATACTACTTGGACGGTGCTGGGGATAGGCGCCGTGACCTACGCCGAGGAGTGTCTAGTGCGGAAGGCTGTTTCGGTTCAGATGGCTTGACATCGCTGCGTACACTTGACGCAGCAGCATGCATGTCCATGTTGGCCAGATTAAGCGAGGCCGAGAGAAGCTGCACGAGATTCATGCAGTGCTTGATGGCGCAGAATGGCAGCACCATCCGCGCGCTGAGACGAAGTGCACTCAGCGTGACCACGCCGCCCTCTTCAACTGCAGATGTATGTGTATTTCAGTCTAAATACTCGGTAAAGACCTACAACTTACTGGCCGGTCCAAAGGAGATCATGTATACCAGTAGCCAGAAAAGTTCGTTGGCCGCGCACAGGCTGAACAGAACCGTGTTGTTGTGGTAGTAGAGGCGTAGTAGCCAGTGCTTGTCGCTCTCCAGTCGCTTGTGGCTCGACGCGCCCCCGACCATGGACGAGTACATGTGGATGTAGTGGCTGGAGAAGTCCAGCACTATCAACAGCTGGAACCAGTGCAGGTACTCGGGGTACCGCACAGCCAGAAAGCATAGCAGACACGTGGTGGTGGAGCGGTCGGTGACCATGTCGAACACGGCTCCAAATTTGCTACCTATGCTTATATTGTCAGCGCATATCAGCAATAGACATATGCGTACACTGGTTGAAGTAGCGAGCCAGGTGGCCGTCCAGCGCGTCCAGCAAGCACGAGACCGAGTATATGGCGGCGGTCATGAGCGGCCTGTCCGCCATGATCATGCATGCCCATGCGGCCAGCAGCACCCGCGCATACCCTGCACGTATAATGCATGGTCAGGCACTTGTAGCACACCTATATTCACTATATTCATATGCCACGCACCCACGAGGTTGGGGTAGAAGAGAAATACGTTGCGAGTGGTCATTGGCGGTGATCTCAGTAAATACTGTTGTCGAGAACAGACTTCAGAGTCTGAAGTCTGAAAGGACAGTTGTTCGTCTGAAGTTCAGACCAACAACTGTCCCTTCCCAACGCTCAGCGCAGATGTCCGCAAACTGGCATGCATATTTACTTACAGATATTTGCACGTTAATGGTGATATATGTATTACAACTGCAAGCGTGTCCAAGACTGCGCAAACTCTATTCTAACGATTCTATGCATCATAGATGAACTCTGGGACGGCCTTGTCCACGCGGCAGGCATGATGCCGCACCGACATACTCTCCACTTCGGCGTGATGGTGCCAGGACCATTGTGCACAGTCCACACTGGCGCTACACGAGGCATCCATGCCGCCGGTGCAAGTGCGCAAATCAGGCACTGTTTTCGCCATGTCCTCGCCGGATGCATACGGGATCCACACTTCGTCGGGTGCCGCGGGTTGGGCGCCCTGCGGAAACCCAATGTGCACAATCATGTCGTTCCGGTTCACCACGCGTATGTACCGGTCGCGTCCAATTGCATCGGCCATGGCATCGGCCGCCGCTTGATTAGACACAATTGGCTGTCCGTACGTGTAGACCGCGGCCACGCTGTAGCCACGCGCGGCCCAGTCAGCCCCTTGCATGAACGCCCATGAAGCACCCAGCGAGTGTCCCATCAGCACCAATGATATATCTCCGGGAGCCCGGTTGTATCTCTGACGCACAATTGCCAGCGACCTGTCCAGCAGTTCAGTGACACGGCGCTGTTCCTTCTCAAACTTTTCCCAGAACCCGGCGTGCACCATGAGGTCTTCGGCGCGCACATTCTTCAGTGGCATCACCGTCAAGTTCAGCGGGCGCGGCACGCTCAGAAAGTCCATGATTGTATCTTCGCGGTTGCGCGAGCCGCGAAACACAAACGTGAGCACGTTCGTGTCGGCATTGAATGTGGTGAAGAAGAGGCGGCGTGCATTGGTGTCATTCGCCGACGCGATAATGTCAAACTTGCCCACTCTCATGTTGAGGTCGGCCATGGTGGCAATGTGCGATGCATTGTGGCAAATGCTCATGGGAATGTATTCCGCGAACCGTTTAACCAGGTGCGGGTCTGCGGTCAGGTTATTCAATGCACATGATAGATGCATACACAGCGCCACATAGGACACACCTTTGAGGGAGCTGAATTCCGATAACTTCTTCGAATTGAGCTTGCCTCGACCCTTTTCGCTACTGCGGTACGACTGTAGGTACTCGTCGTAGGCCACGTCGGCGAGAATATTGTTGAATCGACGATAGTAGAACACGTTAAACGTGTCCATTATTCCATGACGCAGGCAGCGCCCGGGAAAGTTTGCAAAGATGTTCTTCAGCGCTGATATGGACACGCTCTCGTTCGCTGGCATCATGTTCTTCAGCGAGGTCAGCGTGTCTTGCAGGCTAAACTTTTCAATGATATCCTCCGCCGGGTCATCCAGTCCTTGATCATCCGCGGTGTTGTCTGCCTCAGCCAAGATCAGTCCGTTGTTATTGCCACTTCTCTCGCCAATTGCTAGGCTGCGTATACAGAGCGGCAGTGCGCAGCTCAGCACTACCGCAAGCGCTATCCTCATAATAATGGATTTTAGCGAGAAAAGAGAAGTGCAAAAGTGAAAAATATTGTGGCGCTGTTCAAGATGGAAAAAATTCACATGAACGGCTTCCTATTGGTCAATCAGTGTCCCTGGCGGAACTCTTTCGCACGTGCGCATGTATTAAGAACTATGTAGCTAGAATCCTTCGTAGAATATTCTCCGCCTCATTATTCTTCGACTGCAAGCTGTCGTTTGGAGCGCGTGCGACGAGTGTTAACAGCCTTTGTATGTATATATGTTAGATCAATGTTAATGACGTAAAATTGCGTACAGGTGAATGTACGCCCCACGAAGTTCTCTGTGTGCCCCTATTAGCTGCTGGCGTTGATGCACTGCCAAGTTATTAAAGTGAATAAGTGCATATGTGTGTTACAGGACTTGCCCGGCCAGATCCGCCATGGCGAGCTTGCTTGCTGGGGTTTGCAACGAGTCTGCATTGTTAATCAAGCTCACATGGCATAATATTTCGATCTCACCGGGAGTTTCTCCGTCCGGAGAATGAGTATTTGCACTTTGCAATTTAGTTTAAATCCATAGCAGGAAAAGTGAAAACTACCTTTTTTGCTTTAGAGGAGTCTGACGTATTTTAGGCAGCGACCGCTCCACCAAACTTTGTCGCTCACGAGCATTTTGTTTTAGCGGTTTCAACTGTAAGTAATGAACAACATGAGGCTTGAATTGTAAAACGAAAATGCCTTGGGAAATGGCGTCTTGAAGCCTATCGGCGCGCTTGTCGGCTCAACATGTGGCTGGTTCTCCTTTTCATGCTGCTTGAGGTCGAATTCAATTTCTCGCGCTAGTTGCGCATCGCCAGCCATTATATCGTCCATTTCCACACGAAAATCTTTTACTATCTCTCGCAAACATGCCATTAGATCCTTCAGAAGCGGTGACCGTTTGTTTTCGAATAAGTGTTTAAGTTCGACAATAATCGGCACAATGTTTTCAATCGCAAGTTTCCGAGATATCTAATCATATATCAGATGATTAATAAGCATAGTTGTGCCCTCGCCTGGGAATGAATTCGCGTAGACAGCGCCACGAGCTTATTGCGCGCGACATCATTTTCATCATCAGCATCATTGTCAGCTGATTTCCCCGACTTTAAAGAAGATTTGATATCCTGCATAGTGATGGGACAGGGGATAACAACCCGCATCAGTGCATGTACCTTTGAACAGAGCATGAAGAACGCATCGGTCAAAACATTGGCTCCGGCCTCCGAATCAATATTGATTCGCTCATCGACGGCATTCTTCAGAAGGTCGGTGCAAAGTTTTCTAACGAGTAGAAATCGCTGCTCGTCTTCCAGATTTTGGAGCATAAAAGTGTAGATTCGCTTCCGCGATCTGAAAGATAAGATTATGTGATCCAAAATAACGAAAAATCACTTGCGCAGAATCGTTTAAGAGCAAAAATTTGGTCTCGTATCCAGTTTGGATTCCTGGAGATTAAAGACTCAGAAGGGTCCATATGTTCATCTCGCTACCTTTGACGTTTGCAATACCATTTAGCTGGTAAACGACATCAACGACGTTGGCAAAGAAGAGCGAGGGATGCTTAATGCCCATTTGCACTAGGCATGCTTTCGCTGCACAATAAAACGTTGGTAAACCACAATGTATCATACATTATCATACCCAGATCACATATATCGGCGCATTCGTCCACAGTTGCACGTAACAATTTTAACAGGAGAGATCCTTTCCATTTGATATAGTCCTCCTGGGGTGTTTAACTAGATAATCTCAGTCGTTAACAAGATGCACCGTACCTGAAGTAATTTCGAGATAAGCAATAGGCATTGCATTCGTATCACGGCAGACGTGTCTATGATGCAGTTGGCAACGTTGGGAACATACTGGTCAACAACTCGTGTGTATCTTTGAACTTTTAAACATGGATGCTCATCAAAAGCGTGAAGTACCTTCTGCACAGGTCGCAAATGCTAATCATGGCATTATTCCTGATATTAGGTTCCTTGGCAAGCTCAACTTCTTGCGCTAGCACAGACACGTGTTTCTTCGCCCAATCTTCCCTCATTAAGAGGAGTTTGCCTGCAAGATTTAATGGAGGAAGGCATGCCATGGAGCTAACCAAGAGTCAATAAGGCAGCTGCCCTCACTTCATTACTCGCAGAATCATACGCAGCTAGCAAAAGTACTCTTTTCAAAATATTTTCCTCCAGAGTATTCGGTGCAATCTAACATCATCAATGGATAGCGAAAGTAGCACATACTCACCGTTGCAATTTCTCCGAGTATGTACAGAGCTTTGCAGATGGAATGCACATTCATTGAATTGGATTCAATCATTCGCACGCAATTAGTCACTATGGTTGAATGCCATTCGGTTCCCGATATCTGCATATAGCATTTATAAACTGGTGCTGGACAGATAAGCGACAGAGGAGATACCTTGTTCAAGAAATGCACTAATGCTCCCAAGCAGTTTTCCTCCAGCCGTAAGTCTTGTAGAAATTTTACCGCATCATCTGGCACGTTAATTAAATGAGAGACATAGTTGTTTCAATCTTGCCTGTCAGCAATTTTCGACAATCTTGGGTATTTTTCTTTCCTGTAAAAGACATGATCCGGAAATAATCTCGCAAAACGTTCGATTTCTTTAGATTTTTAATTGACGGCCACAGTTTAAACAGTGGTTTCCACTCAATCTTTTCGTTGATCGCTGGTGTCAATGCAGCAAACAAGTTCCAAGCACCCTACGTGTAAGATGTACAAGACAACAGGAAGTTTAACCAACTTGCCTCATGAGCGATATCGCTGATTAATGTGCCTTGAATATTGGCTACACTTCGCTGGTCCAATGCGTCATTTGCCAAAAACGACGGCACACTGGACCACAAATGGGGAGGCATTGGAGAAAAGGTGTGCAATACTCCTGCGGATAGAAATCTACGCGAATGAGATATATGAAAAGGAAGTGAGGTCATACTTGTTGCCAGACGAGAGCCCTTCAATTACGACAGATTTAAATGCTACATGTCCTTCAGTTTGGACGGCAATTTCGTTATCAAACAGAGCCCCAAAGATGCTGTCCTTCCATAGACTACAGTAGTTTAACCAAAACATACGCTTCGATCACAAACACGCCTGCTCGTACCGCCAAAGTATTTTGCGCTCTGGATAGGCCAAAAGCAATGCGCTCAACTTCTGAAGCACAATCTTCCGGATGGTTGCAACCGGATCGCGAAAACGTTTCATCAACTCATCGAGAATAATGGTTGCACTTTTATCGATGCTATTACCGGAGGCTAGTTGTATCTGGAGAACTTCAAAACACAAAGGAACTGCTGCGCGTCGTATAGCAAACTTTTCGTCATGAATCTTGGATATAATTGATAGAAACGATGTTGTGGCAAGAGACTTGAATATGAAATCCCGAGCTGGTTTGGCCAGTAAGCATTGTTCATCGAGTTGGAGCATATCTGAAAGTGTCGTCAGTGCCTTCGCAGCGCATGCCGGCGCTTTATCCATGATATGAGTCACGAATGGTTGCAGTGTTGCCACCAATACTTGGTCATCTGTAAAATGTAGGGCTTGTTATATTTCGCATTTATCGCATATGCACAATGCTTACCCAGCATTCCCAATTTTTCGTGATGTTGTAGAACGATTGCAGAGAGAACGTCCAATGCAAGCTGCCGTAGAGATGCTCTCGGGTGGTTTCCAAGGATCGATAGCCATGCCACGAAACGTTGCCGCAAATCAACGCCGAGATGTTGCCAAATGGCCACAACTGCCTATTCGCGTAAATGTGATCGACACGTTCAGGTTATGACTCACATCGCAAGACTGAACCCGACTGTCGGCCTTGTCACCAGTGCGTATCGCAATTTGTTGCGCCATAACATACATGTCAAAATCGGTACCTTCGATATCGGCTGGTACGGACCAAACTTGGGTTTTCGCAGATTTACTAAGGATGAGAACAAGTGATTTCAAACCAATGTAAATGAATCTTACACGATGAATGCAGCTGCCCGAGAACTTCGCCGCAAAAGTTGCGCTTTCGATATTTCAAGCGAGTCACTTTGCGTTGTAAATAATGGCAACAGCAACTTGAAGACAGTTGAGCGGTACGGGTTGATGCCACAAAAAAAATCCAAACATAGGTAAGCAGCTTCCTCGATTGTGCGGAGCAGTTCCATGAGCACATTGCTGATTGTGATTGTGGTTATATGCATAAAAAGCTTATCGTCTTACTCAAGTTTCGCATTGCTGATGGTGGTGCATTGTGCCGAATCTACCAAGCACGGTATAATGGTCTGCTCCGTGAGCTCCACATTGCCGGTCAGCGTCTTGCTTAAGTTCAAAGAGACATGTAACTGCGCAATAAGGTCGGCCAAAGCTCGCAAGCACTCTGACGGGTCATTGTTGATTGCAGTTGTTGCGGTATCTTGGATTGCCATCTGTTCAAATTCTGGCATATCGACGTCCCTGCCGTCATTGCTGTCATCGTCGCAGTCAGCAGGATGTTTAGCTGTATCTTCCTTCTGCTCTCTGGAGGACGGAATAACTGCAGTGGGACAGGTGCGAATGTAGCCCACGGCATCGTGTAGTACCACAGATGAAAAAGCGTGAAAGTATGCGGCGCTCCCTGGTTGTAAGTGGTACACCATAATCGTTGATAATGCCTACCGGGCATCCTTTGTAGGATGAGATAGTTTTGCGCTGCCAGCACGCCAACAATGACAGCAGTAGCTCCGCAAGTTGCACGGCGTATGCATTCGTACAATATAGCCACAAGGCATTTTGCTGGCATGTCCGTGTCGCACGGACGCAAGGATCGGCGTACAGATGAGCGCCGGTTGCGACGACCATTCGCCGAGCCAATGTCACACCTCATGGCCACATTAAGCTGCCGCCAAAACTCTGCCAGACAGTTTACGTGAGCCGTGACCGTAAGTATACTAGAAGAGGCGTGCCGTCATCACTGCCCGTGGGCGACTGTTCCCAGTGCAACAGCAACGTGCACATTCGACGCAGTACCGAAGCATCAATGCCATTCATGAATAGCTCTTGCTCAAGCTCGACGTCTGCTTGCGCCGCGAGTGCAGACGAACAAGTAGCGGCGCTAATATCCGCGGGATCCATGGCATTACGGCGGCGCAGCTCGTCGTTGTCGTCTTCAGCATCATCAAGAGCGTCATCATCTTTGACAGTGGTTGGCGGCACTTCCTCCACGCAGTACAGTTCCGTCAGCAGAGACACTGGCGTATCTGCCAGCGCAATGACGTCGTGGAAGAATACTGCAATGTCCACGTCCCCCGCTGCGTCCACTTCCATGATGTTTGTGTGTGTGAGACTGTTAACCATTTGTACAGTCAAACGCACAAGCACTTGCAAGCATCTGCTTACATGCAGAAGTGAAGAAGTTTATTCGTTAAATAAGCCGGCAAGACGCAGCTGTAATGCATACATATAACGGTATGCCATAATACCGTAACACGCCAAGCTGCCTTCCAGCAAGACCAAACTGTGGCCTGCAAGTGACAGAGTTCAAAATGATAGCACTGCTTAAATCATTCATTGTAGAACAAGGCCTTTCCACTTTTTACCTCTCAAGTGATAAAACATTCTACAACACTTTAATACGTCACTAATCGTGCAGCACTGGACTGAAGTCATAAGAAGAAGATACTAGCAGAGTAATCTCCCTTCCAGTATGCAGAGCTGTCAACTGGTTCAACTATCTATCTCCCGTAGGAACAACTGTCAGCATTTTTCAATGGATGGCATTTCCAAGATGATTACACAGTTAAGTCGAAGCGGTATCCACAGAGCTTGCGTAACTGGCAGTATGCCCAACCACTACAGCTGGAAACCTCATGATTATAGGCCACATCCATCACAAACCAATAAAGTATGTAGTTAAGAGAAAATAAACGTAGTCCAGCATCACGGCTGTTATGAGAGTTATAGGCGTCAGAGTAAAAGTCACACATAATGGGAAACACCGCGGGGCGGCAATCGCACGAGGACGTCGCCCGCCGTGCCGCTCGCCGCAGCAATAACTCGCCCACGCCGTGGTCCAGTGAAGAGTTGCGCCGCGCCTGGGTAGATGGCGGGACACTGTGGCCGCAGAATGACGTCTATGCCCGCGGCGGCGATCTTAATGCCTCGCCTGACCACCACGCCGGCGATCATGCGGGCACCAATGCCGATGGCGTCGCCGTCAGTACTGCGGCACAGAGCCACTGGGATGTTGCGGTAGTCACCCGTCTGGTTGTGGAGCGGAGGCTGGCCCCGTTCTACCGCGGGTACTCTGCCGTCACCGATGTTCCGACAGCGCCTGCCGATGATTCGATTACCACCGCGGCTGCAAGTACGGAACAGCTCGAGGCGTCTCCATCTGCGGAATCTGCCGCCACATCAAGAACGACTCCGCCCCTGGGCCGCCGCCGCGCCACAAACAGCACATGGCGACGGTCGATATCAGGCATATTTTCTGCATTTCCCGACGGCGGACAGCTTCATGCGTCATCTGGCAGCACGTCATCATCTCCGATAAACACCATCAATAAGGCACCGTGGCACCTGCGGTCGGTTGCCGGCAGCGGCAGTGGCGCCACGCTGCCAAACTCTGCCACGGTGACAACTACGGCGCCGTCCGCCGCTGACATTGTTCGCCTCTACCGCGACACCCTAGAGTGCCCCATATGCTTCCTGGTGGGTGTATAGTATACTTTTATCGTATAAGTACTTTTACTGTAGGTGTATCCAACGAGGATAAACTACTCCAAGTGCTGTCACCAACCGATATGCACCGAGTGCTTTGTGGAGATTAAACGACCGCCAGATGGGTCTCCGGCACTGTGTCCCTACTGCATCGAGCCGCATTTCGGCGTGGTATATCACTTTAGTGAAGGTGGCGATGTTTTGTCTTCCATGGCAGCTGCAGGTGGCGAGTCGCAGCAACAGCGTCGCATACCGCGGTCGCAGTCTGATGTGGCCACGGCGCTGCTGTCCATGAGTGCCGCTAATGGCGCTTCGGCCATGCGCAAAAGTTTTGGCGGTGACTCCCGCAGACTCTCACTCAGCACCTCGCTGCACGCGGCCAGTGGCGATACAGACACCTCGTCGGTGACGGCAGACACTATACGGCCCGACTTGCTGCGGCGAATCGAACACCGGCAGCGCCAGGCAGCGGAACTGGCACGCACGGCGTCCGATGCATTCTCGCAGCACGTACGCGCCTCTAATCGACAGTCACGCACGCGCCGCTTCAACAGCCAGCGCCCGCTCTCCATTGCCAGACGCGCTGAGGCCGGCGGCGGATCGCTGGCCATGGGCGACGTGGTGAATGTGCTGAATGCGCACGACGACCCGGAGTACTTTGTGGCCATGCGCGACCTCACGTCCGACCTGGAGGAGATCATGGTCAACGAGGCCATTCGACAGTCGATCATGGAGGAGCAGCGGCGGCAGCAGGTGCAGCGCCAGGCAGACGCGGCCGAGCGGCAGCACGCATCCATCACCACCACCGGCGCAGATACCGATGGTGACCGCGGGAATACAGGAGCTGGTAGTGCCAGCAGCACCCTGCCGCGGCACGGAGATGCACAAGGCGGCGCGCTTCAATAGAATTTTGCATTTCGTTGTAGTTGAAACACTGTTGCGCTTATGTATGGCACAGCTGGGCGATTTGCACCGCGCGGCCGCTCGCATTCAGGTGTGCTCAGAGCCGTGCACCACACCGTCTGTTACTACGTAGTGACAATGTCTGTATATGTAGGCGTGGTATCGCGGTGAGAGGCTGCGTCGCCGCCTGTTGACAAGTGTCCGACACGAGTATGAAGCGATTGCCCGGAACATTGAGCGCCGCTTTCTCGGCACGGAGCACTCGGCCAATACAGCCGGTATCGACAAGCAGTCTCGCGGGTCGCTCGCTCCATGTCTCGACCCGCTTGACGCTAGGCCGGCACTTGTGCGCAAGGCGCCTGTCACGAATGGCGATGGCCAGATTGTTCGAGTGGTTTGGCCCGCTGTCACTTCATGGCTGTGTCCGCCCGCGGTACAGAATGACGTGCTGGACGGCCTGTTTTTCGTGCCATACCTGCACGATGTTGCTGTTGACCTTCGACATTCCACGGTGTCCACTCTGGGCAGTAATTCGTCGAGTGCCAGTGTAGATGCCACAACCACGGTTTTAGACGCTTCCAACAGCGATACAAGCACCCTTCTTGACGTACTTCGCACCACCACGACGGCCACTCAGACCACAACACCGGTTATCGGAAGGTTAGATCATGTGGTCGAATATCCCGGGGATGTTGGCTCTGTGCATGACGCTTGCGGCTACCAGGATATTGTCGAATGCTATGCAGACGATGACACCGGTATCCATGGGGTGAATGGAGGCTATGTGGTGCAGCATTCTACGATATCGGCGCGCAGAGAAGCTGTTCGCAGTCGCTTGGTGGATGCAGCTACTGTGTCAATTTCGTATCCCGGGGAAGATGGTCCGCTTACCGCCAGGAGTGTCATGGTGGACCGTGAAACGTCTTCAGCCGATCTGGACTTTCATTGTGCCCACTGTAAGTATGAGGTGTGCATATTGTGCAATAATTTCAAGTATCAACGCTTATTGTCGTAGGCAGAGCCGTGGCTGTAGAAGATGTAGGCACTGACGCAACTGCGGAAGTACACAGCATTGGTGTACAAGTGGAGCCGTCTGATGCGGATTCCGCTGATCTGGATGGGCCAGCAATTGTTGAAGAGTATTTGGCAGCCAGTGACGTGAACGCGAATAATGTTGCCGAAACTGCTCACCGCAATGTTGAGGAGACACATTTGCCATCACCAAACAGAACATCAAAGAACTCAGACATGTCCTCCGAGCAGACCGAACCAGTTAATGCAACAAGCGCTTTACCGGCTACATGTTCCAAAGAGGCCACGGCCAATCTACTTGGACGGAAGCAGGCGCTGGAAGCCGAAGTTGCATGGATACAACAGGAAATTTTGTCCCGGTTAAAGTTTCTGCGCTCGAAATACTCGCGCAATTCTACCAAAGTGCATTAGAACAATTAATGTTGATATAATCAACTCTGTAGTTGACTATCATTATAGCTGACTGTTAGGTTTCTGTTGTTGGTGAATCTGTTTCCAGCGAAAATCTATTTTCGGACAACATAAATATATATATATATATATATATATATATATACTGCTTATGATGGAAGTAAGAGCCACCCGTCTTGGAAAGGCCTCGGCTCCCGTTGAAGCGCGAGCAGCTAACAATTCTGTGGGAGTCACCGGCTCGAATGAGACAACGCTGTCAATGGATTATGGTCAAGCGCCGATCGTACTACTGCACGGAGGTAAACCAGCGGCCCAAAACCGCAACAACGGAGCCGCACCCAAGTCCGTGTTCTCCAAACAGAAAGCCGATCCCAACTTGTATCGCATACTTGACATCTCTCCGGCAGGCGCCGCAATTCTTCGCAGTGACATGACATTAAAGGGTTCGTGACTCGACCAGGGATCATCTGACTAACACTCTGGATAGAAATGGTTTGCGCTGCACGAGAGTATCGAACAGACAAGACGCGTAACCCATTGGCAACGCTGCGCCCTCATGTGCCCACAAAGATTACAGGACCGATGTTGGCTGCGCACGATGCGGACAATGTCGAACCCGAGTCGGATTTCGTGTCACTGTTGCAGCGGCCAAATGCGCCGACAACAACGCCATTGGCAAAAGATCGCAACACCTTGGCGACACCGGCCGGCAACAAAACTGCTCGCACCCTGCAAATCAGCGCCAAGTCCAAAGGTGCGAACATAGCCGCTAGTCGTCGCGCGCAAACTAATTGATTGGCAGATGATCTGGCCAACGTGGTGTTTAACGCCATGCGTGTCGCCGGCGACAGTTTGCAGTCGGACGGCATCGACCGCTACTTGAAGTTGCTTTTGCGTGATCATACTGCCGAGGTATTGCAGCTAATGTAACGGATATTGTAACGTACTCTGACAGCGAGCATAGAGCTTCAAGTGTCGCTTTGCCGAATTGATATCACTGACCGCCACCGAAGCAATGGCGACCAAGTGGCACAATAACATAGACTCGCTGTTGGGAAAAACAGGTCGCGCGCTGCCAGAGTCAAAGAAATTGCTGTTTAAGGAAGTTGAACAAGACTTTCGAGTTAGCGTGCAGAAAAGCATCGTCGAGTACTATCTGGGCCGCGAATCGCTAGACACTCCACCAAATCGCTTCAGTGATGGCGTTTTGTCACTGACCACAGTGAAACAACGCCATGACACTCTTCAGCGTGCATACTGTTTTGGACCGTTGATTGTCGCGCTGCATGGACACTGGCACACGACAGGCGATAATGTGCGGCTGATGGATTTTTCGGCACTGAAGCCACCTATCGTGGAGTCGGTTGGGGCTACTGAATCGCATCCTATGCTAACGTCAACTGACCCAGTTGCATTCAGCGTGGTGACGTTTGCAACTGCTGTGGGCAAAGAGGCTGCTGCTGCGCGCAAACGGATATTAGACGGATGGTATCGCGACACGCTCTCTCTATTTTACTCACGCGTAATTGTACCGGTGGCAGGCGTGGAGCCGACTGTCAGGGGTGCGGCCAAAGTAAAAAGGGCAGCCACCACCACTCCGCCAATTCCAAGCAAGGCTCAAGTAAAACTTGCACGAAAAATGCTGTCCAGCCAGCTGACACGGCTCCATCTCCGCCAGTTTGACGAGTTTGTTGAACTGTTCAAACAGTCGGAGCCAACAGTGCCAGCTGCAGACTTTTCCGACAGCGTGCAAGTGTGGCAAGGGGCACTGGCGCAAGAGGAGGGCACAGAGCGAGTGCATTCAGTATTCTCGGAATCGGCGATGCACGACGGACACTCGTATCCATTTAATTTTGACCTTAAAGCGGTGCTGCGGCGGGACAAGAACTTTGCTATCGAGACCGAGCCGCCTTTGCAGTCAATTCATAATGCTATTATGGGCGTCATGGCGTCGCTCAAGTCAGTGAGTGCCGGACTGCCCGCCGTAGACACGCTGCTATTTGATGCACTGTCCACCAACAACTCTGAAGAGCGTCAAGAACTGTTCGATCAGGCCGGCATCGAAACCGTGAGTCTGGTGAAATTCAAAGATCGTGCTGCTGCCTTGGACATTATCCCGGAAGAGTTCAATTTGCCCGGTCCATCTGGATCCGGGAGTCGGCAGCTGTTGTACGGCAGCGGGAACGGATTACATGCAGCAACCCGTCATCAAGGCGAGGAGCAGAGCTTCATTGCTGGCGTTCCCGCAATCGCTGTCACAATTTCACCGGGCCATGCTCAGAGGTGTGAAAAGTTGGTGGCTGACCAGGTACAAGTAGAGTTGCGGCGCGCTCAACAAATGTTGGACACGTACAAATTCTGGACGGATGCAGTTGGCCGGTCGCCAAACTTGGCTGAAGGTGAAGCGACGGTCCCCTTCGAAGATTCCATCAGGGTAAGAGTGATAACTGGGATGAAAGCTCAAGCAATAACCAATTGTAGGAGCTTCGCACCATTCAGCGCATGTCAGCTGTAATTGATGGTTACTGTCCAGACATGGTTGTCATGCCGCTGTTGCGCATAAATATGCAAGGCCTGAACGCCGATATAAAGCAGTGCGCACGCGATCTACTCAGCACCAAGTGGAAGCAGCTGTCGGCGCAAATCGCGCACCGAATGACAACACTGTGCACAAAGTATGAGGATGCGGCCCAACAAATTCAGAGGGCGCCAACAACTCCGGCGGCTATTGCCGAAATGAAGGCCACCGTGCTACGACTACGCGAGCAAGACGCGCCAGCCTTACAGTCTGAGGCGTCAGAGCTGCTGCATCAATGGGCCGCCATGATGGGAGTGAGCTGCGCGTCCACAACAGAGGAAACCGAAGTCGACGACACGACAGCGCGGCAAGCGGCATTAGTGTTGGCGTGGCCGGCACGACTGCGTGACGCGCTCTCCCGACTCGGCAAGTAATAAGCACCGATGTCACCAATAGACCAGCGATGTACCAGGGTTGTGCACCCGCGAGACAGACTGAAAAAGGGGTAATAATTTAACGCTGAGTCATATATTTTTTTTCTGTGACTCAGACGCGCATCATGGCGTCTGCTTAGCGCGCGATAATTGCCGCGAGCCTGGCACCTTCTAGCAGTTGTTGTTAACGTCATAACCGCTGCTGGGCGAGCTAACGGCAAACAATACGCGCACATTATTGCATCCACGCTGCCATTCGTATCGCCGCCGCAGCCCTCTCCTACAGCAACCTACAACTCAACTACAGCACATACAGACAGCCCGCGCACTCACACAGATCAACACAGCCACTGCACACCCACCCACCCACACACACACAGATCAACACATGGTGACAACGTTCAACGTTGCCGGTATACGCTCATTCTCGCTAGAGCAGCGGTGTCGTGCCTACGAGGCCGCGTTCCGCGCGCTGACTGATATCGATGTCGACATTCGACGGCGGATGGACGGCGGAGTCAGCGTTCCCGTGTTCAGCTCGCTGGGCAGGCGCTCCACCGCCAAGCACAACCAGCGCCACCACCACCGCCGCTCATTCCATGAAGCCGACGATCCGCTTACCCCGCTGCGATACGGCTGCGATCTTGGCGATGGATTCACAGTGGTGCTGACTGACAGGAGGCGAGTATCGTCATCACCTGGAGATAGCCACGAGGAGATCTGTGCATCGACGTGGACCCAACTTTTTGACTTTATCCCGCAGTTGGCGTGGACCGCCGACTCGTCTGGCAATGTCATCACTGCCAACGCGGCCTGGGAAGACTTTGTGGGCGACAAAGTGCGCGCCCCGGCGCAAGACTGGTGGGAATCATTGGTACATCCCGATGACATCAATGCCCTGATGGACCGGTGGCGCACTTGCGATGTGAGCCGCCCGTGCAGTTTCCAGCGCGAGTGCCGGCTGCAGAACCTCAACGGAGACTACCAGTGGTTTCTGGTTCGCGCCGCTCACATACGTACGTAATGTACTCTATGTCATCAATACACTTATACTGACTGCTGTGACGCAGCCTCTGACGTTACTGACGGCCAGTGGATCGGCACTTGCACCAACATTGACCAGCTGAAATCATCCGAGTTGGAGTTGCAACGGGCGCGGCAAGCAATAACAGCCGAACGCCGACTTCTGCAGTCCGTCATCGAGCAGATGCCCACCGCCGTGGTGCTGAGCCGTGCCAACGGCGAGATTTATCTCAGCAATCGCAAGATGAGCGAGATGTGGGGCTTGGATGACCCGAATACTTCCGGCATGGAGGAGTACCGCAAGTGGCGTGCATTCCACCCCGATGGACGGCCGTACGACACCCTGGACTGGCCGATGGCCCGTTCGATCAAGTACGGCGAGGTCGTCGTGGAGGAGGACATGATATCGGTGCTGGGCGACGGCAAGCGGCACATGCTCCGTGTCAGTTGCACGCCAGTTTTCCACGACGACGGCGCCATGTTTGGCGCGGTGGCAATCGCACACGACATCACGGAGCGCCGGCAGCTGGAATCGGAGCGCATCAGTTTACTCGGACGAGAGCAGGCCGCCGTAGAGGCGCTTCGGTTAAAGTCCGAGTTTGTTGCCAACATTTCGCACGAGATCCGCACCCCGCTCAACGGCATAATCGGCATGACGGACCTGATGCTGGGCACGCCGCTGAATGAAGAGCAGCTTGATATGATGGGCGTAGTGCGCAAGAGCGGCCAACTGCTCGTCAATGTCATCAACGACATACTCGACTTTAGCAAAGTGGAGGCCGGCAAGATACAACTGGAATCACAGATATTCGACATCAGGGAGTCGATGCACGTCGTAGACTCCATCATGCGGCCTCTGGTGCCGACCGGCCGCGTTCAGCTGATCTCCACAGTTGACGAGTCGGTGCCAAAGTATATCCGCGGTGACTCGGCGCGCATCAAGCAAATAATCTTCAACTTGGTCGGCAATTCGCTCAAATTCACCGAGCGCGGCCGCGTGTCCATCCGACTCGCCTGCGTGGGTCAGCCATCCAACGACAAGCTCACGTTGGTGATTAAAGTAAAGGACACTGGCATCGGCATGACTGCCCAGACACAACTCCGCCTATTCAGTCCGTTCATGCAGGCCGACTCGTCCACCACGCGGCAGTTTGGCGGCACGGGACTCGGACTGTCCATCTGCAAGAGTCTGGCAATGCTCATGAACGGCACGGTCATTCTGGAATGTTCCGAACCCGATCAAGGCAGCACCTTCATTGCAACAATCGAAGTGGGTGCCGTGCTCGATAGCGAACTACCTGCACGACCAGATAGTCATGCCAGTGATGGTGCGGCCAAGCCAGCCGCAGGCGGGCACGAAATTGATGACCAAATTGCTGATATCCGGATTTTGGTCGCGGAAGATAATGCCATAAATCGAATGGTAATCAAACGGGTGCTTGAGAAGTTTGGCGTGCGGTACGTAGTGCTGGCCGAAGACGGAGTGGAGGCCATGGCGCAGTACCAGAACGCTCCGCCAAACTACTTTGACATCATTCTCTGCGACTGCCAGATGCCCATTATGGACGGCTATACGGCCACGCGCAATATCCGCCAATTCGAGCAGGAAACCAAACGGAAACGGGTTCCAATAATCGCGCTAACCGCCAGTGCCATGAAGGAAGATATACAAGCATGTCTTGCTTGCGGAATGGACGATCACATTGCGAAACCCTTTTCGCAGTCAAGAATTTTGGAAGTCTTAAAGCGCTATCGAGGTGCTGCTCACGCGCTATCTCTCACACAGTCACTGTCCTCATGTTCATCCTTGTCGACGATGTCTAGTGCGTCAATTTACGCTCCCTCCGCCCCAACAGTGCAACCATCACCGCCAGATGCTTCTCCGTAGCAATCAATCGAACCAGGACCTTGCAATTTTAAACCACACATATATAATATAGAGCATAAATTACGATCTGTCAACGTATCGTTGGCAAAGTGGCACATGATACCACTTGCAGGTGCATATCAACAAGATACGCCTCGTTTATGTGCTCTGGCCACGATTCGACCGGGATGACGCCATCTCCTTGCGGGTGTAAATGATTTCCCAATGTGGGTTGTCCACCCGGTTGCTCACGGCCCCGTTCCACTTGCGCTGCGCCTGATCTTCCGCCGTCTCCAAGATCCTACCGCCAGTCTCGGTGCCGATGCCGAAATTGTCCGACAGCTGATCGCGCGAGTCGACCCGCTTGCGTGCCGGATCCACCAGGTGCTGTAGCATGTGCTGCACATCAGCCTCCCCACTCGGCCTGTCCTCCAGCTGGTGATTAAAGTTGGTCACCTTCATGTAGTCCAGTTCGAGACTGAACGGTCCGGGTAGATTGTCCGCCAGCAGGAACCCAAAGCTTTGAATCCGCTCCATGTTGGGCGGGTATTGGCGGGCGTACTCTGTGCCGCAGTTTGTGCGGAAAAAGTAGTCGAATGGCAGCTGCACATGCACGTTCAGTCTGGGTCTTTGTCGACGTTTCAGGTAATGATAAACTGACCACAATGGTTTCCCACTCGTACGGGCGCAAAAACTTGAACTGGCAGCGGTACAGATCGCCGGCCAGCGAACGCGCCGTCTTAAAGTTCACAGTGTATGTGCGATGATCGCCCCGGATTCGCATCACCAAGTAGTTCCACTTTGAGCAGTCGGTACAACGATTGTCAAAGAGGTGTGCCGGCAGGCGACTCTACAACAATAAGTTGATATATGTATATATGCTAGTAAATTAAGAATGACTTGCATGAGTGCGCATCGCCGCATATCCAGAGTACATGGCCTCGGAGCCGGGTCGAAGAGCCAGCGACAGGTTGCCACTGAACCTCACTGGCATGATTAGACAACTTGTACCTGTACATTGCAACCAGACAGCCAATACAATATACTATAAACAATGCTGTAACTTGCACTTTTTCTCCTTAGTAAGACTGATGCGCGCAGTCGTGAAGCCTAGACGTGTTTAAAGCGGCTATTATACATATACTAGTATACGCACCACCCAGATCCTGATCGCAGCCAGTACCCCACCGCTCGTGCAACTGCTGAGTGGAGCTGAATCCAGACGCGTCAAACAGCATCTTTTCATCGTCCATGGACTCGAACGGGCGCATGAGCAGGGCTGCATGACAGGTTACGTAAAAGTTAGACGTAAATACCACATGTCCAGCATTGAAGTGATATGAAGGCACCCACTGTCTGATATGAGCTCTTTGACGTGGCGCACAGTCTGCACACCGAACGACTTGAAGTAGGCGAGACTGGGCCGGATGAAGTGAGGCACGGTGGGCGCCGCCGAAGCCGCCTTGGCCGCCAAAGTGGTTGCACCGCTCATTTGGGAAGTCGCGTTCTGATTGGTGGAGCTGATCGGCGTCGAGTGCAACGTGAAATGGAATCGGCGCGCGTCAAAGAATATTATTACGCGGACATTCGTACACAAGAGCGCACATGCAGTCGCCGCTGATTACACTGGCAGCATTTCTGCTGGCCGTACTTGGACACTGTGCACAGGCATCGGTGCAGTTTTACGTTACTACACCGCTGGTGCGCACTATTGAAACGTGTCTGTTCTCCGTAACCTATTAACCACCCGTTCATAGAATCAAACTGTGTGGCAGGCGGGCACCCCAGCCAATGTCAGCTGGATAATCAAGGGCGATGAAATGCCGTCCAAGATCAGCGTGGAACTCTTTCCCTCCACCGATATGGGTGCCAAAGTGCGCGTGGTCGCCGCGCTGGCTGAAGGCATCCCCGGCAACATTCAAGCCATCCAGTTCACTGTGCCGCCTCAGATTCCGTCCTGGACGTATGCGGTTAGTACCTGGATTAGTTTAAAGTATACAGTTGATTATATATATGTATGTATACATATATACATGTACTTCAACTGTTAGATCGATCTAATATGTGAATATAGGTTCGACTGTACGACCCGGACAGCAGTGATGGCGCCTTCTCATACAGTCCTGCCTTTTGGATAAAGGACGTGAACGGAGCATTTGCGCAGGACACCAGCGTGGAGCCGAATTTCCCGCGCGCCGCCCCTCCCACCCAGTGCCTGGGCACCAACTGTCAGTCGGGCACGGTGATGACGGCCGATCCACGCGCCAAGCACTCTGCGGCCTCGCAGTCAACTGTCACGGCTAGCTACGTCAGCATTGCCATGTTGGGTGCCATTGGTACCGTGTTCCTGTGAACATTGTTGTCCGTTATAGAGATTTGCTGTGCACTTGTTGTGCGCTCGATTGATGTCACCGACATTCATATGTGCAGTGCATGCATCTGTAGCACGTAGCACGCTAGCCGTCAACATACATACAGTTAATTACAACTATATACATACATAAACATGCATACATACATATATATACACATACATACATCATAGGCTGTCAGATGTCGACCGCCGCAAAGCTTGAGCTTAGATTGAACAGTCAGAGAATACAGACAGAGCAGTCGTCAGCCGATACAGCGGAAATGCACAATGCCGCCCGAGATATTGCTGCTGGTGTTTGCGGTGCTGGATAGAGGAGGTGTAGGAGGTGGTGTGGACGCGCCACTGCCGGCAGACCTGCTCAGCTGCAGTCGCGTTTGCCGCCAGTGGAGACTGTGTGCGTGGCGCGTGATGCTCTACAGGCGCCACGTGCCACCCCGCCTGGCACCACAGCGCACCTTTGTCACGTTCATGACGCAGTTTGTGGTGGCAGACGGAGGTCACGGTGGCACTGCGGTGGCACGGCAACTACGCCACCTAGACTGCTCGCCGTGGCTGTCCGCTCTTATGCGGCAACGGAAACAGCAGCGAGATCTGTTACGGCGCCTGCCCGGCATCGACACCGTGTGCCGGGCGTGCAGCAACCTCTCATCGCTGAACATAAGCGGCTACTATCCACGGCTTGGCAGCGCAGAGTTGACGGCCATCGCATCGCTGACCCATCTCGGCACGTTGGCACTGGCCAATTGTTCAGTCGATGTGGAGGCATTAACGCGGTTTGCCGTTCACGCGTCGGTGAGTCCCTATGGATGAAGTTTGGTCTATACTATATATGGTGTTCTTTATGTAGAGTGTGGTTATACATTTACTCGAAGTAATGAAAACGTGCAGACTTATGGCAGTCTGACATCGCTGGACGTGTCTGGCACAAAAGTTGATGATGATTTTGCTTTTCGAATGGCGTTTCCACTGGTAGCCACGGCTTCCTGTGGCAGAGACGCGTTGGCCGAGCAGTTTGTGTCAAATATGCAGCACAGTGTGGACACGCATCGCAACGCACTGTCCCGCGCCAATATGATGACGATGGAAGAGGCATTCATGCGCAGTCGGCTCTGCAAGCTTATCATGCGCGAGTGCCACGGAATCAGCGCCGCTGCCGTGCTGTATCTGATGCTTGGTGTGGGCACGGCGGGCTCTCTGCGCCGCCTCGATGTATCACACTGCCGGCAAGTTGACTTGAGCTCACAACAGTTGGACATTTGGCGCGGATGGCAGCGGGAGTTGCCGTGGCACACGGAAGGCTTTATATCGTCATCGTATGGCACATTGGTTGAATACTTTAGATCTGGTTAGAGGGCGGCGTTTATAGAATTGACTTTTAGATAGTTGAATAAATATATTCATGGTAAATACATGGAAACTACATAGGTTGCCGTACAAAGCAAAGATCGTGATCATGATCGCGTCTATGCTTGTGGCAGTTCTCGTCCTTGTGGCCGCGTCTGGTACAACGGCACATCCACCCATCACTGACACACCAACAGCGACGGTCACTCTTGCTAGCGGCATGGATATTGGCTCAGTCGTGAATCAAGGACGGAATGAGCAGCAGTTGGAATCGTGTGCATCCCTTCCGCCTACCAGCAAGAGGCGGCGCAAACCTCGCGCATTCTTTGGTGATGATCAAGTGGATACTGCGCCGCGTCGTCCAAGGAAACCTGTGATGATGCATAAGAAAGCGCAAGATGCCGTTACTACTGGTGGTGGATCGAGTGGAAAGATGGAGCGAAAGTCAGAATGCTCGTCGCGGTCCCAAGAGCGCTCCAATGCACATCTACGCAAGAGATACGCCAATGATGAAGCCTATAGAACGAAAAAATGCGAGTACTGGGAACGTTATATCTCTAATGCGGAAAATAAGGCGAAAGAAAGCAAAAGGTTAGCCCTGCGCGAACAGCAGCTGAAGGTTTGGCGGCGTATTCGGTGCTATTCCCGATCTATCGCACATCCACAAGCAATTGACCGATTTCTTAACATGGAATATCTTCACGGCAGAACGTTTCAAGTGATGCAGGTATGTATCAATGGACTTATAGCTTTTGTTATAACTTGTGCAGGCACGATTCGCGCGGAAATCGTACGCTAGGAAGCAATGGGAGCTCTGCGAACGCCCCGCAAAAACTACAACTGTTGCTATGGCATCAGACGTATTATCTTTGGCTGCACACTCTGCTGTTGATGATTCGGCGCTTAAGTCTCCAGACCCACTTGACACCCCGTTCGCCGATTGTGCGGACGACGATTTAGACTCGTTCAGTCTCGACCCAAAGCATCTTGATCAGCTTGCCAAGGAAGAAGAAATTCTTACTAATTTATTTCAGTGAGGATTGTCCTGGTTTTTAACAGCCTCGCCATTGTTCGTCGTTGGCAACGTGGGTTTTCTTCCATCAATTCAATGATGGAAGAAAACCCACGAGCATTCTTCAATTGAGCTACTACAGAACACATTACAATGCATTAATGAGTGAATGAGTACCTTCGAGGTGTATCGACAATGTCGCAGCAATTGCAAGTAGTACGCTGAGTTTAATTGTGCAAGGTAAATATCACTCGCGGATCACTTCGACTTACATCCAGGAAGAAACTTGATTGAACTATTGAACAAGTGCCAATGTGATGGCGATGGAGGCGGCATTCTTGCCCGGTCGACTCTGCAAGCTTATCATGCGCGAGTGTCACGGCATCAGAGCCGCTGCCGTGCTATATCTGATGCTGGGTATGGGCACGGCTGGAAATCTGCGCCGCGTCGATGTACCGCACTGTCGTCAAGTTGACTTGAGCTCACAACAGCTGGACATTTGGCGTGAATGGCAGTTCAGTTGCCGCGGCACACGAAAAGCTTTACATCGTTATCGTATGGCACGTTGGTTGAATACTTTAGACCTGGTTAGGCGACGTGACTGTAGAATATTTAAATACATGCCTTAACAGGGGCAACCAGGTACCAGGAGTTTGGTGAAAAAAATTCATGATCGCGTCCGTGTTCGTGGCAGTCCTCGTCCTTGTGGCCGCGTCTAGTACCATGGCCCATCCACCCATCTCTGACACACCAGCGACGGTCACTCGTGATAGCGGCATGGATATTGGCTCAATTTTAAATCATGGACGGAATGAACAGCAGTTGGAATCGTGTGCGTCCCTTCCGCCTACCAGCAAGAGGTTGCGCAAACCTCGCACATTCTTTGGCGATGATCCAGTTGATACTGCGGCGCGACCGTCAAGCCCAGCAGAAAAAACTACAGAGCAGGTCGCTGTTGCATTGCAGCTAGACGATAATGCAACCGTGAAAGCAGCGGACAAGCCCAAAGGCAGGGAATACTACAACGCATTGGATCGCAAGAGATACGCTGGCAGTGCTAAAGTTCGGAAGAAAAAGCAAGAGTGGTTCCAGAAATACATTTCAGTCCCGGAAAACAAGGCTAGCCGGGCCAGAAGAACTGCTGTATACAAGCAGCTTTTGAAGGCTTGGAGACTTATTGATCGCTGTACTGCTCATCGCGATGGCACCTTGCAGCCACAGGCAATTGCGCGCTTTATCAACCTGGAGTTCATGCGCGGAAATGACCTAAATGTGATGCAGGCGCGTATCTATAATTTTACACTGTTTTGTTCACAATATGTAGGTTCGATTTAAGCGAAACAGGAAAGCGTGTCAAAAAGGCTCGAACTGTATCTGTGGCACCAGAACCAGTATCTTTGGCTAAAAACGCTGCTGTTGAAAACTACTCGGCACTAAATTCGCCAGACCCAATTGACACCCTGATTGCTGATGGCGCGGACGGTGCCAATGACTGGTTCAGCCTCGACGACCTAATGCAGCTTGAGATGCCATTCGAGGACGATCAGTCACTTGCTAAATTATTTCCAGTATAACACCATAAATACGCGCTATCTCGGGGCATGTATCTTTGTTTTGTGCTAGTCGTGCAGCGCTCTGTGCCGTATCTCTTCATCGATGGTCAACGAGTAGTTTCCCCTTTAATAGAGGCAGCTATTACAGCATCCGCCACAATGCACCAATGTATGATATGATATACATTACCTGCCGTGTCTCTTGAAAATATCCCAGCAATTAAGTACGCTGAGTGTAATTGTGCAAGGTGGCGGCTCACTTAAGTTGTAGCATTGTGAGAGAGAGAAACTTGATTGAACGACAAAACAAAAATGGGCAAGCGACGACGCGTAAGTGGACGCGCGTCTTGACGGCGATACACTGACCGTACCACGCGTAGACACCGAAGCAGCCCTCTGCTGCTACTGTTAATGACTGCGACGATGGCGTGGATGTCGATGTGACGCCAGAGGATGTCGAGTTTTTCCGTGAGCACGCCGAGTACACGGGATTCTTGGCTGCGCTGGACGTGGACCGCTTGACCAAGTGAGTGCTGGGGTGATATTATCGCCCTATATATCACCGCTGACCGTGTTTATCAGGAATGAAGTGGTCGACGGACGCTTGGGCGTGGGCATGATAAAAAATGACGCGTGTATGGCGCCTGTCGCCGTAGACGAGGACGAGGACTATGAGTCTATGCCGCGTGTATTCAATGCTACAGCAGCCGAGCCGGCTCCCTCGACGCGGCTCCCAATTAAAACTGCGGATGGTTTATGGCAACTTCCTGCTGCGTCAACGGAGGACCCAGCCATTGGCTCCGATCAGCTCTTGGCCGATGCAGATGCCGCCGACAATAGTAGCGATGAAGAGATGGCGGCAACTACTACTCATCGCAAAGGCAAGGCCAAGGAGGCACATGGTAACGACTGCGATGCCAATGCGACGCAGCCGTCTAGTAGCGACTCTGCGAACCTATCTCCCGAACAGCACTTTATCGAAGCTCGTAACCGTCTGGCATCCGTTGCCAGCGCCATTGTCGAGGATCCGGATTCCAATATTGGCACCTTGAAAGAGTTACGGCGCTACAATGGTGACTCGGATGTGCGCGTGGTCAAACTTGCGCTACTCACACAAGCTGCCGTTTATCGTGACATTATTCCCGGGTTTCGCATCCGCGACACAGCCGACGAAGACAAGAGTGTCAAGGTGCGGTTTGAATGTATTGCTGATAGATTATTTTGACTTACTCAATGACGCAGCTGTCAAAAGAGGTCAAGAAAGTACGGCAATACGAGTCCACTCTGCTGGCCAACTATCAAGCATTCCTGCAGAGTCTGGAGCAGATGGCCAAGAACAATGCGCCCAAAAACATCGAGGGCAATATCGGCGTGCTGGTGACATGCGTGCGCGCCATGTGCCTGCTACTGGAAAAGTGCTCCCACTTTAACTTCAACACCAACTTGATGACCTCGATCGTGCTGCGCTCAAATCTGGTGCTGCCAGTCGGAGAGGCCAAGCGCTACCGTGTCGCGGAAGATGCGATCAGCGTGCTGTGCTGCGATGCCATTGAAAGCCTGTTCAAGATTGACGCGTACGGAGACTCGTCGCTGAGCGCAGTCAAGCTCATTGCCAAGCTGATCAAGGCCAAGAAGTACAATGTGCGCCCGCGCGTACTCGACACGTTTATGCACCTGGAACTGTCGGTCGACACTCAGTCCACCAGCGCCAAGCGGTCCAAAGCGAGTGCCAACAATAAAAGCAGTGGCTCGATGCGCAAGCGGCCCATGTCCGAGCACTTGTCGCGTGCCAAGAAGAAGCAGCGCAAAATTGATGTGGAGGTTGAGCGCGAGATGCGGGAGGCCGAAGCTGTGGTCAACCGCGAGGAGCGCGAGCGAATGGTGAGTACCTTGCATATATATATATGTATGTATATTGTGTGTGTATCGTGAGCAGTTCATGTAGAGCAGTTGATGGTATTTCACTAATGCCCTGTACATAGCACACGGAAATTCTGAAGCATATATTCGTTACGTATTTTCGCGTGCTAAAGGAGGCGCCCACGTCCCCCTTGCTGGCGGCGGTGTTGCGTGGAATAGTCAAGTTTGGCCATCAGATCAGCGTTGACTTCTTCAACGATCTGGTGGCGGTCTTCCGCATTATCACCAGCCGTCATGGTGCCGAAATGGCACTTGAAGACGCGCTGCAGTGCGTCGTAACTGCCTTTAGCCTGGTCAATGGTCAGGGCGATGTGCTCAACTTGGATATGAAGGAACAGTTCAAGTTTGGCTATGCGCTGCTAAGACGCATTCCCGATAGGCTCGCTGCGGAAGCAAGGGTGCAGAAAGTGCAGCAGGGCGCAGCAGCCACTGCTGATTTAGCCACTAAAGAAATCAATATCGCAACGACCGTACGAGAAATGGTCCAGCTCATGTTTTGCAAGCGCACCACACGTTGTCTGTCGCCAATGCGTGCCGGATCGTTTGTGAAGCGATTGGCAGTGCTGGCCACGCGACTCTCTGCACCAGAGGCTGTAATGGCTGTACTAGACACCATGAACGACTTGCTGCTCGTGTCGCCATCAAAAGTGTTTCAGCTGCTGGACGACGAAGATGATGAGAATCGTTGCTGTGCCGGAGGTCGCTATCTGCCTCATCTGGATGATCCGGACATGTGCAATCCGTTTGGCAGTTCACTGCACCCCGAGCTGAATGCGCTGAAGCAACGTAAGGTGGCTACAGTAAATGAGTGGATCAAGGACAAGATGCGAGACTGGAAACGATTAAATCGGAGCATTTAGTTGTAGTTTAGTAGAATAGAGAATTTAACTCGCAGCCAAAAGGTAAATCAAGTTTAGCTTTCAGCCAGGTTAAAGTTGCGCGCCTTATTCTTGCCGCGAGCCGAGTCCATGGCGAACAACGGCGGCATGGATAGTAGCAGAAGCGCCAATAGCATAAAAAAGCCGTAGCGGATGCTACATTTGTTAATGTCACGGGATACAAGTGATACAAATGCAACGTACTTTCCAAACGAATCCGTAAAGACGCCAACCAAAAGCGGGCCGAGCCAGCTGCTTCCGCGGTCAGTGATTTCGTACAAAGCAAAAAATTCACTCTCCATTCCCGGCGGTAGCAGCTCGGCAAACAAAACACGGGAAAAGGACTGCAGCGCGCCAAGCAAGAAGCCATAGTACACCGACACGATGTACATCTCGGGCACACTTTTGAATCCCACAGACACCCCGTCTGGCACGAGGAACCCGATCAAGCCATATATAGGGATCAGTGTTACCAGACAGAGCAGCATTATTACGATGGTCTTTGAGGATAACCCCAGACGCTTGTGGAAAATATGCAGGAAAAAGTAATTGCCAGCAATTGCCACGAATGGAGTAGCCTTTATCGTTAGTATACATACAAGAACAAGAATAAAATAACATACCACAGCAATGACAATCAGCTGCGTGCTAGACATGTTCAGAGTGCTCTTGCCAAACAAGATGGCCACCGATGCCAGCGTCGAATAACCATCCGAGTAAAAGAACCAGGCTACAAGAAACATGAATGTGTCCTTGAGACGGGCACAGCGCACGCAAGTCAAAAACGTCTTTTTCCACGAGAACACAAAGTACGACAGGAATCCATACTTGCGCTCGGATGCGGGCAAATTAGGACCAGGACGAGTACGCAGCCACTGTGCCGAGAAACCCCACAGGAAAACCAGATGCCACACTCCGACGATAGCAATGCAGATCTGCATTATATACGTCGAGCTGGATCCGATGCCAAACATGAGACCAGCCAGGAACAGCAGCAGGAATACAGCGCTGGCATAGCCGAGACCGAACCCGTGCGTGGAAGTCTCATTGGCCACGCGGTCACGTTCATCGTGTAGTTCTGCCAGAGCCTCAGCACGGGCCTTCTTCAAATCATCCTTCTCCGTAGTAGCCAGCTCGGCAGTGTCATCCATTGTTCCGTCGCTGCTTGATTTGCCGGTGCTGCTGGTATCCTCCGCTGCTACTTCCGTATGCTGCTTCTCCATACCGGTCATTTCAACCTCATATAGACGACCCTCTATCTCGGTCTTTAGTTTTCGCACACGTGGATGAGCGTCCACAAGTATGGGCAAGTAGGCATTGTAGAACACCATCGAAGTGCCATACGCAATATTCCCAACAATGGTCAATATCGCGGCGAACAAGTACAGCTCTACAGAAATACTTAGCAAAAAATCAAATTGAGTGAACAATTGAACTTGCCAGGCTTGATCACCAGCAAGTACGCGATGCAAGTCAGCGCAGTAACCGTGCTGAACAAGACCATGAAGAGTTTGCGCCAGCGCGAATAGTCGGCAATTGCACCAAAGGAAATGAACGCAACCACCTGAAGCGCCACGCTGATCGCCTGCACGTACAAGCTGAACGAGACGGGCGAGATCCACGCGCTGCCGAATGCAATGAAGCACTTGGCCGATTCAATCTGCTCAGTGGTCAGCTGACTGCGATCGGCGCACGCAGGATAATTGTGATCTGTGTGGTCTGACGTGCCCGCACGCCATGCCAGATCCTCCAGTACTAGCGGCAAAAACGTTGTCAGCACCGCAGAACTATAGGGCTGTGATGCGAATTCGAACAGGTACCAGCCCCATAGTTCCTTTTGCGTCACGTCTGGATGATCAGTGGACAGATCGCGCGTAATCTCCACAGCAGACTCGATCGCCTGCAGCTCCAGCACCGCGTTCGGATTAATGGTAATGTCTTGGCCAACTGCGGGGGAAGGCGCAGCGGCCGTTTCCGCGTCGTCCTTGCTGTTCATCGAAGTATATTGAAGGAAGTGAACGTGCAGAGAGAAGCGAAAGGGGCAGGCGCCGCATTTGCAAACTGGCAATGAACGTGCTCAGGGGTCGCTACTGATTGGTCGGCGAAGCTTTGGTATTTAGCCGTTGAGTTTAGCCGCGTTTGAAGTGCTGATTAAATATCACTTGGGGTTATACAGTGTACACATTCTCTCGCACACACACTCCCTCGGCCATTCAGCATGAGTAGCTACTACATATTGGGACAAATTTCATTGGTAGTTACTGTGCTATGTACACATGTACATATTTTTAAAAGGAATAGATTTTACGTTTCATCTTATGACCATTTCAACACTACAGCGCGGATAGCTAATGCTTAGTCTAATGTCTCAATACGAAGGTTGATGAAGCACATCAGTGTTTCAAGTGTTCGCGGTTCATTGAACGCTTGTATTCCGTAAATACATATGTCAAATCAGATTAAATTCGACGATGCACTCAGGCAGGGCGTGCTGCTGCTGCTGGTGTGGCTGTCGTGCTACGTGGCCACGGTTTCGGTGCTGACTGTGCGCTACCGCTGGCTGGGTCCGATACAAATCGGCATTCACAGTCTGCCCGTGTCGCTCAGTATCCAGAGTCTCTTGCTCACGGCCACTGTGCCGTACTTGGCTGACGGTGCGCGATGGTGAACTGTGCCCACAATCTTCACTACTATCACGCATCTTACACTTTGCACGCTAGACCAGTGGTACTTGCTGTGGGATGGGGCGTTCTGGGCGTGTACAGTGTGTCTGTTTGGCTTCCTGCCATTTGTCTACTTTTACGGCGAGGCCCCGACACAGGCGGTAACCGGCTCCCTGTCCTCCGTCACTTCGATGGCGCCCCTGTCCACTGGCAGACGCATAATGGCTACCCTGGGCACATACGTGCTCTTTTGTGCAATGTTGGTTGCGTGGAGTGTGGGCGTGAAATGGCTATTCAATCTCAACACCACGCCTCTCTATCTCATGCCGCAAACAATTGGCGTGGTCCTGGTCTGCGCAGCGTGCATATTTGCCATTCCAAGAGGGCTGGCCATACTGTGGCACGGCATTAGGCGTCTATTTTCTTCACCCGGACACCGAAAACGCTTACGAGACCAACTGGAGTTGTTGTCGATCCAGAGTCAGGCAAGAACATAAAACTATCTAGGTGTAGTACTTGACCGGTATTCAGTCGTTGAGACAGAATTTTATGCGCCTGGAGAATAATGAGTCGCCAGTATCGTCGCGTGTCTCTTGGCAGACATCATCAGGGCGCCAGACATCCAAAGCGCAATTGCATGCGGTAATGAAGGATCATGTTCGGAGTGAACAAAATAGTCTGCTTAAACAGTATGTGATTCTTATCATGAGAAAATATACTTGAATTCATTGACAAAACTAGACTGGACGGTATCGAGTACCGACAACGCCTCATCGAGAGTGAACTGGCAGCACCGGCGTGGCGGAGAAACATTCTATTTTTTCTGCTCTCCGCTGGATTCCTGGCACTGTGGGTGTTGCTGGTTCTAAGGTTGGGGCTGAGCGTTGTGCAGACACTCTTTGGGCACTGGAGTAAGAAGTTGTATAACCGACCACACAGCGAGTACACAATAATGAACGTGGTATTCTCTTGGCTGCCTCGAGCACTACAATTCGGCCCATCGGATGACGACTCTGTTCGGCAAATTCTGCGGCAGACCACCAAGTTCCTGGGCTTCTTCACCACGATGCTTGAATTTGTGCTTATCGTATTCTTTCTGGTGAGCGCGCTGCTCGGCCTCTTCTCCAAGACGGTGATGCCGGTATCGTGGACCGGCTCATCATCCACCTTTCGACTCTCGCTCCGAAACGGTTCATTTGTCAGTTCGCTACGGAGCGCGATTGCTATTCAGCAGCAATCGACGGATAATCTGCACGCAACTAACGCCGACGCGCCCGCGGAACCAACTCGATCCGGATTCTCACTTTCACGGCTCAGGAAAACAATGATGGCGACGCCCGAGGCTGACAAAAGCGTGGTTGCAAGCCCCAAGGATCGAAGGTCGAAACGGGGCAGCGATCCAGCCGTGTTGCGTCCAGCTGCTGACGATGGCTCGCTGTCGTTGGATCTTCCGGCGCTATCGCTGTCACTCGCGATGCTGTTGGTATTTGCATTATCGGCACCCGTTGTACTTGCCACATTCGGTCTGTCATCAGAGGTGCTGGTGGGTATGCACGAGGCTGTGCATCAAGTGGTGGCCAATGTGTACTCGATGATTTGTTTCCGGATAGCTCTGCTCTTCTTCATGACCAAGGGCATATTGTGGGGTGTTTCTTAGACTATACATAGAATGTTGTTGCACAGACTCTCTCTGTATCTTCCTTGAAGTTCTTTTACACTTGACATTGAACATTGTTCACACTCCACGGTGCATTGTTAACTCAATCGTGATCACGTCCAGTCAATGACGACAAAGCAAGTGGTGGCGATACTGGACGGCTACTATGAGAGCCCGTGCGGTTATTGCAAGCATTCCACGGTATGCTGGTGATTTGACTTTCCGTGCACACGTTGTGACCCTGTGCAGCAGCAGGAGGAGAGAAAGTCAGCCGTGGATGGCGGGAGAAAAGAATCCTTTGGCGTGCGCTTCAACCACACGCCAGCGGGGATATACGCGGCCATGCTTGAGCGAAATTGGCGTCGGTGCGGAACATTATTCTACCGTCCCCGCAACGAGACCATGTGCTGTCCACAGTATGCCATCAGGGCGCAGGCCGATGCGTTCAAGCCTACTCGCAGCCATCGTCGCGTGCTGAAACGATTTGCCGCGTATCTGCGGCCAACCGATTCATCCACCACCGCGTCAGTCCACGATGCACATGGCTCAGATTCCCCAGTATCAACGCGTGAAGCTCAAAGGCAGCCGACATACAAAATGTCGAAAGAAAGCAGCCGAAATCCGGCACCACCACCACCGGTACTTGGACAGCTTTTGCGCAGCATGACAAAGCAATACATCGATGCCAAAGTCGCAGAGGGCACAAGCACGTCTACTTCATTCGACTCGACAAAATTGGTGGTCAAAGTGTGCGCAACTTCTGATGCCGATTTCATATGCGCCGTGGGCCCCGTCGTGGTTGGATGGCTGCGCAAACTTCGCCAATGTCCCAAGGACTTGACGGCAAAATCTGTGGCCATCGCTATATTGGAGTCAGTAATATTGCCTTCGACTGATGGTGGCGGTTTCAAAGACATTATCGAATCTACCTCCGTCACAGATAACGGCGTTATTCAACTGAGGATGACTAGCAAGTGGCATGCAGAAAATGCAGTCTCAAGTTCCGATATGCATCCCGCAGATGTTAACAGCAAATCAGTCGGCGGGAGCAGTGACACGCTCCACCACGCCACAAGGCCTGCCAAGCTCATACTGCGCATACGGCCCTCTGATGAAGTTGTGGCGGACGAGTTTCTGTTGTATAAACACTATCAAGTGCAGGTGCATGGCGACTCTGCTGATTCCGTGACTGAATCGGGTTACTCTCGGTTCCTTTGTCACTCGGCTCTTGATCGTGTCAAGATGGAATCTGATGACAAATTCCTTATATCTGTCGATTTTTTAGATATGGCGGAACCAACGTTCAGTTGCGAGAATCTGAATCTGACCGACCTGGTTCCTCGAATCGGTTGGGGAACATATCATGTGCGATACGAACTGCAACCCAGCGACAAAAATGTAGGCAGCCTGACATCGGACCTGATTGCTGTATCCGTTCTGGATGTACTACCATCTGGATTATCCAGTGTGTACTTTTTCTACCAACCACGCTACTCGTTTCTATCTCTCGGTGTGTTGAGCTCGATATTGGAGCTGCGACTACTGCCAGCCATATCTTCTTCCGCTAATTTTCGATATTACTATCTCGGCTACTACATACATCACTGTACCAAAATGCGGTACAAGGCACAATTTGGACCAGCCGAGATCCTGTGCCCCATTACACTGTTGTGGACAGCGTTGGATGATCGAGTGATTTCACTGTTAAACCAGCAAAAGTATTGTCGACTCGCTGCCAGCGACGATGAAAGGTCCCCAGTAGCAGCGAACGGTCTCGACTGCGAGGTCTTGTCTATGGACTTGCATGGAATTATCTCTCGGTGCAAGTTCGCCATAGCCGGGCACAGTGTACCTGGCAAACACTTGTTGCGTATGTACACTCAGTTTTGTGAGCTCAACGCGGAATTTGTTGATGCTGTGGCAGCATTTGCCAAGTTAATGGGATGGGATCTCGTGGACTCGATGCTGATTGCTGCATAGACACTATTATTCTGCTTGAAACTCGTGCAGTACATGATATGCACGTAGCATCTTGCACAAACTTATATAATCTTTCACATATCATACCATTCTATGATAAAAAGAGCCTTCTATGTACGGATACAAGTTGAACCCCCGTAATTATCGGCCATATCCTCCGCGGTAAGACGACCCACCACGACTGAAACCTCCGCCGCCACGTCCACCGCGCGAACCTTGGCCAAAGCCGCCACCACGGCCGCTGCTGCCACCGCGACTGTACCCACCACTGCCACCGCCATAGCCACCGCCTCGAGAGCCACCGTAACCGCCACGGCCGCCAAATCCGCCGCCTGTCTGTCCCGCGGAGTAGACACTGCGATCTTGGAGCTCTGGCATATCAGTGACAACTTGTAATGTGGTGGTAGAAGTGTCGGGAGTCTGTTCCTGCCAGCGGCGCAACACATCGTCCACAATGTCTTGCTGCACGTCAAAGACGGCGCCACATTCATCTTTGAGCATGCGCATGCTGCGCCAGTCGTCGCGAGCAATGTCGGGAAACGTGGTCTGCAGTATGGATCGAACCAGACCAAGCGACCGCATCGGCCGGTCCAGCACCATGGACATGGTGACCATGCCTTCCTGGCAAGTGAGCAGCGACCGGGCAGTGGGCGCCGCAGTGTGTCCGGACAGCATCGCCAGTGCCAATGCCAGCACATGGGCGGGCAATACCGGATCGCCAGTGCTGATCTTAAGCGACTTGAGTACCTCAAGCTCCAGCTCTCCAGACAGGATTTTTGTGGCGGTGGGCAGGAACAGCGGCACGACCGACGGACTGACCTTGTCCAGCAGGCGCAACGTGTCCTCAGCGGACGTGCGAATAATGTCCGCAGTTTGCGGGGCACCAATGCGCTTAAAGTCGGCACCGGTGCGCTTCTTGATGTTGTTCAGCGCCCACTCCTCGGCCGGCTTGAAGAACGTGATGCATACGCCGCTCTTGCCCGCGCGGCCTGTGCGCCCGGCGCGGTGTACAAATGTATCAACATCTTTTGGCGGCTGGCACTGGATTACCAGGTCCACCTCGGGGATGTCCAGTCCGCGCGCGGCAACATCTGTCGCCACCAGTACACGACACCGACCCTCACGAAAGGCCTGAAGTGTGATTTCGCGCTGTTTCTGCGCAATGTCACCGTGCAGCACCTGGCAGCTCTGTTTCTCGCCGGCAAGCGCCATTTCATTCGCCTCATTCTTGGTCTCGGTGAAGATTATTGTGCGCCCGGAGGAGCCACCGCCATACACTCGCACCACATCAGCAACAGTTGCCTGGCGCTGTTGCCAGTGACACGGAATGGCATAGTGTTGGATGCTCTCGGATGTCTTGAGTTTCTGCGAGCCAACCAGGTCCACGGACAGAGTGCAGTCAGCACGAAGATACTTGGACATCACCTTGTGCACCCACTCGGGCACCGTGGCCGAGAAGAGGCACGTCTGGTACAGGCGCCCTGCACGCTCCTCTTTAATGCGCTTCAGAATGGTCTCCATTGCATCCGCAAAGCCAATGTCCAACATTTGGTCCGCTGACAGTATGAGCATGCAAATAGCTGTGATGATGCTGGTAGTAGTTACCCTCATCCAGCACGGCAAACTCGATATCATTCAGCTTCAGGTTCCCGCGGTCCAGATGGTCCTGCAAGCGGCCAGGTGTGCCGACAACAATGTCAATGCCATTGCGCAGTGCGTTTGTCTGTTCCCAGACAGGGACACCGCCATAGACTGTCAACACATCAAATGCACCGCCGCAAATACTCTCAAACTCGCTTGCCACTTGCTTGGCCAATTCACGCGTGGGACACATAACTAGCACTCGCGGCGGCCGCGCACGAGTAGGTGCGCGACCGGACTGACCGCTGGCCACAATCAGCTTCTCAATGATGGGCAGTGCAAAGGACAATGTCTTGCCGGTGCCTGTTCGCGCACGACCAAGTACATCTTTGCCGTCAAATATGGCATCAAAAGTCGCGGCTTGAATGGGAAACAGAGCCTTTACACCGCGCTCTTCCAGCTTTTTCCGCGTGGCGCTGCTGATACGATACGAAGTAACGGCAAGTTTTTTCTCCTCGTCCGACATGGCTGGCGGCGCTTCAACATGTGAAACATTAGTGTCTTTCGCTGTGGCGACGCTGACTTCAGGAGCCGCACTTTTGACAGCCTCGGAGTTTTTTATCGAGGACTTGTCGACAGTATCTGCAGTTGATTTCGCCTTTTTAGCCGACTTGTCCTTTTTCGCTTTCTTCTCCTTCTTGTCTGCGGAGTCTTTCTTGTCATCATCATCTCGTTTGCGCTTGGACTTCTTGATGCTGTCTTTGTCATCACTTTTAGCGCGCTTCGTTTTCTTTTTCGTTTCCTTTTGAGTGGACTGTGAGGTCGAATTCTTTTCTTCCTTATCCTCGACACGCTTTCTACTAAGTGCCGACTCTACTACTACGGGAGCCATGTTGTACTGTGCGAATGGTGATAATTGAACAATTTTCCTTCTTTGCGCGCTTCTCGCGCTTTTCAATGTCGATTATTTTGGGCGACCCTGACCCTGGCTGGTGCTAATTCTTTACTTGTCTGTTGACTGGGCAAACCCTAACCCTGACCCTGCCTGGGTATTACACGCCCGGCTCGTGTCAGTCAACCCTGGCTGTTATCTGCTGACCGTGTCTTTGTGGCTCTTTAATTAACGAAGAGGCGTTGACGTGCACACGCGCTTGTGTGGGTGTACTTGCCGCGCGTGGGGATATGCCATCTCTGTGTTTACCAATGTTCCATTTCGACGAGGACGATGGCTACTACGATTATGATGCTGCTGCTGGTCGGCGTGGGCACCGGCTCTCTTCTGACAGACGGCTTGGGTCGAGAAACATCCACCACTCAGAGTACACCGCTAGCACCGCGGGCTCTGCATTGAGTCATGGTTCCAATGAGGACGATGGAAGGACACACAACGGCGACGGCGATGATGATGATAGTGATGGTAGCAGCGAAACTGATGAGTCTGGAGTGGGTGCGCGATATGAGCTGGACGCCGAGGGGTATGGAGTGGTCAGTGGCGCAAGTGGCTCGGCAAAAGATGCACAAGCCACGGATGACTCAGTATCGGTAGTGGCGGTGGAGGATTTGGGCGTATCGCCCGGCACGTTTGGCACTCCACACGATCTTATAGTGCCCATATTGGATATTGACTTGGTGTCGCCCGTGAAACATGATGATGCCACTGCCGCCACAAGTAGCCCGTCCAAGGCGATACTCTCACGCAAAGAACAATCAAAGGTCCCACCATTTCCGACTGCGTCTACTTCTGCAAAGCGCGTCTCCAAGTCTGATTTTCGCCTGCTTCGAGTTGTTGGAAAAGGCGCGTATGGAAAGTAGGACATTGATTGTACCATTACTGTGCCCCTATGACACAACAGAGTTTTCCTGGTACAAAAGACAACCGGCGTGGACCAGGATCAGTATTTTGCGATGAAGGTCCTGCGAAAGGCTCACATTGTTCTGCACGACAAGGACAGAGAGCACACGCGGACAGAGCGCAACATTTTAGAAGAAGTTCGACATCCATTCATTGTTCGGTTATTCTACGCGTTTCAAACTGTGCGTTTTGAGCGTGCTGTTCAAATTGTCATACTGACTAGCTTACAGGACTCGAAACTGTATTTAATTCTGGATTACGCGCCCGGCGGTGAGCTGTTTATGTACTTGGAGAAGCAAAAGATGCTGCTGGAAGATGTGGCCGTGTTCTACATGGCGGAGCTGGTAATGGCTGTGGAGCACCTGCACGGACTTGGGATCATATATCGCGACTTGAAACCTGAAAACATCCTCCTGGACATTGACGGTTGTGCCGTTCGTAATATTGCTACACGCATGCCAATATGTTGATATCACAGGTCATGTCAAACTGACCGACTTTGGTCTCAGCAAAGTATCGCTATCAGATGACGACAAGACTACCACAGTTTGTGGCACAGTGGAGTACATGGCACGTTTAACATGCATGGAACTGGGTGTCAAATATTATAATTAATGACCAGGCTCCCGAGGTGCTGGCAAATCAGCCATATGATAAATCAGTGGATTGGTGGTCACTAGGCGCCCTCTCCTACGACATCATGACTGGCGCGGTTAGTATGGGTTGATGATAAAGTGCGTGCTTATAAACATATAACGCCACCAGCCACCGTTTACATCCAACAATCGCAAAAAGACCATGGACATGATCATGAACAAGAAGCTTACTTTGCCGCACTATCTCAGCGCGGACGCCAAAGACTTGTTGACCAAGCTTATGCGTAAACGCGCGGTGGCGCGGCTTGGCTACGGTCCGAATGACGCGACTCCAATACGCAAGCATCGGTTCTTCAAGTCGATCAATTGGGACAAATTGCTTCGCCGCCAGTGCCAGCCGCCTATAACACCAGTAGTGGTTGGTTATTTGGATGATGCTCTTATGTACACCTGCTTAATGAACTCCTGCAGACTTCGGCCGAAGACGTCAACAACTTTCACAGCAACTTCACATCGATGCCAGTGGTTGACTCGCCAGCCGTAGAATCATCCGAATTTCTGAAAGAGAAGGACATGTTTGCCGGATTTAGTTTTGTAGCAGACAGCGTGCTAACCGATGGCCGCTTTGAAGATATGTACGTGTCACGAAAGGTGCACAAATAAAAATCTCGATGTGTGATGCGCGGTTGTCAAGGTGCTTATTTTCGGCTCTTATTGATACCTACGGTGCTCCGTGTTGCGTGTATCGATAGCTAGATAGATAGTCCATTCGGGTGCTAGATGAGCGGCTTGTCGGAACTGCAGTGGGAGGAGTGGGAGACGGGTCTCGGCTCCATAGAATCCGATGACCATCTGAAGGGAATCGACGAGATCAAACTGACACACCGCGCGAAAAAGGTACGCTTCGCTCGCTTAGCACACTTGACTTTCCGCTTGATTGCCATGATGACAGACTGAGGCTGAGATTGAGCAACTGGCCATCTCGGCAGACCTGACCCCACTGGCGCGATGTTTACACATTATAGAGTGCGTGGCTGAGCCTCGACATGTTTGCTTGAGTAACAATCCCTCTGCAGACACGGTGTGGAGGTGCAAAAGCATAGCGTCCTCGACACTATTCTGGCGGAACAGCCGCACATTGTACCGCTTGCGTCCAAAGATGTCGCGTCGGTGTTGGAGAAATTTCTCGTCGCGTTAGGCAAGGAGCGTCCGCCACTACAGGTCATGATCGGCCGACGTATCTCCGACAGCCTGCAGGCCGGGACCAACAAAGTGTGGACCCCAGAAGTGGCAGATAAATTGCTTGCGCCGGCACGAAAGCTAATGGAGAGCAGGGAGAAGCAGGTGATGGCCTGCTGGTCCGATGTCATAATCAACGCGATCGCCTACATGTCGCAGGACACGCTGGAGAAAGAGGTTGGACATGCTTCCCATACTTTTTATACTTGCTGTATAACCCATGCATTAGGTGCTGCCAGAAGCGATGGTGAACTCGGGATTTGCGCAGCCTGTTCCGTACCGCGTGTGGAGCTGCAGGATGTTTGGCCGGCTTGCCCGGCGATTTACGCCGAAAAAGATCGAGTCACACTTTCTCAAGAGTGCCATCGTCCTGTGTCAGGACACGGACTATGAGGTGCGCGCCCAAATGTGCTGCCAACTGAACGATATTGCCGTGGCGCTGAGGTGTGTGTAATCAAGTATACTTTGTGCATCTTCCTCACGCAACTCACACTCGTCCTTTATAGCAATGAAAGTTCATGCACGTCGGTGCTGGACGAGTACTTGGAGCTGCTAAAGGACGATGAAATGAGCGTGCGCAAGGAAGCTGTGCGCAACTTTGTCGAACTGGTGGCTGACGAGAGCGCATTTCCACGGCCAGGCACTGTGCAGCCAGTGTCAAAAGGTACTCGGGACCGGCATCGCCCATTCACCAACAAGAACAGCATCTCAACGTTTGTCATACCCGAGTGGCGCCGACTGTGTGAAGAAAAGGCACCCGGTCTGCTGCCGATCCTCGTGCGCAACTTTGGCTACTGGCTGAGCACCGTGGAAAAGTATATCAGCGATAGTGACTCCTCGTGGTTTGTAGCGTGGCTGGGAAAAGTGTTGCAGGGCGCCACAGCTGATCCGTCGCTGCGTGAAGCATGTGCATTCAACTTGCCGGTGTGTTGAAAGACGATGTGTCCCATATACTAACCACACGCTAGGGGCTGACATGGTTCCTTTCGCGGAGACGCGGCCAGGCAGAAAGTATAAATGCCGGCGGTGCTTTGAAAGATAGTTCTGCACTGCTCGTCATACTGCAGACACTGATGGTCGACAATGATCTGGCCGTGCGTAGCCAAGTCGCACAATGCCTGCCGGAGGTCTGTGCTCAGCTGGGAAGCCAGGCATTCAACTGCGTCCGCGACAGTCTGACCGCCATGATAATGGACGAGCGCGACTCTGTCAGCGGTCCGATTATGGAATCATTCGACGCCATCCTCAAAGTGTTTGCCAGCAATGCCGCCTGGTCTCGCCTGGACATGGACTGCAATGAACTCTTTTTTGCCTTCATGAAGCGGGTCCAAATGGTGGTGGCGCAGTCGCACTCGAACGAAAAGTTTCGCCACGATTCGCTGCCGCATTGGATTCTCCAGTGTCGCAACTTTTGCCTCTACTTTGACGCAGAAAACATCAGCGGGGAGCTGACACCGCTGCTTGTCGGTGTGCTGGCCCGCCGACACTGCTCACTCTCCACGGCCACCCTCCAGTCAGCAATTGTTCAGGTGCTGTGTGCGTATGCGCGGATGTTGCCACTGGCCGAGTATCGCGAGCGGGTTGTCAAGTCGATGAAAGAATTTGGACACATGGCCAGTGGTGGCGGTGCCATCAAAGGCGATTCCGTAGTGCATTCCGGCAGCCACAGTTCCCGGAATCGCATGATATATCTACACTTTTGCCGCGAGGCATTGCAAACAGCTTCTGCCACATATTTCCGCGCGCACCTCTTTGACGAGTGGCTGGAGCGGTCCCGCGATCCCGTAACTTCCATACGGCGTGCATTTTTGGTCATGGTGTTGGCCGTGGCGCGGAAATTGTGCTTGCTGGCCGACCCTGCCCCGTCCAGAGCCAAGTTGCAGGAAGTGCTTGTGGCAATG
>JAZDSV010000002.1:232500-612500 GCA_036784855.1 Aphelidium insulamus | reverse complement strand
ACATGCATACTTACATATATATATATGTATATGCATTATCTATGCTTGTGTCTATACATTATATGTGTATCCTTGCATACCAGTTAGCTATAAAACACCTAGTCACTGCTGCATGATCCCAACCCGAATAGTCCAGCCAACACGGAGGCCGCCAACCTCTACACCGACAACCGCAAAGAGTACATTGCGCGGGTATGTGCCAATTTACAGCAAGTAGATATTCTTCCACCAGTGCATACATTTGATACAAATTGTGCAGGTGCGGCAGACGGTGGAAAACAGCTGGATGGAATAGACGAGCTTCTTGCAGATTGACTTTTGCAATTGGCATGGAGAACCCAGTCTATATATGTATATAATGTCTAGGCAGAAGGCTGCTGCTGCTGGTTCAGCGGATTATTCTGCATCTCTACGCTGGCCTCCTGGAAGCGCAGCGTCGCCCGCTCTGACAACTTTATGAACTTGTCGGTGCAACGGTCAATGCACTGCTCCTGCAGAGTCACGTGTTAATCGGAATACACGCAAACCATTACTATATGACTACTACAAACCTCCTTGCCACCCATCTTACGCGAAGTAAAGTCATCGATGCAGTCGCCAAAGCAGCGGTCCACCAGATTCACGTACATGTCGATTGAATTCTTCATCTACATACGCGTACACAGGAATTGAATTAGCATACATGCTATTTACACAATTATAAAGTGCACCTGCCTGCTTGGCCTCCACCAGCTGCAGCATGCGCTGCCTGTCATACTCGTTCAGCGCCGAAAAGTCCATATTATAGATCTTTGTATTACTGCAATGATTTAGAGTGATAATAACCTTGACCGTGATAACTGTTAATTAGTGCACACTATGGGATTCCTGTACACCGTGGCCGCATTCACAGCGTCTGGGGTATTTAGCCGCGTGCTGGCCCTGGGTCTTATGAACCGGCCGCTCACCTCGTGTAAGTAGAGGCTTGTCAACACACGCTTCACTCGGTCTCTAAACGAATGGGCAGCTATGGGCACAAGTGCGGCGTGGGTGTCTGTGTGGGCGGTGATGGGCCTGTCGATGCACGACTGGCGCACCAGGGAGGAGGGGAACCACATCAAGCGGCTGCAGTACTTGGTGGACCGCAAGGACAGGCGTGACAAGTGGGACGCCATTTACTTTGACGCTCAGCCGGCGCCCGCCAAGGAATAGCTACAATGAACTTGTGCGTGAAAGATTCCCTTATTGCACCGTCTTTCAATATGAGTGCGGAAAGTATTATTTACTGATAGACGGTGGATGCTGGAGCTTGCAGGCGAATGATTTCTACGCTCTTGCGCTACTGTTCAATTACACCACTATGTAGCACCTGTGCCTTTGACGCTTGATGCAGACTTCATTGTAAAGAGTAGGCAATGCTTTTTGTTATCTTCCTGTCAGACGGTCCACAGTGCAACAGGGACATAGAGACATTACTAGAAGTTGTGAACACCCTGAACTCATATCACAATATAGATATGTAGGATAAGACTACAATCAATAAAAATTAATTTGACAGATAGCACTGCTGTCTATCATCATCTACATACGCGCCGCAAACTACAGGCCGTACCCAGCAGGGCCCTGCGAACGAACGAGAGAGAACCAGCGAAACGCAGCGTCGCACAATGCACTCTCAGTCAGCTGGGCATTGACCAATCAGCGTGCGAGGCGAATATTGATCGGCCGCGACGACGCCTCGCGCTCGCAGAAAACTTTGCGCCCACAACTGCACACACGCACACACACACACAGTCTATTTACACTTATACACCTCCTCTCCCACAACACTACATATACACATGAAGATCACCACTGCCACCCTTGTCGCCACCGCCGTCGCCTTGGTCGGTATGGTGGACGCTCGTTCCCGCTCGCCGCTTGTCTTCCAGGACGCCTTTCAGCACTTTGTCAACGCGACCGAGAACGCCGTCAAGGCCGCCATCCAGCCCGCGCCCATTGGCACCACGGAGCTGTCGTGGAAGAGCTGTGGCTCCCCCGAGGACACTCTCCGCATCGACAGCCTGGAGTACGAGCCCAAGGTGCCTGTTCGCGGCGAGGAGCTCAAGGTGACCTTCAAGGGCTACTTGAGCGAGCCGGTCGAGGTTGGCTCCATGGTCAATGTGAATGTCAAGTGGGGATTCATCCGTGTGCCGGTGCCGCCCGTCGACATTTGCAAGAGTCTGGCTGACCTGCCCAACAATGACCACAAGGTGTGTACATCATGTACGATTGGTGTGAATGAGTGATGTATCCTGGTACTTGCGCATTTCCTTAACATTTATATATGTATATATATATATATAATATGTACATTAACAATTCCGTGTCAGTGCCCGCTACCCGCCGGACCTGTGGATGTGACCGAGAGCTTTGTGCTGCCCAAGGAGATCCCCGATGGAAAATTCGACGTTAATCTGCGCCTGCGCGACTCCAACAAGCGCCAGATTACCTGCATCCAGGCCGTGCTGACCGTCTAGACACTCGCCGTCGTGGTAGATTGATTCCGCAGTAGTTGCACACACACACACACACAAAGTTGCACCCTATGACACACATGCCGCTCATTAAACCCTGCTTGATAGCCTGGACGTTTGCCATTTGACTCTGCGATGTCTTTATCTTTATTTGACGTATGAAAAGGAGTACTCTGTGCGCTGAGTGTAGACCTGTCCGCGGTGCAGCAGCACAGAGTCGCGCCACTGAGGCACATTGACTGCGTTGGGAAAGCGCTGCGCCTCCAGACAAACGCCGGCATGCCGCCCATATCGGCGGCCACCATGCCTCTGTTTGGCCACGGGCGCCTTGACCTCGCCGCCCAAATAGTTGCCAGTGTACAGTTGGAATGCCGGCTCAGTGCTGCTGAACTTCATCTGTAGCCCGGTGGCCGGCGATGCGAGGGTGGCCAGGTGTCGTAGTGGAAGCGGCGGTGACGCGGACAGAGAACTATCCACCACAAAACAGTGATCATAGCCGCCGTCTAGCGCCGGCAGCGTCTCGCCAATGGCGCGCCCAATGCCAAAGTCAAGCTCGGCGCTGAGCGGAAGTACGCGTCCAGTCGGCACCGAGTCGGCATTCAGCTCCAAGTAGCGGGAAACGGCGCCCGCAGGAATGTGCAGTGTGTGCGCGTCAATGTCGCCGATATTGGCAGCACCCGCCAGATTAAAGTACGAGTGGTTGGTCAGGCTGACGGGAGTACAGGTGCAGCAGTTCTGGTTGTCGTCAGCCATTTCCGCGCGGTAGTCCAAGCGCAGAGTCCCGCCGCAAAGCAGCGAGAACGTCACCTGCACCTTCAACGCGCCGAGATACCCCTGGTCGCCGTGTGCCGACATCAATGTCATGGTGCAGGTCGCAGCATCGTCGGTGGCGGCAACTTGTGATATGCGCCAGCGGCGCCGGTTGAAGCCTGCCACGCCGCCATGTAGATGATTTGGCCCGTTGTTCACGTCGAGCTGGTTCGGCGAGGACGAGTCCGGCAAATGGAACTGGCCGCCCGCAATGCGATTAGCAACGCGGCCCACGGTGCAGCCCATGTAGTACGGGTCCTTCACGTAGTCGGATATGTCGTCGTAGCCCAGCACTACATCCGTAGCCTCGCCGCCGCCGCCACCACCACCATCTGGAGTAATAATCAGGTGCGTGATGGTCGCACCATGGTCTGTCAGGTGGGCCGTCATGGCCCCGCATTGCAGCGTGACACGGTGATATCCATCGACACCGCCTTCTGCATCATGTGCTACTGGCCGCGTGGACGGCCATTTTTCCACGCTGGCTCTGGGCGGTGACACCTGCCGTTGCATCGCTTTTGTATCTATATGTTGTCTCAAGCCACTCTTTTACGCTCTGTTATGGAGCGCCAAACCGTCAGAGCAACTAAATAAATATTGGAAAGCGCATTCTTGTGAGGTTTTCCCTGCGCTCCTGGTTGATCTACAATGCGATACAAAGTGCCTTATATACATATGTACACATGACGCAAATCAATTGTTCGGCTACTCGCCGTCCATTGGCTGCACCTTGACTGACTGTAAGAACGGCTGTAAATACCTCGCATTACAAACTATTTATTAAGACCAAGTTTTCGCTTCCGTGAAGTCGTGGCATATCCCCTATTTCTCACTGTAATCTCCTCCGCGTATTCATTTTTATATGTTTTAATTTGCTGCAATTGGAGTAGCCGCTGCCGTGCATCAAACCAGTCCGCCAAATACCCCCTTTCATCCCGTGACATTGCGTCCCAGTTATCGAACGCATTTCTATAAACATTCTGTTTGCTGTCTTCGTTGATAGGTGGGTACGCACATACACCTGACTTTATATCGACGCGTAGCTCCTTCAAGTCTTGTTTTTACTTTTGGCGACTCGACGTAAGCGATTACTCTCGCGGCATGCCCTGCATTTTGCAGCCAGTTGCTTCATTTCAGCCGCATCTAGTTGCGCTAGTTGCGCATTAATTGGAGCCCAATCAACATTCCTGTCGTCTCTTTGCTCGACCTTGATCCTTTGACTTTGCAACGTAGGGTTCGATGCTGGCGCTCGGTGGTCTTGTGTGATCCTTGAAGGAGCTGCATTGGATCTGCTAGTCGCAACTCGGTCGAATACTTTCGTTTTCTCGGAATACATTTGCTCAAAATATGCAGTAACGTCCTTCAGCCACGCGTCATGACCAGGTACACCTCCATAGCTGTCATCGGGCTCTGTCCCGTCATAGTCGATTTCAGAATTGCTAGGCAGATTACTGCAATTCCCAAACCGCGATAAACAACAAGCTATGGCGGCAAATGTGGCGGTGCGCATTTGAAGACCGGCAGCCGAGTGGCCAGGGGTTTCGCACGTGATAAATGCACTGGAAGACATCCAAAATCCAAACAATCGCCTTTTTTTCGAAAAACAAATCGCAAAACAAATTGCAAAACAAATCGCAAATTTGCTGAGGTCGAAAAAGGGCCTCAGCAAATTTGTAAAAAACATGCATTTACTACTGCAGCTCACTGAGCGTCGCCTAGTTGACCTCAGACACGTAAAATGGCAACAACAGAGCCAGCACATTCCACCTTTGAGTATAGCGTGATGGAAGCCCAACCTTGCCAGGTCCTAAGAGCTAATATGGCAGCAATCTATCCATCTATGTATCACTTAGCACAGCGTATTCCAGCTTGAATGTAACTGTGCAGCCACAATGACCACTCTCCTTCACCACACGACTAGATGGAGTCATAGTCTGAGCCCTCCTGTGATAGCTGAGCCCAGACAGACTCAGTAGAATGCTGCAAGTATCAGCAGTAACTTAAGTGCAAGTTCATAGCCTTTATTTGCTTGGATGCAGGCATGCATGTGCTTAGGCGATGGTACACCCACGCATACAAGTGTCAAAGTAATATGCTTAGGCAGCAGTGGCAACGACGGCGACTGATAAGCATGCTAAACATTATATTTTGCGGAGGCAAATTTGTTTGGATTTTGGAGGCAGAAATTAAAGCGTCGCAAAAAAATCGCAAAACAAATCGCAAAACAATTTGTGAAAAACAAATTTTTGTTTGTATTTTGGATGTCTTCCACTGGCCAATCAGCATTGCGTCATGACCAGCACTCATCGATGCCCGAGTGCATAATACATCAGATTTTGATTCACGCAGGTCACGTATTTACTCCATGCAGAGTCAGGCCATAATATTTACAAGTTGCAGATTTGGTACTCCATGGCGGTTGGTACTTAAATGACGGTGATAACGATATATAAGGTCTTCTTGCGACTTCAGACCATAGTATACGTAAGCAACGAAGATTCTCACAAATTATCACCTGAAAGTATACTCATGTTATTAACTTATTCTGTAAAAACTAGGGCTAATATTGGCCATCTTTCATTGCACTTTTTCTGTGTGTCTTGATATACTCTTTGTTGTTCGCGCGATATCTTCTAAGCCGCTGCAGCTGAATTAAACGCTCCCGGGCATCCAGCCAGTCTGCCAATGACACTCTTTCTTCCAATGACTTGTTCTCCCAATCCTCAAACGCTCCGCGATAGATGTTTTCCCTGATGGCTTCGTTAATGGGTGGATAAGCACGGACGCCCGACACAATTTCTCCCCATAGCTGCTTGAACGTTATGCCAAGCTCTCTGGCGATCGGCGTCAACCGGCATTGCTCGCGGTGTAGCCGGCAGTTCTCAGCAAGCTGCTTCATGGAAGGCGCATCTAGCTGCGCCAATTGCGAACTAATTTCCGCCCAGTCAACGTGCTTATCCTCTCTCGCTTGTCGAGGCATCTTGACCAGCGTTTTAGTGTTGGTTTTGAGTGCGCGTGGTTGAGCACCTTGGGCACTGGATCCGCTTGCCACACCTCGGTCGAATACTTTCGTTTTCTTGGAATACTTTTCCATGAAATAAGCAGTAACATCCTGCAGCCACGCGTCATGGCCTGGCACGCCGGCAGCGCTTTCGTAGTCGGGAGTCTGATCAGAGAAATCACTGTCATCATGGGATGCTGCATTGACCAGGTGACCAGTAAGCGCCAAATAACACGATACGGCGGCGATCGTAATGGTTAGCTTTGTGCGCATTGAAGTCATTCGTGGAAGTGACAGTTCTGTGAAAGGGGTAGCGCGCGTGCTCGACGCATCGGCCAATCAGCCGTCGCAAAGGAGATTTGACTACAGGTATGTACATGGGACGGTAACAATATATACTTCATATCGCAGGCCGCTTGGCTGCGTTTGGTTGGCGGAAATTAGGCATGTTATGGACGGAATTCGATATGTAGTCAAGGTTCAGAGAAGCTACGCCCTCATGGTAAACTGCATGCAACTACTTATCATAGATCTGTTAACGTGAAGTGAGTAACTACGTGTACACCCACTATATGACAGAGAACCATATGACAGAAATAATAGTTTGCGATGGCGAGAGAGACAGATAGAGGGCAAGAAGGGAGTGCCGAGAGGATGTTAATGGCACTCCCTAACACACAGCAATGACTAACAAGTATAGAGCGCTATCGGATAGGCGGCGTCACAGCGCATTGTCCGCCGCACAGTCACACACCTACACAGCTGCTTTACACACACACACACACACACACACACACGCACACACACACACACACACACACACGTAACTCTATCCGCCTCGCACGCGCAATAATGGGCGAATTCACACAGCTGGACCAGCTATGCATCAATACCATTCGCTGCCTGTCCGCCGACATGGTGCAGAAAGCTAATAGCGGTCACCCGGGCGCTCCGATGGGTTGTGCGCCGATGGCGCACGTGCTCTTTTCGCGCGTGATGCGCGCCTCGCCTTCCAACTCGCACTGGGTTAGTAATATCGCGGTTGCTGCGGTGGCTCGTTCCATCTACATTCTGCTCTAACCAGTGCACTTATCCTATACGTTAATCCCTGTTTAACGCGCGATCTGCCAGGTTGCGCGAGACCGTTTCGTCTTGTCCAATGGACATGCGTGCGCGCTGCAGTACTCCCTCTTGCACCTGCTGGGCTACAAGGTTTCCCTGTCTGATCTGCAGCACTTTCGTCAGTTGGACAGCAAGTAGGTCCTGATTATATCATTTGTACTATTGATGTTGTAACTGGCAAGCACTCCCGGCCACCCCGAGGTCCATATGACTGATGGAATTGAAGTGTGCACGGGTCCGCTGGGACAGGGTTAGTTGCTTACTCGATGCACGCATCGTATAATTATATGTACTATTAGGCGTCGGCAATGGTGTCGGACTGGCGATCGCAGAAGCACATTTGGCTGCCCACTTCAACAAGCCCGGCTACGACCTGATCAAGAACTACACCTATGTTATGTGCGGCGACGGCTGTTTGCAGGAGGGCGTGGCGTCTGAGGCTGCATCTCTGGCTGGGTAAAGTGATGCGTAGACCCTCTATTGTAACAGCTGATCTGAATGCAGTCACCTGGGCCTGGGCCGTTTGATCATGCTCTACGATGACAATCAGATCCAGATTGACGGTGGGACGGATTTGTCGTTCACGGAAGACGTGCTGAAACGTTTCGAGGCGTATGGTTGGCACACTCAGTACGTCGCCGATGGTGACAACGATTTGGATGCCATCCACAAGGCCATTATTGCCGCTCAAGCAGTTACCGACAAGCCGTCCATCATCAAGGTCAAGACCACAATTGGATTTGCGTCCAAGCTGCAGGGTACCGAAAAGGTGGAGTTTTTGTGGTTTTAGCTTTTTTTAATTGATGGTTTAATGAGCGTTCAGGTCCACGGTGCACCGTTGGGAGTGGACGAGATTGCGGCGACAAAGAAAAAATTGGGCTTTGACCCCGAAAAGAGTTTCTTCGTGCCCGACGAGGTCAAGAACGCTTTCTTCAGCGTCAAAGAGCGCGGCGAACAAGCCGAGTCGGCATGGAATCAGCTGCTGCAAAAGTACAGTGCTGAATACCCGCAACTGGTACGATAATGAATGTTGTCCTCTGTTGTCTCAAATCATTAAATCTTGTAGGCCGCCGAGTTCAAGCGCCGTCTGGAGGGCAAGTGGCCCGCCAACTGGAAAGACAATTTCCCGCGATATACTCCGGCTGATGCTGCGGCCGCCACCAGGTCTGCAAAGTGTCACTTAAACATTAGCGCTAACAGTGATTAATGTAGGAAATCTTCTGAAGTACTGCTTAATGCCATTGCCGACAGTTTGCCGGAGCTGGTGGGCGGGAGTGCCGACCTGACGCACTCCAATTTGACGCGATGGAAAACTGCGGTAGACTTTCAGAAAGATGCCAGCGGTATCGGCAACCAGGGAGGCCGCTATTTACGTTTTGGCGTGCGCGAACACGGCATGGCAGCAGCGTGCAACGGTATCGCTGCTTACGGCGCCTTGATTCCGTTCGCCGCCACCTTTTTGAACTTTCTCGGGTAATACATATTTGATGTGCCTGGACTTCGGGTGTATCATTCTCCTGGTTAGATATGCTCAAGGAGCGTTCCGTTTGTCGGCGCTGTCTCGTTTCCGTGTGCTGTACATCATGACCCACGATTCCATCGGATTGGGCGAGGATGGACCGACCCACCAGCCGATGGAGATGCTGCCACTGGTCCGCGCAACACCGAACGCCCTGCTCATCCGCCCCGCTGACGGCAATGAAGTGAGCGGCGCCTACATTGCCGCTTTGGAGAACTTTGACGGGCCGAGCGTGCTGTGCCTGTCACGCCAGAATCTCCCGAATCTTGTCGGCAGCAGTGTGGAAAAAGTGGCCCAGGTGCGCAATGAACTATTATTGAATGTGATACCAACAATAATGCTTCAGGGTGCATATGTGTTGCAAGATGTCTCCGGGGCGCAGGTTATTCTTGTCGGAACCGGCTCCGAGACAAGCCTTTGTGTCGATGCTGCCAAAGAGCTCTCGGCTCAAGGAGTCAAGGTCTGTTGTATATTAATACACTTTTTATTTAAATAATTTAACAAATAATGCAGACGCGCGTTGTGTCTATGCCATGCTGGGAACTGTTTGACAAGCAGTCTGTATTCCCCACCGGAGTGCCGGTTGTCAGCGTCGAGGCCAGCTCTACCTTTGGCTGGGAGCGCTATGCCCACGCGGCTATTGGCATAAACACTTTCGGATCGTCCGCCCCTGCCAAGGTAACATTACTAAGCTGTGTTAACTATTTTATCGGTGTTAAAATAGTTTTTGTTAAGGATGTGTACAAGAAGTTTGGCCTTGTGCCGGGCAAGGTGGCCGAGAAGGCAAAACAGGTGGCAACGTACTATGCCAACAATTCTGCTCCCGGACTCGTGGGCAAGCACATATTCCAATGAACGGCGGCACTGTGTCAGACACGAATATACACGGCACACACTTGTGTGTACATAACAGCGGAGAATAAAACGGGAAATATCGAGCAATTATTATTGCACTTAAATATCAACTTGGCAACGGTTTACAATTGTCTGTCTGCCTGTCAGTGTTTCACCTGGTCGCATTGCCGGCAGTTCGCTTGTCGCCCCGCAGAGAAGCACCGATACAGAGAGCGCCGTGCACCGCCGCACCGCACTGCCACCGCCACCGCTGAAATGAGTCGTGGCACGCGCAAAGCTGCCCTAGTGCTGTTCATTACAGCAGTCATTGTCACTGTGCTGCACTTGCAGTCCTCTGGCTGGTCAGATGGCGACCTCACCGAGATGCAACCGCCAGACCTCCAAGATCCACAACAGATGGAGCAGATAATGCAGCATCACAGCGAGCACGACGACGATCGAGCAGTGCCGGCCCCGCACGAGAACACCGACACCTCACACATTGCGGAACAGGTACTGGGTAGCAGCAGCAGCAACAGTCGTCCCGCCGACTTGTCAAAGCGGCCTCGGGCGTGCTTTGTCATCTTGACTCGGAACGGGGAGCTGAAGGATCTGCGGGAGACGCTGACGGTGTTTGAGCGCCAGTTCAACCACCGATACCACTATCCGTATGTGTTCCTCAATGACGTGCCATTCACACAGCACTTCAAGACGGAGGTGGCGGCCGTAATTGGCCCCGAGAGCACGATCGAGTTTGGTCTGGTGCCCAAGGAACACTGGTCCTACCCGCCGTGGATCCTAAAGTCCAAGGCGGCCAAAACCCGCGAGGACATGCGGGAAATTATATACGGCAGCAGCGAGAGCTACCGTTTCATGTGCCACTATCAGAGCGGCTACTTTTTCCGACACCCGCTGCTGGCCAAGTACGACTATTACTGGCGCATTGAGCCGGGCACCCGGCTGGTGTGCGAAGTGCCGTACGATCCCTTTCTCAAGATGCGGAACGAGGGCCTGAAGTACGGGTTCAACATCGCCATCGGCGAGTACGAGGCGACGGTTCCCACCCTGTGGGAAGCCACTATGAACTATGTTGCCGAGAGGCACGAAGTGGACGACAAGTTCAACCCGACTCTCCTCAACTTCTTTGCCACCGACGATCATTCAAAGTATAATCTGCGGCATTTCTGGTCCAACTTTGAGCTTGGCGACCTGAACTTTTTGCGCTCCGACGACTATGTGGGCTACTTTGACCATCTGGACCGTGCTGGAGGGTGTGTCAAGGGTGTAATATTACCATGTTCATACCAACTGATCATGCATATATCACTAACTGTACTGTACAATGATAAAGATGTTATTATGATCTGTTGGTTGCTTACATATATAGATTCTTCTATGAACGGTGGGGCGACGCCCCGGTGCACTCGCTGGGAGTGGGATTGTTTTTGAAGAAGGAAGAGGTCCACTTCTTTGAGGACATTGGCTACTACCACGTCCCGCTGACACACTGCCCCGCCGAACCGTTCCACACGGAGCGCAAGTGTGACTGCGACCGCGAGAAGAGCGCCGACAAGATCTTGCACTGGGCCTGCATCGAGCAGTGGAAAGAGTACACGCCCAAGCCCTGGTTTCCCGTATAGTTGAATAAAACTGGAACTGTACGCCGACCATTAACCCTCTCGAACGTGGCCGCTTATCCTGCAGCATTGTATAATATTATGTTGGCAACAATGTATATAAATATAATTAGTACTGACCGCTTGGTCATGGCGGCCAGACACTTTGTAAACGTCTGGAACTCCTGCTCGCTGATCTCGCCGGCAGAGAATCGCGCCTTTGTGTAGACGTCGCCAAAGTATGCAACTAGGGCGCCGTCGATACCAAACTGCTCGGCCACCGCGTCCACATACTCCATCACCGACATCCAAGGCGGACGTTCGGCAAGCAGTTGCAAACTGTGAGACAGCGTCGAATCTGCTGTGGTCTCTTGGGACGCTGCATAGATTTGCTGGAGGTTGGCGCTGAAAGCGGCCCAGCCGCGCAGCACTGCCCGCCTCAAGTGGACCGGCTTCTTTGTGGTTGAAGATGTGGCACCAATGGCTCTCTGCGGAGATTGTGGCGGCACCGAGACTGATCTGGAAGACGGGCTGGTGGCCGTGGGCGATGTCACCACGACCGCAGATCTCGCGCCGCTGCCCACACCGACCAGGGCGCTTATATCATTCTGGCTGTGTGCGCTGTGCTGCTGCAGGTGTGACATGCTGTTGCCAGTGGTGCCAGTTGATATCATGGATGTGCGCTTCTTGTTGCGTGTAACCTTTAATCGCGGCTGCTGCACGGAACCGGGCCGCGAGGGTGACGACAAACGATGCGCGGGAGAGAGGAGCCGGACAGCGGGCGCCTGCTGCACCGGAGACTGCACATGCACCGCAGACACGGGCGGCAGTGCCAGTGACTGTGCATTGTACACCCAACCCGGCTGCCCGATATCGTCCATGGTCGGCTCCAAGTTGAGCAGGCGCACCCGCATCAACCCGCGCTGAATGGTCTTGTACACCGTGTACGGCAAGTCACCTTTGCGGAATGGCAAACGCGTCTTTGGAATGTCTGTCACGGCACTCCGCACCGTCACCGCCCTGTTGACCATCAGCGACATGCTCACCACGATCTGCGCACTCAATTAGCAGACAGACAGTGTATAAATCTGTATATATGTGTATATATATCTACAAGGCACGTGCCAGCAGAATGTAGCTGCCACCAACGACAAATGTCTTTGGGCCAATGGTGAAAGTGGCCACCCACGGGCGAGACTGCTCCACGGGCACCGACTGCAGCGCCGCGGATGTCTGCAGAATAATGTCCAGCCCGGCAAAGAACACGCCCAGCCCGGCAGCCGCGACCAGCAGCAATACTACCCCGGTGTGGACGTCGGGTTTGACGGCGGTGGGCCGGGCGAACGGCGTGCTGGCGGTGGGTGCGCGGCGCAGTGTGAGTGTCATGTGGGTAGCGGTGTCGGCGGTGGTAGCGGCTGTTGGCGCTACTACTGCCACAGGCGGAGGCACCGGGCCCGGCGAGGACCGCGCTGCCAGACTCGACATGATCTCGGCGGTGGTGCCGGCGTTGGGGGTCCATGTGTGTGCGTTGGGCGGCAGACTGTGCGACGGGCGGCGCCTCGGCAAGGACATTTGGTTGTCTGTGTGTAGATGTCTGCTGTGTGTGCAAGAGTGCTTCTCTGCTCTCTCTGTGTTCTTTCTATCTACATTTCACTTCTAACGGGCAGCTTCAACACATAAACACGCACATCCATATAAGCATGTATGTGTATATGTAATGCAGTAATACAATACATACCTGTGAATGACATGTATTATATGAACGTCCTCATAGCCCAGAAGCACATATGTGGATGGAGTAACCAATTAAATGCACACACATGCTTGTAGCATTCCAAGTCTGTAATCTGTAAAGTAGTATTGAAGTCCGTCAGGTAATATATTGCGTAAGTTATAACAAATGGCAAAGCCTTCTATGCCGATTACTGCCAACAAGATGTAAATATAACATCTTTATATTATAAGGATAATGTGGCGTTAACGGCTCCTGATCACACGGCTGATCTCCTTCCATTAACACGCACAAGATGCCGCGGTCGAGCCAGAGTTCAAGCCAGGGATCATCGAATGGCAGCGGCAGCCGGAGCTACGGCACCAACAGCCAGGGAAACACGTACTGCACACCCGGCGGCACCAACTCATCTAGCGGCAACTCGTACTACTACGCCAACACCAACGGGTCGTACTATTACCGCAACGACAATGGATCCGCGTACTACAACAACGGCAAGGGATCGGCGTATTACACGCCGCCTGGCAGCTCCTCTTCCTGACTCTTCAATTCGGTCCTCTGCATGTGGTTAATAAATGTTTTTGACCGCGGAAGCAATGTTCTCCTGTGCAAGTTGATTTATAATGTACTAGTATATGCACACTTCACAGATGGCTAAATTACTGGTACATTGATAATAAAGTATGAGTGAGTTGCTAGGCGCCGCCACTTCCGCCAAGCATCGTGCTCTTCATGCGCGCCAACCGCTCCTTCAGTGCCAGGACCGATTGATCATGTGAGGATGAGATAGGTGCGCAGGCGGATGGGACTGCATCACCCGCGCCAACAGCGACTGCCAGTGCTGATGACTGCTGCTGCTGCTGCTGTGACTGCGTGACGGTATCAGCCGGCGCAGTCTGCTGTTCACTTGTCGCAGATCCGTAGCCGAATCGTTGCTGCAGTCGCATCAAGCGCTCCTTGTAGCCGTCGGTATCACTCTGGCGCAGCGTGGAACTGTTGTTGTTCACCGCCGACGATGATGTCGCCAGCATGCTACTGCCACCGCCTGCAAAGGTTATGATTTGTACTTGGCATACTGGTAACTGTCAAACGTACTGGCGCCTAGAGAAGACATGGACGCCGTGGAACCATAGTCAACCATGACTTCTCCTCGTTCCTTTGCGATGCGCTCCAGAGTGTTGCGTATGTAGAGTCGGAAATTGACGCCGTACGTTGCCAGTTTGGCGGCGATCTTGCCGTGCAGTTGTGAGTTCTTTTGCTGAAAGTCGTACAGCTCCATCACACCCTGCTTCGTCTCGTCTTTGGAGGCAATTTTCTGGAATATTCCTTCGATTGCGGCGGTCGCCTCTGCATCGGTGAGCGACGCCGGTGCAGATAGACCGACAGACTGGGCGCTGCCGGAGCGGCTGCTGCGCTGTGACAATGTCCCCGGTAGCATATCGTTGGCAGCGCCGCCACCACCACCACCACCACTCAGCCCACTGTCCATCGACACGGCGGCCATCCGGTCGGCCAGCTTTGTTTCGATAGCACGTGAGTGATCAGCTGCGCCGCCCTTTGGGGATTGCGTCGCCGCAGAAGCCGGAGTGCGTGATCCCGAGTCGGCTGGCGCAGTCGGCACAGATATTCCAGCAGCGTCCAGCATGTGTGACAGATAAGCGTACACAACACTGCGGCGCGGCTCATCAACACCGGAGTCCAACATCATTTCCATAATCGGCGCACCCACGCCCACCACAAGCTCGTGCATGATGGTCTTGGCCGTTCGGAGTGGCATGTCGCCTAGCGGTAGCTGCTCAGCTGCGCGACGCTTCCATTCAACGGGAGGATTGGTGGCCAAAAACTTGTGTAAATCAAGCAAAAGCGGCCCGACCACAATGTCATTTGCTTTCAGTGTGCTCTGTAGCGCCTTTGTCCACTTCCACAGACACTTCATTACCAACTCGGAGTACTTGGCCTGCAACGCAAGTTCTGATTGCGGAAGGCCTTGCAGCGATGCCACTCCGGTATCCAGCAGATCCAACAACACGCTGCATGTATTGGTAATGATTGTGCGATGTATACATGCAACTTGCCTGAAAACCAGATTCTTGTTACAGTTCTCCAGTATGCGTAGCATGAGCACGTTCAGCGCCCGCGTCAATTGGGTGCCGTACTCCCCGAGTGCAGTTTGCAGACGTTGATCCACCAATCTGGCAAGCAATTCTGAGAGCAGCTGGTGCGTAGTCTCCTTTGACAGCTGCACGGCGAGATCGCGCACTGAAAATATCTGCACCAGCACATTGACCAGATGTTTGCACTGTCGCAGCAGCGTGTTCGAGTCCGTGTCTGGGAGTATGGGCGACGTGAATGCTAGGCGAACTTGCAGTGTCACAGCACTAACAAGCGGGTTCATCTGCGCTCGAACTAGATCAGGCCGGGCAGCAATATACTTTTCCAGCTGCTTCAGCGCGTCAATGCTTTGGAAAATATCACCGCTGGTTATTTGCGTCTGGATAAAGTCCATTGCTAACTCGGATTGATCTTGCAAGGTTGAGGAATAACGATCGTCGGCGACAAGTTGCCTAGTGCTCGCTGTGGTGCCGTTGTGCGCCGCAGTTGACAGCTGCGGCAATGCAAGCTGGTCCAAATCAAGTGTAAACCGCTTGCTAGCGGTCGAATCCTGGGAGTCTTGCACCGCATCTCTGGTGGGAAGGGATGATCGCGACGGTTGAGCGCTAAGTGTTGGCTTTTCGGGACTAGATGTTTTCATGGCCATCGGCGGAGCGGCTTTAGAGCGTTTGATTCGTTCATCGAGCAGGCTCCTATCCTTTTCCGTCATTCTCCCGAGATGCTTAAACGCCGCGTCTCCCAGAAGTACATATGCCTCGACCAATGTGTTCAATGCAGCAGAGCGAACATTGGAATCCCTGTCCGATATCATTGAGGCAATCACGGGAATAGACTTAGCCGGTGTGAACACTCCCAGGCCATTGCGTTGGATAAGGCAGCCCAATTCTTCCAGACATTCGGTGCGAGTTTTGGCATTCTTGGACGTGACGCAGCCAAGGACCTGCTGAAACATCTTGCTTGCCGGATATACGCGGCACAAGGTTCTCATTATTCCTCGAATGCGGGCTCGAATAGTTTCTTTGTTGTCACCGACCTGTATATGATCAATTATCGGCAGGTAGCATAGTAGAGATACGTTACCTTATTGATGAAAAAAGGAAGAAAAGCGTTTGCTTCATAGTCCAGCATCTGATAGCTCATTTCATCGAGCACGGCCAAAAAGTGCTCGAGCAGATCCAGAATTTTTAGCAGTGTACTCGTGTTGGTATCGAAGAACCGGATGGTCAAATACTTCAGGACCACATCGGTGGCAGCAACTACTCTCAATTTCGTTTCTTCTGCTGATACTCCTGCCACATCGTGTGCCTCCAAACACTGCACCAAACAATCGTCAATGCCGGTAAGTCCGCTGTAAAAATCCTTATCCTTGTGATGATCTTCACTGAACAACAAGGCGACTAGTGCGTGTGACATGACAGTTTCGGCTTGATCGCGCAAAAAATCCACGAGCTCCTTTCTCGGTGCGTCAAATGTCCACTTGTGCAGCCCGCGATCTTGATCCGCACGCTTCTCTTTCATGCGAAGATCGGCCGCCAGCAGCGGATGAGTAACTTCTAAAGGTTCGGAAGCAGCAGCTGCCTTTGACGACAGAGACGTTGTTGAAGCGCTTTTGGCAGTAGTGACCTTCTTCTTTAGCCCAAGTTTTGATGCCGAACGTGATAGCATGCCCGAGGAGGATGAAACATCTTTGGTACTTCCATGGCTGCGAGACAGAGATTTCCCGGCCGGAGAAGCGGTCCCTTCACGTTCAGCTGCCACAGCAGGACTCTCGCCTCGAAACTGATCGATGATAGGAAGAACCGTTTGCAGCGAGGATCCTTTCAATTCACCACATTTGCTGCGGACAGCTTCGTACCCACAAATCCTTATAACCAACGGAACAAGCGTACAAGCCGCCTTTCGCACATCCTGGTTGCGGTCTTGTAACGAAAGAAACATTGGAGCAATAAGGAGTGATAGATCAGTAGAATTGATTGTAGCCTTTTCCAACTTCACCGACAGCCAAAAGAGCAGATCTTTTCGAAGATTAGGATTTTCTGCAGACAAGCAGGTCGCGGCGCAACCGACAACTGTTGAAAAATTAATGATCTCTGAAATGGAATCAAGTGTCGACAGCACTGCTTGTCGAACTTGCGACTTATTATCCGACAAATTTGAGAGCATACTGGGAATCACGATTTTGGAAATGCGTTCAAACGGTTGTCCCATCGCTTTAACAAGCAACGTGATTATATCAAGCGTTTGCACCACAAGATTTTTGTTGCTGTCTTCAAGTCGAGCTTTCAGCGCCGAAAGTAATTCTCCCAACTGCGGTGTTATTCTTGTGTGCGTGGACGTCAGCATGGCTTGTAGCTGGTCCAAGCCTTCTTTTCGCATCTTCCAGTTGGAATTGTTAATATTCTACGTTAACATCACGTTAATGAATACAAACCAATATATGAATCGTACATCAAGCATTTCGTTCGTGACCGCACTACTAAGGTCTTGGCGCGGAAAGAGCTCGTCTTGAGAGGGAGCACTACATGCTTTGCCTGAGGACACATGTGACATGCCGCGCAACTTATCGGGAATCGGTATGTCCGCCACTCGTTGGAATTCTGCATCAATGGTCGCCATCTGAGCAGCGCTGACATCGGTAATAAGCGTGCGGATATCTAAATGAACCTTTAGAGACGGGAGTTAAGCAACGTACTCACCTGAACCCACGAATATCTTGAGAACACCCAGCAGATTGACAGATGCACCGCGCACGCCTGCATTTGAACTTGCAAGATGCCGTTTTGCGAAACCGATTAATGCTTTGATATCAAGGCGCTGAACTCCAAATTCCATAATCATGCCATTAAATGTTTTAAGTGCCTCCGAGATTACTTTGGGGCTCTTCTGAGAATTAACCGGCTCCATACCTGTATCAAGTTTCAAAACATTTTGACGTATATAATGACATACATTGCGATAGCACTGTCTGCAGCGTGCACTGCTCAGCGAACAATGTCAACAAGTCGGTTGCCGCAGTTTTCAACTTGGCATCACCAAGCTTATCGACTAGTACGGGTGCAACAATCAAAACACACACTCCAGAAACAGGTGACCTCTTCTGAGTGCAAAGAATCAAAAGTTTGAACAGCTGTGAGGTCACTTGAAAGTTGTTGTCCTTCCAGACAGGCTGCAATCGCATTATGCGGAAAACCAATTCAGCATCAAAAGAAGCATCTGAGGCCAGACGCGACTCTACAAGTGTTGTAGCTTCTTCCACTGCCTCAAGCCGAGATTTCCATGAGGATTCTTTGAACTTGTCGAGCAGCGGTTGAGAGAGCAGTTCACGCGCGGCCTGTTCAGCGTCATCATCGGTGTACTTGCTTTTGGTGATTGTGTCTGTTACTGCCTTTTCTGTACTTGCACCTTTCTTCAACTGCGGAAATTACAAGATATTAAAATTATCCAGTTGAGCAGAAGAACAATAATTACGAACATCTGCAGAAGATTTTGAACTCTTAAGCCTAGCTAAGTTGAGCTTTGATGAGGTTGTCTTGGCGGCTGGAGGTGCATTTTCCTTTCCTTTTGCGACATTCTGCTCAGTGACATTATAATACTGTAAGTCATAAGTTCAAATGCTTGCCTTGACAGCAGCAACAGCAGTGGTTGGTGGTGTCGAAGATCGGGCCGTACTAGTCGAGCCTACGCCAGAACTCGAAGACTTGGAATAGTACTCATCAATTTTGGCCAGTTTAAGCGCATCGAGTTTTTCAAAGTACTTGAGCATGGACCGCTCGCCAACACTTCGTTTTATGGTGGCAATAGCGAGGGCTCCAGAATCTCGTACTTCCGTTGATGAATCTTCAATTGCCTAAATTGCTTCAGCGTGACATAATCAGAAAAGTCCAAACCTTTAGTAGGGCACCCATCAGCTCTTTCGTGTCATCTTTGCTTAATGGCGTCTTAGAATCATTAAGACACCTAACCAGCCATTGTGCTGTCTCAGATCGCGCCAAAGGATTTTTATTGTTCAAACCCGCGACTATGTCTGCCACAATTTCTGGAAGAGTGGTCTAATGATTGTCAGCAAATGTCATGCGCAAATTTATCTGTACCGTCCGATATATAGCCTCTAACGCAGCTCGAATAGCCTGCTGAATGTTCTGCTTCTTTTCTTTTAGCCGCTCAAGCAAGGGAGGAATGGCGATGCCCTTGTACGGCGAAAAAGACTTTCGTAGCCCCTTTGCTAGCAATTCGATACAATTATCGGCCAGCACTGAGCACAGTATATTGCTATCGGCAACGGCCTATTACCGAATGTCAACTAGTCTTAATAGCATATGTCGCCGTACCTTGGCGAGCGCATTAACAAGCTGATGATACGATCCATCCGCTAATTTTGGAGTGGTCAACAGTTTTACAAGTTCCTCCAGCGCTTCTTTACGCTCTTTCCAAGCAGTTGATCTCTGTACAGGCATGTGAACTACGCCTTCCACAATAACACACTTACAATCGTTTCATAGAACTTTGATGGAATCTTGCTCAGAACATCCACAGGATCTGCCAAGTCGTAAGCGTCGATTTCAACGGGGGAATCGTCAGCGACTGGACCATCTAAAAGGTCTACTGAGCAATACACGGGGGCAATATGCAAAAAGATTACCAGTTTCTATGGCATCTGCGCCAGCGCCATCAGAAGATTCGGGTACTTGTGTCGGCTTCGGGCAGCGCAGAAAACGTGTTTGCATCGGTTTGTCGTTGATGGATTCGAACAAGTCGGACAACTCCTTCACTTGCACGGGCTTCATCTCCTTGAACGAGGACTCAAACGCACTCATTCCGGTCCACTTGAATATTTCCGCGGATAACAGGCTACCTTCAGCGCGAACATTCTTATCTGCATGCCCAAATATTTGCGGCAACGCTTTCAGGATAGGTTTGACGTTGACCGTTCGTGCGCCGTAAGCACTGGTTGTCAGTGACATTGCACACATGCATAGCAACTTACGCCACAACGTCTTTAAGCACTGAGACGCAAGCCGCCACCAACTTTGGCTGCTTGGCGGAGAGTCCAGCCAGCAAGTCATTCTGCGATGCATCAGAGTCAAGAATGGCAAGCCCAGTTGCGTACCACAACGGCATCCGGGCTTGAATCGATGTCAATGAATGTGAGCAAGAGCTCGACTGCCCGAGTGCGTGTGCCCGACCGAGTGGACACCAGACACTTGTCGACAATGGCCGGCACGACGGACGCTCGTAATCTGCGGTATCATACAATTAAGGCCGCGTGAGGTTGGTGGATGACACATGGCCGCACCTTGGAGCGATGGCCGCAAATCCCACATAGGCTTGCACGGCGCCCAGTGCCGACTCTTGTGCCACCTGGTTGGAGTCGAGCACCATCTTCTTGATGTCGTCGGCCCAGGCGCGGAACTCGGCATTGTCGGGCTCCTCAATGCGCTCCCACTTGGCCTTCAGCTCGTCATAGCCAAGCACCCTCGCCTTCCACGACTATACACACACACACCACTCATCAGTGACAGCACCAGATATCCAGGTCCCCCCGTGCCTTGTGGCCGATTTTATCAGCGATGCCAAGGGCGGCAAAATTCTCCTCGTCTGCCATGCTTGTTTCAAGTGAGAAGTGCTATTTAATTGCAAATTTGTGGCCGCGCGGCAATAAATAATTGACCTGCTGAAATATTGTCCTTTTTGTATTTCATTTCAACAAAAAAAACACACACACACACACACAAGAGTATACCTGATACTTACTTGACCCCTAGGTGAGTATCACTGCTGCGTGTTGCTCCTTCTATTTTGCCGCGGACATGTTCGTAACACAGCCAAATGCAATGTATCAAATGTTCTTTATTGCGTCAAACAAGACAATATGCAAGTATCAAGTGCCCCACACTTTGACATCATGATCAACGCTTCCGGTGGCTACAAGGCCATTTCGAGCAACGGCGACGCACTGCACAAAATGCTGGTGTGCTTCGATTGTGCGGACACAGCGCCCCGTTTTCAAGTCCCACACTTTGATCGTCTTGTCGTCCGACACCGAGTACAGATGTGTTCCCGCAGCGCCAATGGCCAGACCGCGCACCCAGTTCTCATGGCCGTTCTATCGTGTCAATCTGGAGGTGGAAAAGTGCATGGCAAGCAAGGGACCTACAAATACGTGCAGACATTGTTCCGTGACCGTGTCCCATAGGCGAATCGAGCGATCTCTTGACCCGGAGATGGCAATGTGTCCCGAATTTTTTTCCTGTAGTTACAAGAGTCAATGAGGATTCAAAATATACATCGTGGATGATTACATCTAGTGCCGTGCCAGTGAGCTCCTTGAGAAAAGGAAAACTGGCTGGTGGAGCAAATATTGCGCATTCGACAACATGCTCGTGGCCGCGTAGCTGTGCTTTTACGGAATACGATGGCCTATGCCAAACTCGGACCGTCTAATACTTAGGACACGATTAAGCACACTATTTTCATTGCGTACCTGATCGTTGCCTCCCGACACCAAATAATATCCAGTTGAGCACCAGTTCACGCAGCGCACCCAGTCATCGTGTCCCGTGAGTGTTTTTACACAATACCTAAACGCAATTGTATCTTTGTAAACCAGTTGACTAGTGAAAAGTTGTAAACCAACCCCGTTGACATCTCCCAGATGCGTATGGTCTTGTCGCGCGATGCTGAAGCAAGAAATTCTCCCGACGGCACTACCGAGACGCCAGATATGCTGTGGTCGTGGCCGTGCAACGTGTGCAAACACCGATACTCATTGTCACCGTCCCAAATCTTGATTGTCAGATCCGACGAGCACGATACTAAGGTTATTATTTAGACTTGTCACTTTCAAGATGTAGAAAGATCTCACCGAGATAGCGAGGGTTCTTCGGGTCGAATGCCAGGGCGTGTACGGCTTTCGTGTGTCCCTTGAGTGACCGCTCAAGTTCGCCTAGTAGGAGGTAAGATAGTCATTCTATAATCCATCGAAAGCAGTGTCTACGCCCGTACCCGACTCGTAGTCCCACAGCTTTAAGGTGCAGTCTTCGGATGCGGAGGCGAGCGTGCAGAATGTGGGATGAAACGCCACCGAGGTCACGGGTGACCTGTGCGAGACGAGTCGGTGCCGTTCCGGCGCCCGTATCAGCAACACATCTCCGTTCTTGTTACGTCGCGGCCCGCTGCCGGGCGCCCTGTCCAACTCCTCTTGCATAACGCTAACCCGGCTTTCCAAGTCCATGACCTGCACGCCGTCGATGGGTCAGTCTCGCATGTCCAACATTTCAAACCATGCACTCCACGCCCTGCCTTCTTCTGCAACCTTATCACGGAGGTCCACTTCTTTTCCAGCAGGCCCGCGTATTTGGCATCAGCGGCGGTACTATCGTCGGCGAGGTCGGCTTCCCGCCGCAGGGCATCAGCGGCATCATTGAAGCCGGCAGATTGCAAGTAGTCCAACATGGATCGGTGTCTACGGTGCAGTCAGCAAGGTATGCCGCGCAGGTTTAAACGTGGCCGCGTACAACTCGTCCTTCTGCTTGCCGGTAAGCAGGCTCATTTCGCGGGTATTCTTTGCACCAGCGAAAATCTGCTGCTGATTTGTTTTCGGTCGGTCGCGCCAGGCATGGACTCAAATAATAATAGCATTATCTTAATATATATATTCGTAGTAAAGCGATTCGTAGTGGAGTTATAGCGGAGTCATCCACAGAAATTAGGTCTCCGACAGCAACTGATAAATCATCCCGGCAACATTCTTTATGGATGATTGAGATGGTGAACCTTGCACAGACTCGACGTCGAACATTCCAATGTCGATCACTTCATCTCGGCTTCAAGCTCGTCAAAATTCCGTAAATTACTCGTACTCTGCCCACGTCACTCAAAACTTCACAGCCCATTAGCGCTTGGGCATTCCCCATGTCCGATTCCTTGTTCTTGGCCACAATAACGAAAATATTATGACTGCCTTGCTGAAGAATGAAAAAAAGTGTGCATGAGCCTTGGCAACTTTTCCGTCAACATCTACATTGTGAAGTTCTTGATCGGATTGCCGCCTTTGATCAATGAGCACACAATGGGTGCTAACCCATTATTTATAGATTTCGCGTACTATATCAAGCCGAAAACGTCCTTGAAAAATGACTTTGGTAGCTTGCAGCCTGCCATCAGTTTGATGGTCTCTGACTTTTGAAGTACGTAGTGTCTGACGGGTCGCCGTAGAAAAGCACACGGGCACCGAATTCCAGTGCTGACATTTGGAATGATAGTCACTCGTACGCTCTGGTTCAACTAAGTGTAAATTGTAGCTAGTAATTCGAATTTAACCGTCCGGCACGCATCTGATAGGCACTCTTGGACACTAAAACACTGCGCGTCTCTAAATTTCCGAGATTAAGCGTAATCAATACACCGGCAACTATTTTTGACATAACAGTATTGTTCCACTTTACACAAAGGAAATAGTCGTGTACAAGAACTGGAATTTACCGTTTTCCTTTTGTCACCACAGACACTCAGGGGGTTTTTAAAGTATCAGATTACTGCCGCACAGCCGGTGCTATAGCCGTCTCATGTGCCACAATAAATGAGAGTCGCTGCCACGCCCGCTGAATGCTATGAATGCCATGAATGACACAAAAACTATCGGAGAATGCGACGATGATGATTGGCTGAGAGGCCAGGTGCAAAAAACGCCACACAGGGCAAAATATCAGTCGAATGCAAATGGCGTCATACGGCGCCGCCTCGTCCAACTTTAGCCTGGGCGGCCCTTCGCCCATCCTCGGCTCCACTATGCTGAGCGGGTGCAGCGGTGTCACTGCAAGCGCTGGCGCCGACGCCCTAGAGGACCCGGAAGTTACGTCGCCCACCGACAGCAACCACGACGACGAGGTGAACGCCCTTCGCCGCGGCCCGCAGGTCCGTGTGTTGCGCACCCGCTCGTGCCTGGAGGATACATCCGAGTTTGTTATCAAACCGCCGCCGGTCGAAGTGCTGCCGTCGCCCATCAACGCTGCCAACTGCATGCACGTCGTGTCGACCAAGCGGTCGCCTGGCGTGGAAGACGCGTCCGCCACTCTGGAGATGCGCTCGGATTCCCTGCTGCCGCTGCAGAACGATCATCCGCACTCACCGTTTGCCAGGCGTGACGACGTTGGCGTGAGGAAGCGGCTGGCCAGGCGCATTCGACAACAGTTGCGCGCCGGTCGCGACCGTATGGACATGCCGACGCGAGGCTGCTTCGCGACTCCGCTCAGCTTTCTGCGCCGGTGGGAGAATCTGCGAACTGTGCTTGCCGTACTGGCGTCATGTCTGGCAATGTACTGCATGGCGTTGGTGCAAGTTGCCTCCGACCAGCGCCACCTTGCCGACCGCTCCGACTACCAGGCCGAGTACGCCATCTCGGCCACCAAGCAGTTTGACAACAGCCACATTATGCGCATATTGCCCGCAGACCACTCTGGCTCCAATCCCGCTAACTTGCCCACAGCGGCCTCGGTGGCGCCGGTAGCGGCCACTGCACCCGACGTCGTCACGGTGGAGAGTGCGTACGCCGTACAGCCGCTGGACGACGTACTGTTCCGCGCGCTGCCCGACCTGTCCGACTATGGTACAGTTGTGGACATGATGATGATGTGCCTGGTGCTGCTCACGGTGCTGCGCATAATGTGTGTGCGCGCCTGGCCGTCCATTAGTCTCGATCGGAGCATTTTGTCGCATCCGCGCTGGATTATTTTGCGGCGCTGCATGTGGATCAACACGGCGCTCTACTGCATACGCATGGTCACGGTTTTTGTGACGACGGTGCCGAACCCGCGACCGGACTGCCCGATAATGCCCGCCAGCAGCGTCTCAGAGTACTTGATTGCCGCCGGCCGAATGGCCACTGTGACTCAGCGCGCCTGCACCGACAACATCTACAGCGGCCACACCCTGATATTCACCAGCGTGTGCATGCTGTGGAGTATCTACTTCTCGGGCCGGTTTGAGGAGGCGCCCGCCAGTAGCGGCTGGTCGCGTCACTTGTTCAATGCCGTGTGTCTGTTCCGATTTGCGGTATACGGCACGGCAGTGGTCGGCATGGCGGGACTGATTGCCACGCGCATTCACTACACCGTCGATGTGGTGCTGGCCGTGCTGATTGTCACTCTGGCCTACACCACGTACCATGTGGCTGTCGAACGAGCAACTGTCCAAGCGCTTCGTAGAATCAAACGGCGAGCTGACGTCGAGTCGGTGTCTCCGTTCGCCAAAGCAGCCACCAAGGGCAAACGAACAGCTGGCGAAGATATTCAGATCAGCGGTTTGACAGTTCCCGTGCTGGTTGTGGGCGATGGTGTGGACGAGGTGGTGACGGCGCCAGACGACGCGGTCGACACGAAGAAAACAGTCACACCGCGAGATTTTTTCCCCAGCGCGCAGATGGACGAAGCATTCTCGTGCAAAGCGTCCATATTCAACGAACTGCACGTCGTTCCAATATTCACGCAAATGTCCACGGTGGCGTACGGTATTGTGGCGTGGCTGGACGGATTAGATGTCCGTGTCCGCGCCCTGGAGGCCCTTGCAGTCAGTAAAATCAGCGAGCGTCCAGCCACCGCCCAGCACTGATATCGCCGTATTTTCTGGCCGCCGCTTCTTCAATAAAGTCTCGCGATAGTTACACGTAGTGCTGAAGATTATAGTGAGTGGACTTGTGATATTTTCTGGACATTATGCCGGTGTGCAGAGTAATAGCGCTGTGATATGCTGTTCAATACGCTGCGCTGTGCACAGTGTCTAAATGTCGCAACCCGTACATTGACAACCTTTTGACTTCTAAATAATGCTTGGCGCCATAATAACTTTGGCCGCTCTGGCCGCATCGGCTTCGGCATTGGCGCCTAACCGACTGGTGCTGGGCGCCGTGGCACCCGGTCCCACGCCATGGCTAGAGGTGTGACCTGGTTGTACATAGCCCTCGCTGACACAACATCTGCACTAGACCGCCAACGTGACCATTGATGAGCGCGCAGTCGTCATCAATGGCCAGCGCCAGCTCATCATGGCCGGCTCCATTCACTATCCGCGCTCCACACCTGACATGTGGCCCCACCTGTTCCAGCTGGCGCGCGAGTCTGGCCTGAATGCTGTCGACACTTATGTGTTCTGGGTGAGTTAGAGTTCTTTCCACCAATATTCCCACGCCTCATCACGCCCTCCCCGGCCAGAATGAGCACGAAGCTGAGCGCGGTGTCTATGACTTTGATGGCCGCAAGGATTTGCGCCGCTTTATTCAGCTGGCTGCCGACTATGATCTGTGGGTGGTGTTGCGCATTGGGCCCTATGTCTGCGCCGAGTGGAACTATGGCGGGTTCCCTGCGTGGCTAAGGTACATATATACTTTGCTTGAGGATACAAGTAATCCTCATTTCAATCTGCAGACAAGTGCCCGACATTCACTTCCGCACACTTAATGCACCATTTATGCGCGAGATGGCCCGGTTTGTCACGCACATTGTCAAGTACACCGAGGATCTGTTTCTGACGTACGTTGCATTGATTAATATGCAATTTACTTATCTTAATGTTCACAGTAATGGTGGCCCAATTGCATTGCTGCAGATCGAAAACGAGTACGGTCTGGTGGAACGTGACTACGGCACCGATGGTCACGCATACATTGAGTGGGCTGCTGCCTTTGCGAAAAAGTTCGTTTATCAATGTATGTTGATTATTTTGCATTAATATTCTTTGCGTAGCTTGGAGTCCAACCTGCCGTGGTTTGTGTGCGTTCAAGACAATGTGACTGGAATTGTCAACACCTGCAACGGGTTTTATTGTATGTTTTGCCCTCTCTACTATTTGCTGTATACTGTTACGTGTTGAGCTGTTTTATCGATCTTGTCTAAGTCGCTTGTGAAGAACATGCAATAACTTTGTGTAGGTGACAGCTGGATGCGAGAGACCCGCGCCTTCCCCGACCAAGCTGGAATGTGGACCGAGAACTGGAGCGGCTGGTTCTCGGGCTGGGGTGACCTGAAGCCCACGCGGCCGGCTGAAGACCTGGCACTCGGAGTAGCGCTCTGGTTTGCCAATGGTGGCACCTACAACGCCTATTACATGTTTCACGGCGGAACTAATTTTGCGCGCACCGCGGGCGGCGGTCCTGCCATCACCACCACATACGACTATGATGCGCCGGTGGGAGAATTTGGCTTCAAGACGGAGCCAAAGTTCACGCATCTGCAAGAATTGCATTCGATTTTGAATACGCACAGCCAGTTGCTGCTGCATGGCGACAAGCCTTCACGTGTCCAAGTGGCCGCGGGCGTCTACTTGTACACATTCGGCGACTTTCAGAATAGCAGCCAGTCGCTCATTTTTTTGCACAACGAGAACACGACTGATGTCGTCGTGACGCTGGACAGCGGAAAGGTGGTGGCGCTGCCACGCTGGTCCGTCTCGCTCCTGGAAGGCCCGCTAGATAACGCAACTGTGGTGTACAATACGGCCAAAATGTCTTCCGCGCCATCCACACTAAAGTACGGGAACGCTGTTGCCGCGGACGGTGGCGATGTGGTATATGCCACAACAATGTCACCGGAGCCTATTGGTATCTGGAACGAATCGCTGTCAGTGAGCAGCCTAAAGCCGCAGGAGCAATTGTCGCTCACCAATGACAAAACGGACTATCTGTGGTACGTGAAGGAGCAGCTTCAAGTGTCAGGGCCCGTCGTGGAACTAGTGCTGGAGGACGTCAATGACTTTGTCGTTGTGTTCTTTGACGGCGAGCTGGTCGGTCATTCACGTGGCAACTCGTCCGTGACCTTCTCATTTGAGATTTCCGCCAGCATGATGAACATCCCCACCCACAAACTGCAAATCTTGACGCAGACGTTGGGATTGACGAACTTTGGTAGTTTCCGCGAGCAGTGGAGTCGCGGTCTGCTTGGCCGTGTGCTGTTGAACTCGGAAGACATTACGCAGAGCGGGTGGAAACATCTAGCGGGCCTGCGCGGAGAGCAAGACGTCTCGGTGTGTATTTTATGTGAGTATACTGTGGTCAACGTACTCACATGCTTAGTCATTGACCGCCATGGTTTCCGAGAGAAATGTGCACTCTACCGCACCGTTTCTGTGGCATCAGGTGCGTTTCTCTCCGCTGAAGCGCGATCCTGCCGTCGCATATGCCCTGGACCTAGGCTCAATGGGCAAGGGCCAAGCGTGGGTTAATGGACAGCACATTGGCCGCTACTGGAACATTTCTGCTGCGTTGCCCACCGCGCCCACCAACCCGTACCCGAATCCGGGAGAAGCAGTTGACGTGAATCACTCAACGCTTGATGGACAAATTCCATCCAATGAGCCGTGTGACTACGCGGGCCCGTACTACCAGGACAAGTGCCGCGTGGGCACCGTAGGCGAGCCAACGCAGCGCTACTACCACGTGCCAGCAGAGTGGCTGGTGTTTGGAGATGGCAATGATGGCGAGCAATCTGCAAATGATAACAGCATTGTGCTGTTTGAGGAGCTGGGAGGCAATGTGTCTGGAGTGGAGCTGGTCACCGTACAAGCTGTACAGCAGTCGGACTCGTCCCTAACATTCCAGCTGTGAACGTGCATTATCTGCCAACCCAGGCAGTGTTTTGTTGACTGAAAGTGACAACAGAGATGCTTATGACCAACCATGGTGGCAGTTTTTATAATCTGTTGCGTTCAACATATTCAGTACAAGTGTGAAGGTCATTGTTGTTAATCCATGAGACCTCCTCTCGTGCCAATTACTACGCAATCAATCACCAGCAGATGACCACGCCGGCGCCAACGGAGGAGCCCGACCACTACAAGGTGCTGGGACTGGAACCGCTGGCCACCCAGAAGCAGGTCACCAAGGCTTACCGGCTGTTGGCATTGCGATACCACCCCGACAAGAGCCGTGCGGAGGGCGCGGAGGCAGAGCGGGTTGCCAAGCTCTTTCACGATATCAGCCGCGCATACGATGTGCTCACCGACGACAAGGCCAAAGCCGCCTACGATGCCGTCATAGAGCTACGGGTTGAGCGCGAGAAGCGTGCACAGGAAATGGATGCTGGCCGGCGAAAGATGCGCGATGGTGAGCCAGGATGACCTGATGTGTTCTCATTCTCACCGCTCAAATGGTAGATTTGGCGCAACGAGAGCGAGATGCGGAGGCACGCAAAACCATGGAGGCTGAGGCCGCGCGCAAGTATAGTCTAGAGGCACGTCTATTGATATCTCACACTTGTCCGTGACACTTATGCGTAGGTAATCCGGTTACGCAATGAAGGCGAGCGGCGCATGAGGGAACGAGAGGCCGAGCGAGAAGCTGCTGCCGGCCGGGCTGGTAATTATTTTATGATTTGTCATAATTAACTCAAAATATTAGCCTCCACCACGACACCAGCTGTGGACGTCACAGAACAAGATCGTACCCTCAAGGTTCGGTGGCGAAAAAAGGAGCGCCCATTCAGTGAAGACGATCTACGCACAATATTTACCAATTTTGGAGCGGTGGAGATTGTTGTTTTGGCTCCAAAGAAGTCGTCCGCGCTTATTGTCTTTCGAAGCATTGTGGCTGCCGTACGTATGCACTAATGCATCTATATGCTCATTTCAATTTAGGCCGATACAGTGAACAAGCACCAGGCATCAAATACACTACTTTCACCAGCATTCGACAGCATAGAGTGGGCAGGTGGTGCCGAGCCAGAAGCAGTAGCTGCCGTACGCTCTCAAAGTAGTGGCGCGGTTGAAGCATGTGGTCTTGACTACGAGACAGTGACTTTAATGAAGATGAAGTTTGCAGCAGAGCAAATGAGCCGTGATGAACGACGCAAAAAGGCATTAGCTGCTATGAAGTCATCAACTTCGACCACTTATGTGGCGGCTGCTACTGATTATAGGAATCTAGGAGCGTAATAAGTATGTGATTAATAGCACTTTAATTTGAAATCTCAGAAAGTTTTGCGGCAGCCTTTAAATTTGCTGGCTTGTTTTAGGTTTGTGGTTTTAGTGTATGCGGTTATGTTTTGTGCCACTTCATGCTGGACAAAGCCGTTCCGGACTTGCGTAATCGATGATGAATAGCTTACGCATTAATGGAGAACTGCCTATCAGATCACCCTTAGCTGATGTCAGTGCTCTCGGCCACTCTGCAATAGTTAGGGCGGTTGATATGAACTAAAGTTCCTTCAGCGGAGTTTTTGTCGTTGCTGAAGAGAATATAATCAAAACATTGTAAGCCGCGACAAAATGATAGGGCTTTTAAATATTTTTTTATGTGCCGTCCCATCGTCATCCAGTAGCAGCAGTAATATTTCTTTAAGCTGATTATTCCTGTGATGTCCCATATAATCAATTGTGGCAATGAGCGCGTTTTAAGTATTGTTATAACTGTTTACTGTGGTGGTTCACGGTCAACATGAAGTGAATAGTTTTACTTGATGCAAGCCAACGGCAGATGATGTTGACAAAAATACAAACAAGAGGATAATGACCCATGTGCGCAGACCAATCAGGAACTGTCAGAAACCAATCGATTACCACGGCTAATTAGCAACGTACTTTAAAATGTCAAAAGGAATGCCGGCACAAATTTCTGCGTCGGGAAAGGATTTGTCGCGTTTCACAAATGCCAGCTTTACAGGACCACTGATTCTCTATGTTTTTAAAGCGATTGATATATTTGAATCATCAGTGGAATCGTCCAAGGATGGCATCAAATTTGCTGATGACCAAATAGCAAAGCAGCTAGCAAAAATGAGCTCCGAGATGGATAATCAAAAGTGGGAGAGTCATCAAGCGCGTCTGTTTAGCCTCATGGAGACACGAGAGCTGCAAATCAAGTTGCTGATCGTGGAATTGGATTGCCTTCACAGTCATCGGCATACATTAGCGCGTCTTATCAAAGAATTTGACGAAGATGCACGCATACGAGCGTTTTACAGAAGATAGTGTTGTCAACCGCATAAGTATATTTGCAAGGGATTTTTTACTCCATAGAAAGCTATTGCTTTCAATGTGTACCAAAAGTGGTCGTCTTTTAACTCTCGCTCTTATGTACGTCTCATTACACTATCTACATCACTACTGTTCACCTACGCGACAAACGACATACTTCTAATTCCATATTTAACCTGTTGTTCCAATTATTACTTGGTGTTGTGCGGGATGTTCAAATTGTGGCGATAAGCAATGGCAGTGCGCCACAGTCAACAAAGAAGTAAATAGTATTACGCGATGAGAGCAAACGGCAGGTGATGGAGCACTTATAAAGTGAAACGAGAATATGTCAAGACGCGCAACTGCCAGAAAAACCAATCAAATTTCCACGGATAATTAGCAACTGTCAGGCTGCGTCGGGAAAGAAATTGTCTCGTTTCACGAATGCCGGCAATGAAGGACGACTGATTCTACATTTCTATGAAGCGGTCGATATATTTGAGACATTGGCGAAGTCGTCCAAGGATGGCATTAGGTTTTCGGACGAGCTTTTCGCATAGCGGCGAACAATGCCGAGCTCTGAGACGGATAATTTGAAGCTGGAATGCATCAAAAATATTTGCATAGACTCGCGAAGACAAGAGAGCTTAAGATTCTGATATTCAACATGGAAACGGACAACCTTAATTACTATTTACGTATTCTAGTGCGTCTCATCAAGGACTTTGATGCAGATGCACAGATACGGGCGTTTTACAGAAGCTAATATTGCCAAACGTATGAGCCTTCAGAGTGAGAGGGTACATATACATTAACTCAATATAATGCTATAATTTTTCTTTTCTGTGACGTGAGTTGGTGTGGTCAAACCCAATCGCTCTCAGTTCTACATTTAGCAGTTTCTCTATGACGTTGTTGCGAATTACCTTAACCGCGTGTCAATGTCTAATCAAGGGGAACTTATACATTTAAGCTGAATGGCTTAACTAATTATTATAATATATAGCTAACTAGTATATGGCTAACTAATTATTGATTGACATCGTCGCGGGCTACATCATCGCGGGCTACATCATCGCGGGCTACATCGTTGTGTGTATATTAGCTAGGACTGCACATGAGCGCGTGCTACAACTTCATTACGATGTCGGAATCCGGCTCAGATGAGGACTCGGTAGATCTTGTATCAGAATGTGCTATTGCAGCATGGGACGTTGAACTGAAGGTACTCGCTGAAAAGCTGGGCGACGAAGCTGGGCGACTGCAAGAGCTTAATGAAAAGCTGAAACGGCCCGATAGTGATACACAACATTACGAAGCTCAAAAGTCGGACGAAGCCTTGACAGAAAAAATGAGTTGGTGCAATTGAGAATGCAGTATGACGCGGGAACAGTCGACTTGGCTAAGGTAAACTCTACACTTGAGGAGCTTACGGCGCGTCTTACGGCACTCAAGTCTGAGCAGCAGTTTCAAAGTTCTAATGTTCACACCGTTCTTACCGAGGCATTTGAAAATAATTGCCGTATTGAAATTCAGCGGGAGATCTGGGCAATTTTTCGAGTTGGCGCACTAATCGCGACGACTTCATTGAATGGCCAAAAATGATTCGTGACAAGGAGGTGCTGGCTCTACTGAGAGAAAAACATAAGCGCGCCGGGGAGGAGGTAGACGTATACCTATACGCAAACCCAACGTTGCCGTGGCGTATCGAAAATGTTCCGAAGGATTACGAATATGCCTTGTGGCCGCTTTCAAAAACGGATGACTTTCCGAACTGGTCGACCACAGTCAATTCGCTTAATGAATCACAGCCGTACGACGCGCCAATTTCGCCGCTGAACGAACAGTTTGATCTGCGCGCCGGTCAGGCAATGGTCCAGCAAGCAGCACGGATGTACATTGTCTTTGAAGCGTCGCATTCAAATACGAATGTGAAAGCCAAGCTGCGTCAGCTGGAAGCACAGGTTGCGGCAATATCTTGTGTTACCATCGACGGCGCAACGCAGAGTTTACGCTGCCAGCAAAGGACGGGCTGGCAGACTTTCTCGAACGCGAGGTGACAAAGTTAATCGCATTCGCCGGTGTCGCCTGCGTCTCCATTGCGTCGAATAAGTTTGACAGCACGGCAACGAAGACCATCAATAGCATCGAAATACCGTTACCAGCATTAAAAAACTGCACGAATGTGGGCGCCTGTTGGTCCATCGTGGCAAAACGTTTCCGGAACAGTTTTTGAAACTGGAAGCGGCGGTCAATTTGCTGGCGACTCGTTACAATCAAATCGAAGCAATGAACAAGTCACAGCTGGGAAGAATTCAATGCAACTGTCATCACACGCCTTGACAAAATGGAAACGGCGCTCAATTCTCGCTTTACAGTGCTTGAATCGAGCATGACGTCGAAGTTTGATCAAATAATGTCGGCCGTAAAATCCGGTGAGAAATCATACCGAAATTCCGAGGTGGCGATCAGTGATATGAAAGACGACATGGCTGCCATCAATTCGAATCTACGCACTACGGCCGAAAGTAGTTTGAGTGTAGAGCGTGCTACAATCGGCACCGAAGAGGCATTACGTGAAGCGGAAGATTGCTTGCACCGTGTTGAAGGAGCTGCCCAGAAGCTTCAGAAACCAGAGAGCCTTCCTTCCATCTCATTCAAGCAAGGCTCAATGAAGGCGGCCAAAGCGTTTCCCGAGCCCGAAAAGGCATCAACTGGCATCTTCGGAAGACCTAAATGACACACAGCTTGCCTGCAGTAGCAATACATTCACTTCGCAGATATTGTAATTTTGAGTGTGGACATTGATGGCCCTACTTACTGTTCATTTGTAGCGACTATAATGACTCGCAACGTGTGTCTGGTGTGCATCGACGGCTGGGGCGTTTCGCCGAGCAGCGACGCGACAGGCGACGCCATACGCAATGCACGCACACCCAACATGACTCGCCTGGCTGCCGAGTACCCGTCCACCACCATCGGCGCGCACGGACTCGCTGTAGGACTGCCGGAGGGCCTGATGGGCAACAGCGAGGTGGGCCATCTGAATATCGGTGCCGGGCGCGTCGTCTACCAGGACATTGTGCGCATTGAGTTGAGCGTGAAGAAGAACAGACTTGCGGTACGTTTACCCTGTCGTCACAGCGCCCGCACGTGCATGTTGCTGATGTGTGCGTGCAGCAAATTCCGAATCTCATGGCGGCGTTGAAACGCGCCAAGGAGGGCAGTGGCCGTCTGCACCTGCTGGGTCTGGTGTCGGATGGCGGCGTACACTCGCACATTAACCACCTGTTTGCCCTGCTGGAGGCTGCCAAGGCCGCCGGTGTGCCACAGACTTTTATTCACTTTTTCGGCGATGGCCGCGACACTGCACCAAAGTCTGCCGGTGTGTGTGTGTGTGTGTGCTGACTACTTGTTATATAATTAGAGTATAATCGTGGGCAGTTGGGTACTTGAAGTCGCTGCTGGATAAGATTGCCGAGATCAAGTATGGCGCGGTGGCAACAATTACCGGGCGCTACTACGCCATGGACCGTGACCGGCGCTGGGAGCGCATAGAGCTGGCGTACAATGGGCTCACGCAGGGTATCGGCGAGGAGACTGTTGATCCCGTCAAGGTAGGAACGATGTGGTGCCGTTGCTTCCAACTACGTTACTGATGTCATGCATATTGAATAGGCAATTGAAAAACGCTACGAGGCGGGCGAGACCGACGAGTTTTTGAAGCCGATAATTGTTGCCAAGGAGGGCTGTATCGCTGATGGCGACACTCTGCTCTTCTTCAACTACCGTTCGGACAGAATGCGCCAATTGACTCAAGTATTTGGGAAAATTGGCAGCGAATACCCGTTCGATGTGGCAGTGGAGCGGAAGGACCTTGTATGTATATGAGAGCTTTTTTAGCACAGCTAATGGTGCAGCACATTGCGACCATGACTCAGTACAAGGCTGACTATCCGTTCCCTGTGCTGTTTGAACAGCAAAAGATGACCAATGTGTTGGCCGAGTGGCTGGCCTCGTTGAATGTGAAGCAGATGCACATTGCCGGTCAGTTTCATATGTCAGTCAGAGGCACAACTGACGTATGTATCACACTAGAGACGGAAAAGTACGCGCATGTCACATTCTTCTTCAACGGCGGCACAGAGAAGCAGTATGACCTGGAGGACCGCAAGATGGTGTCCTCGCCCAAAGTGGCCACATACGATCTGCAGCCAGAGATGGCGGCCCGAGAGGTCGGCGCCGAGGTGGCCGCCACTCTGGACACAAAGCAGTACCCGTTTGTAATGTGCAACTTTGCCCCGCCCGACATGGTCGGCCATACGGGCAAGTACGAGGCGGCAATCAAGGCCGTGGAGGCCACTGACGCCGCGATCGGATTCATCTATGAAGCATGCAAACGCAACAACTATGTGCTGTTCATCACCGCCGACCACGGAAATGCCGAGAAGATGCTGAGCGACGACGGGCAGCACCCGCACACGGCGCACACAACGGCCCGCGTGCCACTGATTATGGCCACGCATGATTTCAAGCTCAAGTCGCTGAAACCAGTCGGCACGGGGGAGGGCGAAGGAATTGAGAATACCGGGGGCGCGCTGTGCGATGTGGCACCCACCATCTTGACCGTGATGGGGTTGCCTGTTCCCGCGGACATGACGGGCGAGGTCCTCACACAGTAGGCGCTGTATACATGGTGATCTCTGGGGCAGCTACAATACATTTATCCAATTAATGATATATAATGAGTTGATGCAAAAGTATATTTATGTGTGAGCAGTAACAAAAGGTTAAATGACAAATGCAGCCACACCGGCCACCACCATGCCGATGAAGTGCGAGAATGAAGTGCTGGCGGTCTCGGTGGCACTGCTGGATTCGCCAAGTGGCGGCACGGGCGGCGGAACATCGGTGCCGCCGCCAATGGGCGTGGCGCCCGCAGTACAGTTCATGGTGAGACAGTCCTCGGCGGTGACGGGGAATGGCGTGAACTGCGTCGTGTCCACCTCGTCGCAGTACGGAAGTTCCGAGAAACCGGGCGCGGTACCCGGATCAACGGGCGGCGATCCGTAACCACCGCCATAACTAGGCGGCGGCGGAGGAGGTGGTGGTGGTGGCGCTGTGCCTGGACTGGGTGGAACAGTGGTTCCATTGCACGGAGGCGGTGGTGTTGGCGGGGTAGTGCTGTTGCACGGTGGTGGTGATGGCGGAACATACGATGGTGTAGGTGGTTTATGCGGCCAATGCGGTTTCGGGCGTGGCGGCTTAACGGGTGGTTTTACAGGCGGTTGTGTGGCGCAGTCCGTAGGCGCGGCCGCGGGCATTACTGGCGGCATGCCGTAGCCAGTGTTGGGCGCGACAGCTGCCACCGGACAATTGAGACATGTTTGCTGTGCGGCGACGCGGTCCAGAACACTGCCGGAGAGCAGCACGGCCACAACAGCGGAGCCAACTGTTAACCGCGATGCGCTGTTCATGGTGACTATAGGCGCGATTCTCAGTATTCTGTACAGCTGTTTTGCAGTCCAAGTATGTATGTGTGATACAACAACAATAGCAGCACGGCAGAAAGTAGCTATCAGATGGCAGAGTGAGAGTGGGAGCGATGCGGCACGATGCACTGCTCTTATACCGCAACGATCGCGCGCGATCTACTCGCGATCAATCGGCCAGATCGCGCCGGCTGATTGGCCTGCGATGCGATCTCTCTCGCGCGCCGATCGCCGCCCAGCATCTCGCTCGCTGCAGCCTGCGATTGCGTGGGTACTGGCGCCAGTATGCTGGACATATATTTTAATATAATTAGCTCAAAGAAGATAAAAATTTTATGATATGGTTGCACTGTGTGATGATGAGACCGACAGTGAGGCCGAGAGTTGATCGATGGTCTGCGCGATGGCTGCGATGGTTTCCTTTGCCGCTTCGACCCGTTTCCTCTCCGCTTCCCGGTGTGCCTGGTGGCTGGCACTGCGGGCAGTCTGCCGCTGCTGCTTTCTGCTGGCCGAGTCCATCGTTGCGTGCAGCAGACTCTGCAGACCGCCGTCCAGCTGGTCACGCAGCACCGCAGACGTGAATTTCACGGCGCCCGCAGACGCCTTTGACGGGGCCTTCTTGGTGCTATTGCTGGATGGGCGCCGCGAAACCTTTATCTTGGCCGCTTTTGCCATAGTAGTAGTTTAAGGGGGAAAAAAGAAAAAAAAGCAGACGCGCACTCACATCCACGTGTTTACTGTTCTCCCATTCTGTCAAACAAAAAACATCTGCAGCAATTCATACACCAATAATAATATGTGTATACACCATTCGAATATGGCGTCGCAGTCAATCTGCATATTAATATACGGACTATGATATCGCCCCGCTAGAAACATGTATAACAACAACAATTGTAAGGGCCAACCGCCAACGATTGTATTGTATGCATGTAAATACTACACACACCCACACATTAGTATGCCCAATTAACTGTATGATACTCCAGCATAGCAACGGCTCCCATCAACATGTGAACGTGTACACCGACAGACATCCCCGACAAACAACTCCGCGCGAGAGACGGAAACAGATCCACATCAGAACACACACACACCCGAGAGCAATCAAACACATGTTATCGACCAGATTGTCCGAGACTCGCGGCGGTGACTCATCGCTCGCAGTCATACAGGACGCGATGACGGTGGCTGAGACACGGCACCAGTATAGGATGCATCGCCTGGAGCGGCGGTGCCGTGCCCTGGAGGCAGCCTTGCGCTCCATTCCCGGCATCCACGTGGACCTGGAAGACACCACCGACGACCCTGATGCGCAAATAATCTTGTCGCCTGACCAAGTCACGTGCAGTGGCGGTCCCGCTGGACTCGATGTCCTGCCCGCAGACTGTGGCGATACTACTACGTACAATGAGTCACGCGGCGGCGCCGACACTCGGGTGGATCTGGGTGACGGCGTGTGGATGTCAGTGCGACGGGAGCACAGCTACCCGACGTGCTCGTGCGATATCTGCGAGGCTAAACTGTACGATCTGGTGCCGCAGATTATATGGGTGATGCGCGCGGACGGCTCCATGGCCCACTTGAACAGCGCGTGGATAAAGTACACCCACGTGTCCATGGCCGATTATTTGGGCGGCGATACCTGCGTGCACCCCGATGACTGGCCCGTGGTGGACGGACGGTGGAAAAAGTCTTTCAGCGATGGCAGCGCGTGCAGCTTTGAATACCGACTCCGATCCGCGTCTGGTCAGTACCGCTGGTTCCTGGGACGCGCCAATCCCATCACCGACGCTACCGGCGCCATTCTAAAGCAAGACTCTTCCTATGTTTTGTTACTGAGACTGATGATGGAGTAGATGGGTTGGCACCAGCACCGACATTGACGATGTGCGTGCCGCGGAGAAGCGTCTCACCGCGGAGAGAAACATGCTCCAGACCATCATTGATCAGTTGCCGGTGGCCGTACTGGCCGCGCACGCTCCCAAGGGCGACGTGTTCCTGAAGAACAAGAAAATGTTTGAAATGTGGCGCATGGAGTCGTTGAGGGCCGATTCCATCAACGAATATGACCGCTGGACGGGATACTTTCCCGACGGCCGGCGCTACAGCCAGACCGACTGGCCCATCAGCAAGGCACTGCTGCACGGCACCGTTACCTACGGTGATATTGTGCGGTGTGTGCGCGGCGATGGCACCGAGGTCATAATGAGTGTTACGGCGGCGCCCATCTACGACGACGAGGGACGGATAATGAGTGCGGTTGCTGCGACGGAAGATGTGACAGAGCGGCTGGCACTGGAACAAGACCGGATCGAACTGCTGGGCAGGGAGCAGGCGGCGCGGGAGTCGGTGCGTCTGCGCTCCGAGTTCATTGCCAACATCTCGCACGAAATACGCACCCCGCTCAACGGCATCATCGGCATGTCTGACCTGCTGCGCCGGTCGCCCCTCTCCGCAGAACAGCTAGAGATGGCGCAGACGATGAGAAAGTGCGGCGAACTGCTGCTGGTGGTCATCAATGACATTCTCGACTTTTCCAAGATCGAAGCGGGCAAGCTGAGTTTGGAACGAGTGCCGTTCCAGTTCCGCGACATGCTGGAGAGTGTGGCCGCGGTTATGAGGCCGCAGGCAGTGGCGCGGCAACTAGACTTTGACGTCAACACTGATGCGTCGGTGCCGCAGTGGATTACCGGCGATCCCGGCCGCCTCAAACAGATCATCTTCAATATGGTGGGCAATGCGTTCAAGTTCACACAGCGCGGCACAGTGTCCATCAGCGTGTCGGCCGCGCGTGCCGAGGATGATGCATTAAGGCTGCGCATTCGGGTTGACGATACCGGCATGGGCATGACAGAGGATACACAGGCGCGCCTCTTTCAACCGTTTACCCAGGGCGACACTTCAACTACCAGAAAGTTTGGCGGCACGGGTCTCGGCTTGTCCATTTGCAGGAGCTTGGCGCAACTGATGCGGGGAGAAATCTCGGTGAGCTCCACTCCTGGCACGGGTAGCTCGTTCGTGGCCGAGTTGGAAGTGCACGCGACGCACTCAACTTCATCTCCATCCCCGAAGCGTGACTTGACGGCGTTCGATGTTATCAAGGAGTCAGACGGTTTGCCATCGCCGCCACGGCATCCTCACCAGCTACATGAAGCCCGTGTGCTCATCGTCGAAGACAATCACATCAACCGGATGGTACTGCAGCGCGTTCTGCGCGTGCTTGGCGTCAGACAAGTTGTCTCGGCGTGCGATGGTCGTGAGGCGTACGAACTGTACCGGAAACGAAGCGGTTCATTTGACGTCGTGCTGATGGACTGCCAGATGCCAATAATGGATGGATTCACGTCGTCGCGCCTCATCCGGCAGTACGAGTCGGCGACCGGCTTAACGCGCGTCCCCATCGTCGCCATCACTGCCAGTGCCATGAAGGAGGATGCCGAGGCGTGTCTCGATGCCGGCATGGACCACCACATTGCCAAACCGTTTTCGCAGCATCAAATTCTTTCTGCTTTTCGGCGCTTTTACCGCCCTCCACTCACCACCGAATAGATCATACATTATGGATTTATACGACGTTTCATTGCTGCAGACATAGATATACATACTACCATCCACTATACACTATACTGCATATCAGACAAGGCGTACTGTCAACCGGAAGTCAACGTCGATTTTCCATGACCACTGCCGAGGAAGGCACGATCGATTCGCCGCAAATCTCGTATGCCGAGCTCATTCCAGAACTGTGTGCCCAGTTCTACGGCCTAGGCTGGGTGACGGGCACGGGCGGTGGAATGTCCATACGCGACGGGTACGCCATACGCGCTTATAATGTACCTCACCAAGTGCTCACTTCCAATTGACTTGGGCAGCCAGAAGGTGTACATTGCTCCGTCTGGCGTGCAGAAGGAGCGCCTGAAACCCCGTGACCTATTTGTGCTTGACTTTGCCACGGGCGAGGTGCTATCGCGGCCCAGAGACCCCGGAGTGACCATGTCGCAGTGCACGCCACTCTTCATGCGCTGCTACACGTTGCGACCGCGCACTGCGGCCTGCATCCACACGCACTCATTGAACGCGGTACTGGTCACGCTGCTGGCTGACGGAAAGGACGAGGTGTCCGTCACACACCTGGAGATGATCAAGGGCATTAGGCGCGGCGACAGCAAGAACAGCAGCCACCAGTACCACGATCGGCTCACCATTCCCATCGTGGAGAACACATCGCGTGAGGAAGATCTCGCGGACCGTCTCAGTGCGGCCATTACAAGCCTATCCGGACACTAATGCTGTTCTAGTACGGCGGCATGGAGTCTATATTTGGGGTGACTCATGGGAAAAGGTAACGTCCATGACATAGCCGCCACTCTTGAATGCATGTTGACACGCTGTACACAGGCAAAGTCAATGGCCGAGTGCTACGACTACTTGTTTGAATGCTACGTCGCTATGCACAGGCTGGGCATGGATGCGTCAAAGAAGCCTCTACACTGTGGCAATGATCACGACTGCTCGCATGTCGCTTAAGCTAACCTTTATACATGTGCTATAGACCACCGTCACTCTTTAATTCGACATCCTCATGTGCCAACCATCCTAAGTATTTTATACTCACCCTCGATGCTTGCTTCAAAGAAGTTATCAGCACTTGTTACTGAGGATTTCCGTCATTATCTCTTTCATGGGGTCGTACTACGGCTATGTATATGTTTTCTTTCCGCAGCTCGCGAACACCATGCTGCTGCTTTTAATTCGGCCCATATGTATCTTGAATGAAGAGCGTAAGAAAACAACTGATAGTACGGTGACAAACCACCCTATGCGTGTACAGCGACATGCAAAGGAGGGTTTGGCAGTGTTTACGCATAGCAATGCACATATTTATTAGACCTGCTGTGACTTGACCCTTGAGAGAATGTCTTCTTCATTCAATGTCATCTGTTTGGGGCATGAGATTATTTGAAAGAGACCATCCACAAACTAACCGTATCAGCAAGTGCCAAGAACTTGGCGCTCGATTCTGTCCGGCCAAGGTCTTTGAGATGCTGTTTCCTGAAATAAAGGACGATATCCACATCTTTGCGGCATTTAATTGCCACATCTAGGGCCCTGGCAGAGTGATTAATGCCGTTCGCAAAAAATCATTCTCACCTTTCCCACTTGTGCAAATCCATCCACATCCGTATACACCGAAATATTTGTCCGCTAGACAACAGCATTCCCTCGGCTTCAAGTGGCGATTTCCTGAAAGTTGCCAACACCGAATTTCGACCCTCTGGCGTGGAAATTTCCTTGACGTGACACACAAAGTCCACCTTTCGAATATCATCGATGGCAGCGTAAGCCACTTCTGCCGTATTTAACTCTGCAAAGTGCATCGCTAAAGCCGCCAGACATGACCATATGCGTTTGCTCTGTGTGATGTCTGCATGAGCACTGCTAATCACGCAATTACATCATAATTCACCTTGACAAATCGACACAGTTTTACTGCGTCTTCCCATTTGTTTAATTTGACCAGTTCAACCAAAACTAGTGGATACGGGCTGATGCCCGCTATTTGAAAGTAGGATCCGTCAGCCTGGTTCGCAACACACTGCAAATCGTGAAAGTAAAGTATGCTGGCTCCACGCAGTAAGATCGGCTCAGCACTGGCTGATAGGTTTGTGTTTGATCGCGCGGTCTGCGAAAGGACTGTGGGCAACACCTTGGAGGTGTGTTCGCAAATTTCTGGATCAACGTAAAACGCTGCCGGATAATACCATATCCGTGGCTTCCCGTCTTCAATTGCAAGCAGTGTGTGATTAGTCTGATTCCAGGCGAAAGAGTCAACCATTGAGGCCATCTTGCGCAACCGAGGATCATGCTGAGCGGTAGTCGAAGATGTTGTAGGTGAGTTGACGATAGCTGACGCTTTGGCTGAGTTGCTAGTAGCTGATGTTGTTGTAGTTGAATAGAGTAGTGGTGCCAGGAACAAATCGTTGTTTCTGTCCCGAAAGGCTACAAAGCGAGAAGAGGCAGGACCCGCAACGGTCAAACCTAATTGTTCGATATTGCATGTATGAGTGAAAGCTGGGCCGTCGCCGTGTGATCTACCGCTCATGACATCGAATGAATGGTATGCTACCATCAAGATGTCAGACATCAAAATCTCAGTCATACATAAGACTGACATTTAGGATCGTCCGTGTCCCTGATTATAAGCATTTCTGCATTCAGCGCTATTAGCGCGTTTGACAGTAATTCTGGCCGTATCGTGTGCGCATTAGGGGTACTGATTACTCGACTTTCGTATGAATATATCTGAATTCCTTGGCCAGTAGAAGCCATCGCAAATGAGCTGCACGCCTTATTAGCAAAAGCGACAAAACACCTGGATAAACACCTACTTGGCTGACTGAACAATCGCCGATATTTGTCCATGTCGGGACAAATCCATTATGACAGGAGTATTTAACGAACTCATTCCATTTATGTAGCATTGGTGGTCTGTAACGAGAATAATTTTGCCATATCCCAGCGAGTGCTTGATTACTTGGCCCTTTAAATCTTTACAGTAATTAATTCAGCTATGATACAAGTTCAACAATACCGAGAATTTCTCGCACTCCGTTAGCCAAGTCGCTGAAAGTGGCGGAGCTTGTTTGCAGGCACAGATCGAATTGTCGCCACTGTGTGATTGTACCAGACAGTGCAAAGAAGACAACATTTCCTCGTCCACCACTACAGGCCAATGATGTAGAATCACGAGACCACACGATGCTGGTAATTGAACCGGTGCTGGGTCGAGCAACGGCCTGTGACCACTACCAAAATAAACTTACTCAACTTTACACGCCGCACCTAAAACTTACTCCAGACTTGTCACATATTCTCAACGAATCGAACGAGCCGATGGCGACTGAACTGCCGGCCGGTGACCACGCGACGCTTGTGAGTGGCTTGTCAAATGGCTTGGATGCATGTAGCAGCCTGCCATGCTCGTCCCAAATCTTGAAGCGTCTGTCATCGCCCGCTGTGGCGATGCGATGATTTGTGAAGCTCCAGTCTGCACTCAAAATTGTGGATTCGTGTCCGCGCCATTGTTGTATTTTTGCCCCGGCCTGCAGCGTTTTGATAAACAGATTCTCTGCGCATGCGTACAGAATGCTGTTCCCATCGCTTGACCAGCACACCACCGATACAGGCAGATCTGTCAGAGATATCCGTTATGCCCCGCATGTAGTATGAACCGAGATTACCATTTTGTGCGTGAGTGGAACGGAGCATGCCACTACGGGACCACACTTTCACTGCGCCATCCTCGCCGCCTGCAGGGGCGATGTACTGTAACATAATACATATGTTTATGAGTACATACCTGTGCAAAATGCTGTTCCATCAGCGCACCATTTGGCGCTCAGAACCGGACCCTTGTGAGCCTCGACACACTTCTCAAGCCGTGTCAACGCAATATTGCTCAGATAGAAGCATCCATCGGAGCCGGTCAGCAGACAAACATCTCCACCGCCCGCCCTGGCATTGGTGGGTATGGTTTGGGCACCGAGCACCACCACATCGCTGTTCTTTGGATTCTGCAGCAGAAATGGAAGTCGCGGTAGACTGGACAAGAAACGTCCCGCTCGCCCCCACTTGGCCAGTGTACCGTCGTCACTGCATGCAGAAGGCGGGGTGTGTGTCAGTGGCAGTGTCAGACGGGCAAGACAGTCAGCCGCACCAGAACGAGACAACGGCTTCGGCGTCGACGGCGTCACTGGCACCAGCGCCCACCCACATGACACAGTTTACAACATCCGAGTGAACGAATGAGCCCGCCCTGCTGGCGACATCGCTCTTCCCCGGCAGCGAGTGGCCGCCGTCATTTAGCGCCTCCAACCGCATTTTGTTTGACACACAGAGTGCTTAATAACAATGCGAACAGTGATTGTACCTGTCTTCTAGTGTTCCTCCACTTATACAGCGTTGTTAATGTATTTACATACATAGTATGTTAATGTATTTACATACATAGTATGTAAAAGACTGAAAACTACAAGATCTTCCAGTAGTAATTCATTGCCAACATCTGCGCGCGGGTTCTCAATGAGGCTGCTGTGATGAGAGCATGAGACTCTTGATTCGCTTTCGTAGGTCGACCATGGTGCGGAACTTGCGCTCCAGCAATTTGTCCAGTTCAAACATGTAGTCAACAAATGCATCGCTGCCGCTCTGCTGCTCGCCATCCGCAGCTCGTCCCGCGGCTGATATACTAGCCAAAAGTTTGGTTTCATCTTTGCAGCAGTCGGTGATCTCTCGGATCTGCTGGCGGTGCGAGCGGATGAAATCGTTGATTTGATCGGTGGAAAAGTCGTACGACATGATCTCGCCTTGCATGTCGGCTTTGGCTGCTGCCAGCTCCAAGCTGGACGAATTTGTCTGCGGCGTCGGCCTGGCAATCGACGGTTGCTGTGGTGCTGGGGCGGCCGAGTATCGCAGACGATCATTCGGGTCTGGCGCCGCCTTAACCGGAGACTGTCGATTGAATGAGACATTCTTGATGAACTGTGCTACTCCACGTGCTGGGCCAGACTTTTGCGGCGAGCTAGGTGACTCTGCTGCTTGTGAGCTATTCAACTGGGACAAGATGGTGGATTTGATGTCTCGCTTCTCCGGTTTGGCTGCTGGTTTCCGCCTTGAAGTCACGTGTGCGTCGTGATGATGATGTGCCGCCTCATCTTCGGACGGAATTCCAATGTGGGCCTCGGGAAATTCTTCGTCAAGTAGTAATTCGTCTGACTCGGCGCCAAATATGGCAGGATTGTGGACATCGTCTGCGTGATGGCGCTGATGCTGGTATTGCTGCTGCTGCCGCTGCCCACCACCCTGATCGTCACTGTCGTCACTGTCAACTTCCACCCGCGGAATGTAGGTCGGATCGTGCAAATTCGAATCGCCTTTCAGCTCCTTCACCCTGGTAGTTGTAAGTTACTTGTTTTCAGTAACATAATATATAACTCACCGATCCGCGTATCTGAGCGTGTTCAGTGTGTGCTCGCTGTTGGAACTGTTTGGCGACACGGTTGCAATCATGCAGGTGCGCGAATTTCCAATGAATGAGTCTTTTAGTACTTGCGTCAACTTGCTCTGTCGAAACGGAGTATGCTTTGATTCCTGGTCAAGTGCTCTTATGCACTCTTTCAGTGCCAGCAGTGATTTGTTGATTTCCGAGCCCTCCATTCTGTGCTGTGAGATATTCTCCAACCAAGTAAAGGATACTAACCTTGTCTTGGAGTCTGTCTCTCCGCGGTCAGCACCGCGCTCACTACCCGCCAGGTCAATGAATGAGAACTTGCCCACCAGTTTCCCTTTGGTTCCTCGTTTCTTCAACACTATTTGCAAGATGGCGTGCGATCGAGACGACTCGTCGTTAGCACCGGTTTGCCCTAATAATATGATTCATTTGTGGTGTATATATCCACAACATGCACACACCTGTGCTACGAGCCATGCTTCCTCGGTCAAATACATTCATCAAGTCTTCCGAGGCATGAACTTCGAATTCGGCAATTCCAGCAATGACCACATTCTGATTGCCATCTTCCCTGGCAAACAGTTTCTTGCGCTCATTCAGCAAATCGTACAGGTGACCTTGATAGATTTCATAAAAGCTGACATAGGCGATCAAGTGAGAGTGTTGCGGCTGATGCAGATTGTTGAATATGTCACGGCAAGCGAGCATATAAAGTCCTTGATTCTGGTCCAACATTGCTGCAAGGTCAAACATTCACGCTGCAGCAAACACGCAAAGCTTACTGAATGTTTTCCCGCTGCCCGTCTACAATTGAAGTCAATATTAACGAAAATAAAAACCACACAAAGCACATTCCACTAACCTGACCATACGCAAAGCACGTGGCCTTGGCACCGTGAAATATTGAACTGACAAGCGGATAAGCGGTCTTCATGTATACCTAACAGGTATGGCATTCACGGTCAGAGGGATGATGCAAAACTTGGTATTACCGCACCTCTTCATTGCTGGCATTCTCGTCAAACACCTCGTCAAATACAAACTGATGCCGTTCAATGTACTTTGTCAGGTCTACCTTGGTCCTGATACCATGTCCGTCAGGCGTTACACATAACAGTATGACAATACGCGTACTTTGGTTCGTTCATGACAATTGTGCGCCGGCTAAGCACTTCGGCAATGTCCTTTTCGTTGCGGGCCAACTCCTTGCTGTTCAACGGGCGCTTGCGCACACACACCCGGATCCGTTCCGACATGTCGACACCGGTCTTGGCCTCGATCATGGAACTGAGATCCGCCTCGCTCACGTAGCTATCCTTGTTGCCGTGCGTATGATGGGCGGATGATGATGGGCCACCGCCGCCACCACTGCCACGACTTGCGCCGCTTGAAACAGGCACGCCGTAAGCATTCAGACCGGCGCTGGACAGCCCGGCGTTGCTGCGCGTTCTATTCTGCATCGAGCCGGTGGACGGCCGCTTGGTTTGCGCAGCATCGGCCGTGCCACCCTTGATGCGAATGGCGCTGTGATGGTGCTGGTCGTCCGAGTGCGACTGCGCCGATCCCCGGCCCCCACCGCCTCCTGCAATAGCAATGAGAGTCAGTAGAGCATCAAAGAGCCCCTTCACCGCGACACACTCACCGGAATCTGTGAGACCGGCCGGGTGTCGCAGGTAGCCCTGGATGAGGGAGAAGAGCCGCTTGCGGTCGTCGCTCTCCGTAATGCCAAACTGGCTGTAGTCCGCCACGGACAGCTTCATCAGCGCATCTATGGAGTGCACGCCGCCCTGTGTAAAGTTCAGATAGTACTGTTCCAGGTCGGAGGTGCGCAGCGCATCCAGAAAGACGGCGGCCGACATTTGCGGCGGCGATCAGATTCCGCGACACCTGAAATCAATCACGGAGGGAACTATAATACGCAAACGCTTAAACACTTCTCTCGCTCATGTATTTGACCGCTTCTCTTCAAGACATATATCTGCTTGCCCTTCTGCTTTACGTATAGGTTACAGTACTTTATGCTCCTGGGTGCATCGCATTGAATGTATTAAGTGGTGGCGGCGGACTTTTTCTTGCCACCGCGCAGTTTAATCTCCATGAGCACCACCAGCCAGCACAAAATCAGCGACACGCCACGCACCCATCTGGTCACGGTCCAGATGCGCAGATCAGTCAGTAACGTAGACGGCAATCCCGCATTCCGTCCCTGACCAATAATGTAGTACCATATCCAGTCGAGTACCAGCGTCTGGCCACTCGGACCATTTATGCTAACGGACGGGTCCGCAGTGTCACAGTACGGACCTGTTCGAAACATGACGTTGTTGCCCGACTTTTGCTGTGCCTCCAGGTCATCCGCCACATTGCCGAGGCGTTTGTCCACCGCGACACTGGCAATGTGGGCCAGGAACGCTGTCCAGGTCAAGACCACCAATAGAGTCGTGACACGCGCACGCTGCTTCAGCCTTCTCTTCTCGGCGGCGGGAATCGGCACGGGTCTCGACGGCATGGGCAGCACTGTCTCGATGGATTTTGTGGCTCGTGGCGCAACTGGTCGTGGAGCTGTTCCGGTAGCTGCGGCACCCGAGTACGCGGCTGTGCCCGATACGTGCATGGCTCGGTCTGCAGTGGCGGCTTGATGTGCCGGCTGAACTTGCCTGGCGGCATGCAACTCTTTTGACTTGGTGTCCATGGCATAAATCACCACCACGGTGATCAGCACACTCATCACGGTGGATAGCACTCGGCACACTTTGCTGTACCAGCCCAGGAAAGTCACAAGTGGCGACGACTCGTAGCCCAGATACGAGAATGTGCTGCCGATGAATGTCGAGTCTGTCGATATCGAAAGCGACGACTCCAATGTCTGCGGTGCCGTTATCGGAAATATAAGCAGCGACATCAGAGCCATTCCGGCCAGGATTCCGAATGCCAAATACGAAGCGGCGAGAAAGTACAAGTTGATTTTCTGTGCAAAGTTACCTACTTCATATAGCACCAATACATATACACACGCACACCTTGAGCATAGCCTCGACCTTTTCCTCGACCGATGCCTCGTCGACATTGCCAGCGTCTGCAGCGCCGCTATTTGCACTAGCGGCCATCAGCTGGTCATATGTATGGCGGTCGACGGTGCGGAATTTCTGCCCGCGATCTAGCACGCTTACTATCTGACAGCAGGGCAGCAATTTAATCACCTAAAACACACCTTCCATCACCACAACGGGGTTCACGGGGTTAAAGTAGTGAAGTTGTGTGTCTGTTTCTCGTAGCCGAGTGCTTTGCCGAGATGCCGGTCTGGACACATCATTTGCCGGCAGCAAGTCATCTGCATCGATTTGTGCTGTTTCAACTATGAGGTAACAAGTAAGTATCGTGTATGAATAACATTAGTGCATAGACGAAGCGCACAGTAGGAGCACACTTGCCGCCCGTGGGTGATTTGACAATCAGCGCCGAAGTGATGTTGTCGGCTTGCTGTGAGCGCGGTCGCTCGTGTCGGCGTGATGTTTGTTGGCGTGATCGCGGTGACGTTACACCTTCTGGAGGAGGTGGTGGCGGCGGCAGCGCGGAAGGTGGAACTTGCCTTCTATCGGGTACTTGTTTTGTGGCAGTTTCGCGATCCCCTGCTGTGGTAGGATCGGACAATGTGGGTACTCGTTGTCGCTTCTTCTTCTTCTTCTTCGCCTTCATTGTGTCATTGTCAAATGTACTGATCGGCGTCGAGGCCTCCGCCTGTTGCTCCACCAGAGAGCGTATCATATCCTCCGTGCTGCTGCCTGTTGAGGGACTTGCTACGTTTCCGGAATACATCTGCTCATCACCTAACTTGATCAGTAAATGGATACGTAATTTGTCACGCTTACCTTGAGACTGGCCACCGCGCATCACCTCTTCATCTCTAACCGCCAAACTAAGACGCTCTGTGCTCTTGCGCTGTCTACGCACTTGCCGTGCCAGCGATGGAGTGGCCGACAGTGGGGACTGGGGCCGCGTGTCATTGGCACCAACTGTTTCCGGCATTCGTTGATCTTGCAATGGAACGCGACAAACAGCCGCAGCATGGGAGTTAAATCACGTAAGCTATGCAATGAGCAACTTATTGAGAGCACGTCCTAATATTATATATATAATACCACATATAATATATTATAAACACGCAATCCATACAGACAGAAAGATATTTACAGACAGAGATTCAGAATTGAAACAAGTGCGCGATTCTGCAATATACATAAAAATGCCTGAACAGGAATTGCGCAGCTTCGTCTTTGCCATCGACTTCTCGGCGTGCTCCGTGTACGCCCTGGAATGGGGTCTGATGCATCTGGCCATGCAGCCGGGTGACAAGGTGACACTGCTGAATGTGGCCGCACCGCCGTCGCCCTCAATGCGCCCCTCCCTGCGGTCAGAGTTTGATCAGAATGAGGAGGAGAAGCGCATACTGCAGCAAATGGAGGCATGTCTGTGCACGTATATATATATATATATATATATATATACATATATATATATCTATTGTGTGTAAGGTATGCAGTATACTTACTGAATGTACAATATAATGTAGAAATTGTGGGAGGTGACCAAGGCAAAGTTGGCACAGGCGTCCATAGTGCGCGTGCACTTTCGCGCAGAGATTGCCGACCCCAAGGAGAAGCTGACGGAGATTGCCGCCAAGGAGAAGCCAACCATGGCAAGTTGTTATCGAACCTGTATATTATTTATGCGCCTATATATTTACCCATGTTGTAGATTGTCATGGGTAACCACGGCAAGAGCGGCAAGCTGCGTGAAATCGGCAGTGTCAGCGATTATTGTGTACGAAAGTGCGCCGTGCCGGTAGTGGTGATAAAAGAGCCGCCGTCGTCGCCGTAACAGCATCATTATCTTTATCGCATTCATCAACAATATAATTTATGATCTCCATGTGTACCGCCGCTGTGACAATTCATGCGCTTGGTGTGCGTTTATTGCACACTATGCAAGTAGCGGTTGGACGGCGGCCGTCTGCTCGGCGGTCAGTCGCTTCTGGTCCCTGGCCACGGCAAGTCTCTCCACCACAATGCTGTCCAGCTCGGTCCACGCGGCGCTGTTGTTGAGTACAACATTGTCGGCACCAGCCTTTACCCGGCTTTGTTTGCCGGCGGCGGGTGTTGCCGACTGCTTGGCCATGAACACGGAGCACTGCGAGTGCAATGTAAGTTAGATTAGTCAACCTATACTTCACCGACCTTGGCCAAACCAACTAGCGCATCAATGCTGTCAAAGCTAAGCTCCAGTGCTGCAGCGTAATACTTTCTGGCCACAGCAACCGAGTCGGCACTGTTCATCTCGAATAGAATCTGTGCGCATGTAAGTCAATCAGGAGCAGACAGACAGAACGTACAATATATCATACACAGAGACACTACATATTTGTACAAACTGTAACATACGTTGGCGTATGCCAAGGGATACTGCGCGTTGTGCGGGCGTATGAGCATCAGCTCCTCCAGACAGAAGAGAGCCTGTTCCATGGCACCAGATTGCACATAGAGCGTGCACAACTGCTCCCAGCTCTCCGAATCGGTCGAGTGCACTTCCACCAGATCTACCAGGGCAGCCACGGCGTCTGCGAGATGCTTGTCGGGCCGCTGTAGCAGCAGGGCAACTTTTCTCTTTCGCGCCACCAGGTTTGTCTCGTCTGCTGTTAACACGTCGTCGTAGATGGAATTGGCACGCGCTGGATTTAGTCGCTCTTGGGCGCGCGCGTACAGCAGCCGTACTCGTACGCTTTCTGCGCCAAATTTTGCTTGCAGCATGGCCATGTAGCTCTACGTGGTATATGTACACTTGTAGATTGTACACAGAGTGTTGCCCACCTCGGCCACATCGAGCCGGTCACAGTGCACGGCGGCCACCGCCACCTGCTCGCACACGTCCCACACTGGGCATGTGTGAATAAATATATATATATATATACCTATGCACCGCGCACATTGGCTCACCCTCATCACCGCCCAATGCAGCGTGCGACACGCCGTCCACGCCTACCACGCGCTGCCCCAGGGCCACAATCTCCGCGTCGTCCAGCCAGCATGACGCGTCTGCCGACTCGGCCTGCACTGGCACTGACCCACTGGCAGCGCCCGTCTGCAGCATGCGGTGTAGCCGTAGCCGCTCGGCGCACTCACTCGCCGCCACGGTCATGGCTGTGCAGTGTTGTTGTTGATGTTCTTGTGGAGTGTCAATGAAGGCTGTGCTATGTAGTTATGTAAGTCGCAAGTGATATTTGGCAGCCACAAGCATCATCAGCTACGTATTCAGTACATCAAACTATGCTGTAAATGTATTCATGGAAGTCTATTTTGTGATGTTGTACGTGTGAGAGTTCCCTGTTGCTGTTGGTACGCAAGGTACTCCCTGAAGTAATGTGCTCGATAAAGAACTGCTTATATTATATGCTTATATATTATAATATATAACTCAAGAAGCCAAAATAGCCATGGAGTGGCCGTGAGATGCATTGCATAATTCACTAACATTTCAAGGTGCCTGATGTTTTATTTACTGCCGTTCACTTACTTCGATGTAACTACTTAATCCAATGCGGCAACAAATGACTCATTCTCGCCACCCTCCAGCACACGGGAAATGGGTAGCCACATGGGGCGCTTGTAGTTGGACAGATAGTTTTGCGCATACTGCAAACCCATACGCTTCTCGTCTGCCGTGGCCTTCTTGCCCACCCACACAAACACCTCGTGGCCGGCGTCAAACACAAACACATCGTCCGTGACAAAGTGAGATCGGGCAATTTTGTCGGCCTTCACCTCCGTGAACTCCATCTTGCCGCCGGCGTCCGAGAGACGCAACAATTTCTTGCCAGCGACACCGTCTACCTTGGACTGTTTCTCGGCCTCTGCGGCGCTCATCACCGCACCCTCGCCACCCAGAGCACTCCAGAATGCACTCAGATCACCGTCACCCTCGTCTACACTAGGTTAGCTAACAATCAGCCAAGCGAGATGTTCACATACTGAACACCACCACCTTGGCCAGGCCCTTACGCTCATCGTCCATGGCACGGCAGAGCTCGCCGGTCTTGTGGCGTTCGGCGCCCGTGGACTCCTTGCCATTCCACTGGTAGATCGTGAGACCCGCGTCCAGGATGAATGCATCGCCGCTGTTCAAACTCTTGTGGCTGAGCGGCACTTCACGGACTGCGATGCGGCCACTGGTGCTCTTGACGTGCAGCAGACGGCTGCGGTACTCTTCCGGCTTGACGTGCTTGAATCCAGTCTCCACGCCGCCCTCTTGAATGGTGAACTTGGGGAAGTAGCTGAGGAACAGTGCGGATTCGTGGCCCTGCACTTCACGGTGCTGCACCGGCACACCGCCCAGAGCTGGTATGATTGTATTATCGTTAACGTACTAAAGCACAATACTGCGTACAGTCATCCAGCTCCACGGTTTTGTAGGCGGCAGTGCCGGCCTCATCCTGTGATGTCTCCTTGCCAAGCCAAAAGTGAACATCGTACGACAACTTTTGGTCCTCAGGCGTCTTCTTGTACGTCTACATAATGGTTAGATGGGTACCTGTAGCATATCACAATAACCACGTACACGCAGCACAATGTACGAGTCGCCAGAGTAGAATTGGCCGTAGCGGTCCTTGGGCCACGCGACAACCTTGAACTGCTCGATGCGCCAGATCTCGAGGCCGCTACCAGACGATTAGTTACTAGCTAATTAAGCACGCAGAGGGAAGTATCTTACATGGCCTTGCCGGCGGTCTTCCACGCAGATTCTCCCTGTGAAGCGTTCAGGCGTACATTCTTCTCTAGCTGCGCGAGTCAGCAGTATTCAAACAAGCACCCCAGGGACCTACATCGCTGCCCAGCAGAGCAATGTTGGAGTCGGCAACATCGTACTTTTTCGCCTTGATCATTCCGGGCATTTTGGCAAATGTGAAGTGATGCTGTGGTGTGAATGAGTGTTGAAACGTGCTCTCCAACACGCAAATGTGGCGGTGTGGCGTCGGCCTTGCAACAGTGGTACATACTTACCGAAAGTTAGTTTCTCTTAATTGCCAAAAATGATCGCACGTCACAGTGCAGATATCTGAAGAGCATCAATAGTTTTCTTGCTGCGGAAAGAAAAATTTCCTCATATGAGACAATCAAGCGGCGGCGGCCAATCAGCGCCACGTTGACGGGATTGCAAACCGTTTCGCACGCGCACCGGACACATTGCGTTCGCGACGCTTGCCCGCACTCTCAGACACACGCACGCACGCACACCTGGACCCGGCTGCCTCAGCCAAGCGTGCATGAGCCCCAGAAAGCTAGTGACGGACTCTGTTGCCGCCATTGCCTGCTCCGTTGTCAAGCCGTCTGCAGTGTCAACGAGTGGCCCGCTCAAACACGGTCGCAAATCCGCTACCGTTCCCATGGCGCAGACCGCCGGCAAATCAGCACACGCGCCCTCCCATACTTCGGTAGCTGCCAACGGTAGTAAGAACGTCTGGAGATGGCTTGCCGTCTGTGCAGTCGCCATTGCCGCCTCTGCATCTCTGGCCATCAAGCAAGCCGACTCGGTGTGCCCGGCCGGCTATACGGACCGGCCACTCTCCTATCTGGCCGCCAAGAACGACCTTGCATCATCGTTCACCAATAGCGCCACGTCTGTGCTGGCTAGGATGATTGTGTGCCGGACGTGGTCGCAGTTTAGCACCGCCGATGACAAGCTGCACGTCCTCGCCCAAGTGCCGTCCGCAGTCACACGAATGGCGACCTCATTGTCATATCCAAAGACCGCCATGCCGGCTGCTTCACCTTCCGCCATCCTGCCAGACTCCATGATGCGCTTCTACGCCAAAGGTCCGGCGGATATTTACTTTATCCTGGGCGGCATAGTCGCCCTGTCGGTGCTGCAGAGTCTCTTGGGGTTATTGGTGCGCAACATTGAGCACTTTACCGGCACACGCATAGGTATGTCACGTACTCATATCTGCGTGTCAGTGCGTGCTTGCCGTATGATGTATTTATCAATAGGCAAAGTGGCACACACTGAAAGCCGTTTTATCGAGCAGGCCTACCTGCTTGGCTGGTACTTTGCATCGATCGTGTGCGGCGCCTACATCTACTACAACTCCAACTATTTCCCCCTGCCGGCCAACGCGGTCGGTCTGTGGTCAAAGTATCCCGAACAGAATTTGGTCGGCTACATTAAGGCGTACTATTTGATACAGCTGTCGTTCTGGACACAGCAGTTTGCGTCACTGGCGTTCCTGACGGTGCAGGACGACCGTCGAAAGGATCATTGGCCCATGGTGTGCCATCACATCATCACCATCATGCTCATTTCGGCGAGCTACGTGGTGCACATGACGCCTGTGGGTGTCCTGGTGTTGCTGGTGATGGATGCGGCGGATATGGTTCTCAGTCTGGCCAAGTGCCTCAAGTATATGGGTCCCAAGTTTCAGGTATGTATGTTTATGTACTAAAGTGTACATTGACAAGCGGCTGACGCGTCAGAAAATGTGCGATTTAACTTTTACCACCTTTGTGCTAGTGTGGATACTGACGCGACACATTCTATTCTGCTTTCTGATGTACGCCATCTTCTGGGTCGGCCCGTCCACATTGGAACACATTACTTGGGATCCGTGGTTTACGCGAGAAGTCCACTCCATGGACGACTTGGAGCGACCCGGAACGTACATCACGCCCAACACGTGGGTGTTCTACAAGGTGCTGTTTACCGGTCTGCAAATTTTGTTGCTCTATTGGCTCATGCTGCTGTGCCGCGTGGCCATTCGCGTCATCAACGGCTCTGGGGCGCAGGATGTGCGCGAAGACCAGGACGACTAAATGCACACTTCAACATCAACATCCAAAACTGCTTGCCTGAAATGACGTCGTATCTCACCAGAAATTAAACGTATTCAAGCATAAATTAACTCGCTTTCACTGTGTTATAAACATTATTATTTTGAGCCATCTTGCGCCACAGCATCTTTGTCGTCACTCGGCGCCGTTGAGCCGCGCACCCACGACGACCAGTCACGGATGAGCGTTAGGATGCGCCTCTTGCCCGGTTCGGTGCCACCTCCACGAACAACCTTTTTCTTTCCCCAGTCAAAGTCAATGTAGCCAACATCTTCGCCCACCACACCGTCCAGACCCTCGATGCGGGATCCTCGGAGCGGGTATGCCAGCGCAAATCCAACTTGGGCCGACACAGAGTCGGATGCAGACAGTGTGGACTCATTGTCGGCAGGAGACTGCGGTGACACTGCTGTTGACTCGACAGTGGCTGCGGCAGGTGGCACCCTCGAACTTGAAGGTGCTGCGGGTGGAATTGCTGAACGCATATCCGTATTTGCGGCCGGAGTAGGAGCAGCCGAGAGCACGTCAAACATTTCATCCAACGCCTCTTCAATGTAGTGGCGCATCCATTTTACACGGTTCCTCGCCAAGCCTTCCAATATCGCGTTTCTGTATCACTAGCACCGCCATGCTGATCATCGATAGAGTGCCCGTCGGGCATCGGCACCGCATCGCCAACCAAACCGGCAACATTGAACTGCAGCACATCGTCCTTGACAATGTAGGCGATGCCGAACCCATCGGGCACAACCTCGCCCCAGCCGTAGCCGGTGAAGTACTCTGACGGAATCTGGGACGTCGACAGTGTCCAGTGGCAGCTCAGCTTGTATGCCGGATCCATAAATAGCGCCGGCACAGGATCGGTGGGCAGCAAGCACAGACGCAGCCCCAATAGATGCCGATCAATTCCCTGGCCCTTCAGACAATTGGCCATGTAGGCAGCGTGGCCAGCTACGGCGGCGCGGATGCGAGCGGCCTTATCGTCTACGCTGAGCGCGCGGGAGTTGCCTGCACCGTCGCTGTCGCCCACAACATGCAGCATGGACTGCACGAATTCCACGCTACTCTCCGATACACTACGGCATGTCTCGGTGCGACCCCAGGCGTAGCGACGCATTCCCGCGCTCTCGTAAGTGGCGGCCCAAGTCCCACCCATCAGTTTGGCATACGCCAGCTGGAACGCCATCTGGATAAAAGAATCCGGCGAAAGTTTCAGGTTCTTGATCTCTCGTTTGGCAAACCGCTTGTACACCAAAATCTGCACGTCATGGTCGCTAATCTCCTTTTGCAGCGTTGTCAAGATTTCTTTGGTATGAGATTGCAGCGCCTTGTTCAACTTGAACTCTATGGCAGACGGTGCCGACTCGTCACTGTCGTGACAGCATGCCTCTGGTTTGCCTTCCAGCGTTCTGATGAAGTTAATACACTATATATGTATATATATTTATATATATCTATATGTTACTTACTTCTGGATGATGTAGTCACAGAAGGCCGCGGGAGTCGTGGCGTCCATCATGGAGTGCTCGCCGAGCGCACCAGCACGCCCATTGTCACAAACAATCAGCTGGATGCTCTTGTCATACCAGCGGTTCTGTCCGTAACCATGCCAGCACTGATGTGCCATCTCCTCGCGCGTTATTGGCGCCGAATCGTCCAGACACACAAACATGATGGCAGATTCCACAATGTCGAGGGAGGTGGCATTTTTGGCGCGCAACAATTGATAGTCAGCAGTCCAGCGATCGCGATGGCCCGCAGTTAGGGCGCCGACCGGCAGCCCCGGTTCATTCACTGCACACACAATCTGTAACAGCTTTCTGCGAGTATCAGTTAATATATATGTATATATATATATATATTTATGAAGAAGTTTATCACCACAACAACTCACCGATGAATGGCGGCAGACGAGTACGGAACACCGGCATCATTGGCAACACGCACAGAGAACAAGCGATTTCGACGTGATACTACAACGTGATGGTGCTTGGCGGGGTCAAATGTTTTCACATAGTCCGCGGGAGTGTGCGGCACTCGGCACGCATTGAACAGCCAGTGATACTGCTGCATGCACATTGGAGTGTCACGCAGTGTCTCCGGTGAAAGTTGCCCGCTGCAAGATTCATTAATACATGGCAACTTATGAATACATGTATAGTGCACCTCACGAGCAACTGCCGAAAGTGAACGGCGTGGTGTATAAGTTTGGCAGCGCGGTCGCAGCCAAGATGCTGTTCAACTTGGGCGTGCACTGCAGATACAGGTGGCCACCACGAACTTGGCTGCAGAGGTGGCTCCAGTTCGGGAAAGCAGAAAAAGAAGGACACGTTCAGCACCAGCGGTTCCCGGTAGCGCAAGTAGCTGTAATGGTTCCACCAGTCCACCAGCCAGTTGTTGCGCACGGACGGCTGCAAGGACTGCAGTGATCCCTCGCTACTGGCGTGCACATCTCCCGGCTCCCCGCATCGACTGTACACCGGCCGGTACTCGGGTGATATGGCAGCGGCAGCGGCACTGCGAGCCTCTAGCCTCTGCTGCAGCACCGGACCCGCATTCTGGAGAAAGTCACGCACGGCGGCCTGGGTGTTCTCCCAGTCCTGAACGAGGGGTGTCAAGAAAAGACAAAAGCCTATACAGACACCACCACCTCACCTTGCCATGCAGAAAGGGCCGCACGGTGCCGAGGTAGGTGTTGCACGTGTCGCTGAGCGACGGCACCGGCAAGCAGGGCAGCTCGGCCTGTCTCGCAAAGGTCTTTTGCATTGCGCTCCTTGACAGTGCCAAACTGCCAACTGCCAAGTTATTGTGAACATTTGCTATTTACATAATGCTTATTGTCCAATGCATTTAGCAGCAGCAGCTGCTGCAGTGCACAATACTTTCACATTTAACTTGCTGTGTGCATATAGCTTCATGTGCATCTATAGTATACTGTGCCAGTAAAGTGTGAGTATGAGTGAGTAAGCTCCGCCTTGATCATGATCTGCCACACAAAATGCAACTTGATCTTTCCCAAATATAGGTTCATCCTTATCATTATGCATTTGAAGCCAGTTAGTCTTGGCTGCATTATGCAATCATTTAATAGAAGACATATTATTTAAAAAGTCTACGTTGGTGCTAACATCAAGTTGATGCCCACAATTCTGTCACGAAAAACAGGTATGGACACCATCACGCTCGCTCATCAACTTGCCATACATGAATCCTGCATGCATGTCATTCGAATGCGGCTATATAAATATATCATTTTAGTGGTTGTAGTAGTCGACGGAGACGCCGCCTTCGCCCCTCCAACCACATGTCCACCACTTGATCGTTGTTGTTCCCCGTCGTCACTTCAACAAATGACGGACTCGCGCCGTCCAGCTCACTGACAACCGGTTCACACACGGCCACCACATGGCGCGCCATTGCCACCGGCAGCCGCACCACTGACCCCGAACAGCATCGACCATACAACACACAATCTTCCAACTCCTCAAACAGTCCGCAGTGATAGATCTCTTGCAGCGGGTGCCGGTGCAACACCAACTCTGGCACGTAAATGTGGCACATGGCGCGCTCATATCCATCTTGATACCAATTGTTGGGGTACTTTGACGCTACTGCCAGATCGGGGCTGCAATACACGCCATTCCCATAGCTTGACTCGACATTGTCTCCCGTGGGACAGATGAGGCCATATCGTATTATGCCATTGGCACGTGCCACAGTTGTAAAGTGCAAACCAACGTTGACCAGACGTGTGGAATCATCAATGCCTGCCACAGCATTCACACCCATCACCCCAATACTCTGGGCGACTTGTTGCTTGAGCTCGCCGTAGGTGACAGTCGCTGTTGGCCGCGCCGCCAGAGCTGCAACAAAGAGAGCAACCTCTTTGCATGCAGCCCTAGTGCCAGCCGCCAGTCCTGACAGACAGCGCCGAATTGAGTGTCGCGACGGTGCAATTGCGCACGGACATGCAGTCACTAGCCATTTGCTATCCTCGCTACTCATTGATATGTCGCTGGCTGCCCGTCCAATAGTGCGGCGCCACGTGTCTCGACCAACGTGGTTGCGCACACCAATACCCCTGTTGAGATCCCCGTGATGTATGTGCGTCTGCCACGCGGACCGCACCAAACTACTACTACTACTACTACTACTACTACTACTACTTGGTGCCACAAACCGAGTTCCAGCATTATGCACCAGAGGTCCACGTGTGGCCGTGGCCGCGGCAGCTACCGCACAAACCGCGGCGATGATCAGCATGATCACTGGTGGAACAGTGGGAGACGGTGTGTGAAAATTAACCAAGCATGTCTTACAAGCATCCACACAATTTATAAGTAAGTAGTACTTACTTATAAATATAGATAGCCATAGATGTACTTACTAAGTACTATCTGTGACACAGCTCTCTAAAGCTGCCAGTTTACATGATAATACTGGCACTATGTATTTTGATTGCTGTTCATTGTGTATCCGGCTGTGGACGGCATTATTGATCTCCCGAGGCGCGCTTCGTCTCTCCACCAACATGTACAGGGGCTCAATGTGACAGGTGGCAAACAGCTTGACTCTGGCCGACAGTCTTTGGGCGCCTCAATGAGAAGAGGGTCACATGCAGCCACAACATATGGTACAGCACTAACGGGAAGGCGCACTCTATCTCCATTCCAACACCGGTCGAACAGCAAATGGTCAGCCTGGTCCGCACGCACTTTTCCGTCCAAGCACACTTCCAGTGGAATAGACGAAAACATCTCGCGTGAAACAAAAGTGTGACAAATTGCACGTGCTGGCATGTCTTAAGTTATTCAGCCTGAAGGATATCCACTGCCAGTTCCAAGGAGTTTGTAGCATAAACGCCTGTTCCATAAGTTGACTGTCACCCCAAGCCATTTTCGGGGCCCTGGAATCCATGCTCGTTGATGATGCCGCGCGATAAAATCGAGCACAACAGCGCTTGGATAGTGAGCAGCATTTCTGATTATGTCTCGCATGGCTGCGCCTTTATGCAGCAGTGCACTAACGAATAGCGCTGATAAGATGCAATCATTGGGTTAGGTCTGCAGCCACTAATGGTTTTCGGCCGGTATCCGTTCTACTATGATTGCATCCGTTTCTACTAGCACGTAAATCTTTTTAAAATGGTTTTCAAGCGGTTTTTCCAGGTTCGTTCAATTGATCTTGCTATGTACAGCATGGTAAAATAAGGATAAGTTATGAAACATATTGTGAAGAATGCTCTATTAAAGCATGATAAATTTACTCTTATAATCTAGCACGAGAAAAGTACAGTACTTATGCTACCTGCTTGGCAGCTATATCCAAATGAGAACAACCAAGGAAGAGGATTTTCCAGGCATGTGTACAATTATTTGGTGCAAGTAAATAAGCTCGTCGATAATAAGACAAATCAGTGGCGCTGTTTCCACTGTGCATACAGCGCTGCTTGCTAATTACTCCTGGTGCTTCGCCTGTTCGTCTTTGCCTGCCTCTACATCCGCACGCAGCCCCTATCTGCGCCTCTTGCATTCATTTGGCTGTACCACATTTGAGTGCTACAGCGACACTCACCACTACTCTGCCCATCTGCGCTGCACCCGATGGCGACGTTTGAAGAGATTGAGGATATTGACGGCGTGCGCCTGTCGTGGAACTCGTTCGTCTCATCGCGGCTGGAGGCCACACGGATGGTGGTGCCCATTGGCTGCATGTACACCCTGCTTAAAGACCGTCCGGACCTGCCTCCCGTGTTCTACGAGCCCGTGGTGTGCAAGCAGCCCTGCCGCGGCGTCCTCAACCCTTACTGGTAGGCACTATATATATATAGTGTGTACCACCTACTCTCTCTATGTATATATACTCTGCTAATTGAGTGCCTGTCTGCAGCCAAATCGACACCCGGGCCCGTGTGTGGGTGTGTCCGTTTTGCACGCAGCGCAATCAATTCCCGCCGCACTACAACGACATCGCCAATGGAAATGTGCCTGCGGAGCTCATGCCGCAGTACACCACCATTGAGTACACGCTGCCCGCCAGGGGACCGCTGATGCCGCCGGTGTTCATCTTTGTGGTGGACACGTGTCTGGACGTGGATGACCTGCAGGCACTGCGCGATGAACTGATTGTGGGGCTAAGCCTGCTGCCGCCGCATGCACTCGTCGGCCTGATTACCTATGGCACAATGGTGCGCGCAAGCAAGATATGTATACTTGTCGTTTAATGCAGGCTGTAGGCCCAACTCCATGAACTTGGATACATGGAGTGTCCAAAGTCGTATGTGTTTCGCGGCACTAAAGAGTACACGCCGCAGCAGATCCAGCAAATGCTCGGCATCGCATCCACCACACAGCTGCAGCCCCAGATGCCCAACCAGCCGCCACGGCCAGTTGGTGCACACCGTTTCATCCTGCCCGCCAGTCAGTGCGAGTTTGCTCTGACTTCCATTTTGGAGCAGCTGCAATGCGATCCGTGGCTGGTCAAGCCTGAATGTCGTGCACAGCGCTGCACCGGAGTCGCACTCCAAGTCGCAGTCAGTTTGCTGGAGGTAATATATATGATATCTGCATTTCCCATGATGATTTATTATTTAGCACGCTTTCCCTGGCACTGGTGCCCGCATTATGCTTTTTTCTGGTGGCCCCTGTTCCGTGGGTCCAGGTGCAATTGTGGGCACAGAGCTGAAGGAGATGTTGCGCTCACACCACGATCTGGACAAGGATCATGCAAAGCATTTCAAGAAGGCGTCCAAGGTACCGCGCTGCCTGATAATCAATAACTGAGCTGATAAACCAGTTTTACGAATCGATTGCTGCGCGCGCATCGGCATGCGGCCACTCGATTGATATATTTGCCGGCTGCTTGGACCAGGTCGGACTGCTGGAAATGAAGTCAATGGTGAACCAGACGACGGGATTCATGATTCTATCCGACTCGTTCCAGACTACAGTGTTCAAGAAATCGTTCCAGCGAATCTTCACCAAGGATTCCCAAGATTTTCTGCTCATGGGATTCAACGCCACACTCGAGGTGATGACCACGCGTGAACTAAAGGTCTGCGGCATGATTGGCCCTGGAATATCCGCGGGCAAAAAGTCGCAATCCGTGGCGGAAACAGAGATCGGCATTGGCGGTACTAGTGCATGGCGCTTCGGAAGTGTGACGCCACACACCACGGTAGCCCTCTACTTTGAGGTGGTCAACCAGGCGAGTTTGTAATTTGTTTACCCTTAGTGATGCCAATATTAATGTTTGATGCAGTCTACTCAGCCTATGCCGGCTGGGAATCGCGGGGTGATTCAATTCGTGACGCACTATCAGCACTCTGGCGGGCAGATGCGACTTCGCGTGACAACAATTGCTCGCAACTGGGTCGACGCAAGTGCGCCCGAACTGCCCCTATCGTTCGACCAAGAGGCCGCGGCAGTTCTGATGGCACGGATAGTGATCTTCAAGGCCGAGATTGATGACGGGCCAGATGTGTTGCGCTGGCTTGACCGCATGCTGATTCGACTGTGCCAAAAGTTTGGAGAGTACCGCAAGGACGATCCGACTAGTTTCAATCTGAGTCCCAGCTTCAGCATCTATCCGCAGTTCATGTTCCATCTGAGACGCAGTCAATTTTTGCAGGTATTCAACAACAGTCCCGATGAGACTGCATTCTATCGGTGAGTGGGTGTTTGATGCCTTTACTTCAGTAATTAAATTATCACAGGACTGTGATCAATCGAGAGGACGTGATGAATTCACTGATCATGATACAGCCGACTTTGACGTCATTTGGATTTAATGGACCGCCGGGTCCAGTACTGCTGGACTCCGTGTCTGCCAAACCCGATGTTATCCTTCTTCTGGACACTTACTTTCACATTCTTATCTGGCATGGATCGACTGTGGCGCAGTGGCGCAAAGACGGCTACCATGAGAAACCTGATTTTGCCGGGTTTAAGGATTTGCTGGAGGCGCCGCGCATAGAGGCCCAGGAACTGCTTCAAGATCGGTTTCCCATTCCGCGATACATTGAGTGCGATCAGGGAGGCAGTCAAGCGCGATTTCTGCTCAGCAAACTCAACCCGAGCACCACACATGCCAACATGGGTTACTATGGCCAGCCTGGAGATGCACAGCCTATATTCACAGACGACGTCAACCTGCAGGTGTTTATGGACCACTTGAAGAAGTTGAGCGTCAGTGGCACCAGCTGAAGTGGCAGATTACACCGCTGCGCATATTATCAATGCAGCATAACAGAGATCTTGATACTATTTATCTCACAACTACGATTTATTTTACGTTGATGTTACCCAAATGACAGGTACATTCTTGATTTAAATAGCGCGGAACGCAACCGATAAAAACAATGGAACAATCGGCTCAGCCAATCACGAAACGGCAGGGTCAAAGTGGACGCCACATTAAAGAATTGCTTTCTGCACACAAAATGCGCGCGCCATGGCTCCTCCTCCTTGGCGTGGCGGAAGTAGCCGTCCGGAATGTGCAGGCGCTGCAAATGTTTGACACACCGTGGAGTGTGCGTTATCTGCAACATTCCTACAATATCGTTGATGAGGTCCTCACCGAGCTGAACTCGCGATTCTACACGCCGGACAAGGTCCCCAAAATCTGCTTTGGCGACTTTCTCATGGCAGCCAGCAAATCATTGGACGCCGGCGCGCAAAAGATGTGGCCTATTCCGCGATACTTTTTCTTCCGGTCCATGGCAAAGGTGGCGCGTCAGGAGTTTCCGAATCTGGCTGGTCGCAGCGACTTCAAGGCCACTCTTAAAACTATTGGCGCATTTGTCCCGGAGCAGCACGCCATTAGCCCGGAACTTGGCATGCCAGTTACGCTGCCAGAAGTTAAAGGCAGTGTCAACAGTGGAGAGTCTGTCAGTGATGAAGTTGCGGACGGTCGCACCAAGGCCACCGAGGAGACCGCGATTGATGCGGCATCTGACATTGTTATCGACGTCAATACGGGAATGGTCAAGTATGTCGAGGTTACGAAACAATTTTTTATCGACAAATTGACCGAGGCGTCCAATTCATACCGCGAGGGGAAATTAAATGTGGCCTACATTGCGCTTGGCAAAGCTCTGCACGTCATTTGTGACTGGTACTTTAACAGCAACTACTTGGAGGTGGCGATCGAATATCATCATGATTCGACCGATATAGTTACCTGGGTCGGAGACATGACTAGGGTGCACAATGTTGCCGCGGAAAATACACGGCATCCATTCCCGATAGTGTACGGTACATTTGGCGAGCTGGACAAGGAATACTTTAAGCTGGAGAATGAGAAGGAAGTGCTACTCCACAAGATGGAACATCTACCGCTGAACAGGGAACCGTCACGCCGCAACTGGTTTCAGCAGTTCTTTTGGGGATTCAAGTACAGACACCACAACAAGCGTCTTCAGGTGCTTAATCGCCAACTCGAAGACTTGATGGAGGTGTCGATAGGTCGCATCGGTAAATTCCACAACCCTTATTTCTTGGAACCGGTACATATGCAGTTATCGAAAGAGTACTTGGACCATCCTCTGAATTCGATGGCGACCGAGTGTGCTCGCTACATCATCCGCGTTGTGGCAGATATATTTGAGGAAGCCATTGGGCGATCGACCCCGCAAGTCGGCGCCTATTTCGATAGTCTTGCAGTCGCAATATTTCACAACCCGGGTGCACAACCGAAGTTGCAATTTACCGCAGATATCCAATCGAGTTTGGCCAACTTAATAAAAGTGCGGTGGCAGGGCATGGACGCGTCCGAGCGCAAGATGCTGTCGAAGTACAACCACGACAAAATGTTGAATCGTTACCGACTGGAAGAAGTGCAGCCAAAGAAAGATTAAACACGTTTTGTACCTTATAATTATACGTGAATTTGTTGCTGTTTAGTGAGTGGCACAAGCACGGAAAGTAATGCAGGACTAGGGTTGTTAATAGTCTTGGGATGACCGGACGGTGTACAACCCTATGCGCTACCAAGTACACTTACAATGCAAATGTAAATACGAATACAATAGCGGATGCACAATATTGCACAATGCAAGCCAACAACAAATCACAGCGCGACACCGACTTGACAAGGTTGCGCGATGCTTACGACGCCGCGTACGAGGTGGTCAAGCGTGGCGTGGATGCGGAACAGGCCGGTCACCGCCAGCAGGCCATCAACCACCTGCGACAGGGTCTAGTCATGCTGGAGGCGGCGCTGGCTATGCGTTTCGCCAACGAGGAAACGCGCGCACAGGTCCATCCCTTCCGCGCCAAGATGGAAAGCGCCCGTGCCATGGTTCAGGACAAGCTGGACGAAGTGCTAGCCACCGGTGGTGGAAGTGGCGCCAGGGCTGTGGCGAGACCATTATCTGCGGCACCACGAAGGCAATCCGCCACTGCCTCCACGTCGAGCACCGCTAGCCGCTCTGGCAGCATTGGCAAGTCCGTCGATGCCAAACTGGCACACCAAGTCCTTGACGAGACGCTGGTCGATGTGCAGAATGTCAGCTGGGCTGATGTCGGTATGAATGATATTCGTACATCCACTACCATCTCACTATAGTAGCCGGCTTGGAGGCGGCGAAACAGTCGCTGAAGGAGCTGGTGGTGCTGCCGACTCTTCGGCCTGACCTGTACACTGGATTGCGTGCCCCGGCTCGAGGGTTACTACTCTATGGTCCACCAGGCACCGGCAAGACGCTGCTGGCCAAGGCGGTGGCTAGTGAGTCCAAGGCGCGCTTCTTTGCCGTCAGTGCCTCCACGCTGGTCAGCAAGTGGATGGGCGAGTCGGAGAAGCTTGTGCGCGCGCTGTTTGCCATGGCGCGTGAACTGCAGCCGGCCATTATTTTCATCGACGAGGTGGACTCGATACTGTCGGCCAGGCGCGGCGACGGCGGCGAGAATGAGGCTAGCCGCCGTCTCAAGACGGAATTCTTGGTGCAGTTTGACGGCGTGGCGGTGGACAGGGACGCCGAGCGTGTCCTCGTCATTGCCGCCACCAACCGGCCGCAAGAGTTGGCACGTGTATGTACTGCGTAGGCACCCCTTCTTATTTATTGCAGGATGAAGCCGCAAGGAGAAGATTCACTCGCCGTATATATATCCCACTGCCCGATGCAGCCACCAGAGAGAGTCTGCTGCGCCACCTGCTGGCCAAACAACGTTCAGACTTGACTGCCAGGCAATTCAAGCAGCTCGTTGCGGCCGTGGACGGTATTATGTTGTGTTATTGTGTTGTAGAAGTCTAACGAACACATGAAGGCTACTCATGCTCCGACTTGGCGGCACTGGCCAAAGAGGCGGCCATGTTTCCACTGCGGGCGCTGTCACAATCGGAACTGCTGACCATCCATCCGTCCAAGGTGCGCCCAATTCAACTCAAAGATTTCACAATGGCCATGGAGCGAGTGCGGCCCAGTGTCAGCCAGGCACAATTGCAGTCGCTCGAGCAGTGGTCGCGGGATTTCGGCAGTGTCGGTTAATACACATGTAATATTGTTTGCACTTTTACAAGTACAGCTATACTTACAGCCATAGACACATATGCCCACACACAGTTGCACACACCTGTAGCTAGCAATCCCACTCTAAATCTAAATCTATAAATTATATACCGGCAACTACAGCTGGAAGGGCAGCTGCATGTTCATTTGACGGCCAGAGCTCAGCTGCGGCTTCTGACTGTACTTTTGGTGCAGGATGACACGGATGTGTGCCAGCAGCGTGAGGAACGTCTGGTTCGGCGGATTCTCCGTCAGAGCGCGGATGAACGCGTACGACATGGCGCCCGTGGCGCCCACCCCACCCACAAACGTATCCGCGCTGGTCTGCGCATCCTTGCACCCGCTAAACATCACCACGTCGGCCATTGTGCAGCGAGTCTGCGTGGACAGCGCTTCGGCCCGACCGCCCGACGCCGCGGTCACCAGCCCCGAAACAATGCTGGCCACGGCGCCAATGCCACCGCCGCGCATCAACGCACCGACTCCATTTGCTTTCACGTGCTCCACCATGGCCTTGCCGGGATTGTACTTTTTCAGCGTGCCGTCCGAGTTGTAGGTGAACGGGAGGTCCAGCCCGGTGCCCGAGTGACAGCAGTCCAGAATGCAGGTCAGCCGTACGCCGGCCGGCAGACTGCGCACCATCAGCGCGTTCATCTCATCATCGACAATGTGCCCGGCACGCTGATAGTCCACGGGGTAGATGCAGCTGTCCTTGCCGTCCGCCTCGTCGCCGTCTGCGTGGCGTGGCTGTCAGAAGCATCCAGACATCCCACGTGAAGGCTTACCGCGGTCAGACACCTCGCCACCGTGGCCACTGTAGTGGAAAAAGAGGCTGTCACCGGGAGCGGCGCCGCCCACCAGCCAGCGCATGGCATTGACGATGTTTTGCCGCGTTGGCTGGTACGCCGGGTTGGCCTGGTCGTCTGTCAGCACGACCATGTGCTGCGGATCGTCCGGGAAGCCGAAGCGCGTGGTGATGAAGCGCCGCACGTTCTGCACGTCATTCACGCAGCCTGCTCTCCGTCAGCACGGATGTATGCATGCGTGGGTACACGTTGGCGGCGGCGCAGTGTGACACCACCCGCACTCGACACACACCTTTCAGTTCGTTGCGCTGCCCGCGATAGTTTATGCCCACCAGCAGTGCCTTGCGGGTGGGCGGACCGTGGCCATAGTACGGCGCGACTGGCTGCTGTGGCGGATACGGACCCGGATGCATGGCGACCTGTGGATGCGGCATGACCGGCATCGGCATCCCCGGGGGCGGCGCGTACGGCTGCTGCATCTGCGGCGCGGTTGCATACGGCTGTGGCATGTACGGCATCGGCTGCATCGGTGGCACCACCTGCTGCTGTTGCACAGGCGGCGGGCGGTACTGGCCGGGATACATGCAGGCAGGCGATACTGAAGAGATGTCTATAAATATCACCGCCGTCGGGGGTGTCGGCGCGGCGAGTAAAAGTGTCTCAGCGCCGCCACATCGCTGGCATCCACGCCGTGATACTGCTCCGTTTCATCGTGCTGCAGCAGTTGGGCTTCTGTTGTGGTGATGGTGGCGGGTATGTTGTCCTCCCGGCTGACACAGATGCATCGAACGTGAGCATGCGGATCCAGCACCCGGTCCATCCACTGCCGGTACCATGGCAACAGAGTGTCGCACAGGTCCTCCCCCGCGTCGTCCACGCTGATCAGCTCTTTGTCAAAGTAGCTGGCAGCATCGCCATCTGTGTCGCCGAGGTATTTTGGTACTTTAGTTTGGCACTCTTCCAGCACCACTGTCACTTGGTCATCCTCCGCGATGTTGGTGGAGTCATCAAGATATGTGCGCATCATCGGCATTGCAGCGGCGGCTGTAAATATAGTGCACAGCACAACAGACAGCAATGCCATGGCCTGGCGGAGCCGATTGCAGTGCATGGTAAGACAGGCGATGTAGAGCTGGAACAGTGACACGGTGGACGGCGAACACTTATGCCACTGCGACCGGACGCCTGGCGATCGGCTGCAAAATGATATAATAGGTTCAGGTTCAGCTGGGTGAGAGACGGCCATGGCGCTGACTGGGCGCCAGTACTTAAACACTTCTTTCTTAACTTTTCTGATCTAGCTTAACCATCGTTAGATCAGAGTGTCAGGCTGCACAGTATGCCGTGCATTCACTTTGAAACAGCCACAATTTGTTACATCATTTGCGCCACGTACCTTTGAATTTTCTCGTGGCCGAATTAATGCTTGGACTTAACGTCGTGCGAGTAACGACTCTAGCACGGTCCACTTAATAAATAATGTCCGTTCGATTACTGTAACTAATTGCCTACTTTAAGAATGAGGTTTCTTTCAAAATATAGGAAACTTTCGTCTTTTTATTAATATTGAGAGAAAATAGCCGCCGAGACATTGCGCTACAGCGGGCAAACGGGTTTTGGCATAACTAGATGATTTGATTTGCGACGTTGTGATGTGGTAGATCGTCTCAAAATTCCTGTGGCAAATTGTCCACTAAAGCAAGACCGGCTCTATTGTCGTTGCCGAGGTCGCTCTCGGCAGAGTATGCATAATACGACGAGTCTGAGCTCACATAGCCTGGATTATTTTTTCTTGCGTCATATCCATAATTCAACGGTGCCAGATTTGCACGTGTCAGTGGCAAGATGCCATTGGTCAAATCAACTGGCTTATCATTCGGGTCCTGATAGATTTCACTGCCTGTCCAGCGTTCAAAATCACTCAGGTCTTGTGTCATGTACGAGCGTGTAGACTGTGTCTCGTCATCATATTTCTCAGAGCCATGCCAAGAAAATGGCCCACTCCGACTGCTGGCTGCAACTGCGACACTGCCGTCATAACCAATAGAAGCAGACATCGTGGTTTTCGAGTTCCGACCATTGTTGAAGGCTTCAAGATTTTCGGCAGTCAATTGTGATTTTTCATGTTGCTGATTACAGCCGTCGGCAGTCGAGTAGTCTTTTGTACCGTCTGAATCACACATGCGGATCCCACTGGACGCAACAAGGACATCACCGTCGTCATCCCTGCAAACAGGCATCGCGAATGCCGATACGGACATTATGGTACCAATGATAGCGAGACGAAGTTTAATGGCCATGATAAGTTAATCTACTTAAGAAGATTTACGAAAAGAAGCACACCATAGCGGCTAGATATATTAGCGATCAGTATGAAGCTCAGCTGCAGCATGATCCCTCGCATGATTGGACAACATGCAACAGTGGAGATACAAGGAGATCCAATGACACGAAGTAATATATTGCGAATATTGCCCTCAAACACTCAACAGATACTGCTTGTACAAGAACATAAACTTGGCCACAAACGCCTCCAAGTGGTAAATGTCCTTGTTGCCCAGGCGAAGGCGATGCTCCTACGGCAAGATAAAAAATTTAAGGGAACCATGAAGGGCATACATAAGTAGCAGCGTTCTGGACAATTGCCCCACAGAGAGACGAGTCCACCTTTTTCACCAGCGAGTAGGCCAGTGTTTTAATGATGAGATCAGCCGGGATACAATGCGACAGCAGTTCGTACAGATGCGTGCGTACTTGCATAATTCTAAAGCATTGATTAGTGCGTGTAGAGTAAGTGAGTATGAGTACCGCGCCGCAGACTGCTCTTGTATCATCGAGGCGGCTATTTGGTCAATGAGAAGCTCCCAGTCGGCCAGCTGTACCGTCGATCCCGAATCATCTATGGCCCCCTGAACAGCGGCCGCTTCCAGCATCAACAACGATTTGCGCACATTCCTGTTGGACTTGGCGGCCATGTTGCGCGCAGCAGTCTGTGACAGTGCCACACCCTCCATCTTGGCCACTCGCATCAGAACCGACGACACCTTTTTAATAGTCAGTGAATGTGGTTCCACTCGATGTACTGCATACATACATCGTCGATGGAGGGCGCCGGAACGCGCACTAATAGACAGCGACTGCGGATGGGCGAAATAATCTTGCTGGTGCTGGTGCAGCACAAAATCAACCGCAGATTAACCATATACTTTTCCATGGTTCGTCGCAGTCCCGCCTGAGCGTCACGCGACAGTCTGTCGGCCTCATGGATTACAACCACTGCAGCCAGCAAGTGGAATTAGTTAGTCCATTACATTATATGTGAACTAATATATATGCACCTTTGAAGCGGCGCGTGGCAGAGGCGTCAATCTGCTGTGTCTGCGCGATCTCTTTGATCATTTCCTGGACCACAATGCGGTCATTGTTGCCCACGTCGCTGGTAGTAGAGTGTGATGCAATAGCTCGTGTCTGCATAACTACTGTATTACCTGGGTGTCATCTCTGTGTGAAAGTTGCTGGACAGCGTGTGCAGCTCCAGCTTGGTGCCAGACGGTGTCTGAAACGTGCGCTGCGTGATTACCAGCTGCAGGTGCCGGGTGAGTGAGAGTGTGAGGGCGCAGGGCCATGCAACATACACAGATATACAGATGCACACACCTTTTCCACTCCCGGCCCGAATATCTCACGCAGACAGGCGACAATGCGCGTCTTCTTGCCGGCGCCCGACGGTCCATACACCAGCAAGTGCGGCAAGTCTGGTGATTTGGCCTGCGCACAGCGGTGAGTATGTAGTGGACATTGTGCAGCAAGCAATACGCCACTCACCAGCCCTCCGAGAGACGTGGACAGCGTGGAATGAAAGTCGAGCGCCTGCAGCTTTGTCGGCCGGTACTTGTCCACCCACAGCGACATTGTAAATAATTAAGTGTGAAGAGTGAGGTTAGAGCTCTCTCTCTCTCTATATATACATATATATATATATATATATATATGCTATATAGCTACTATTAACTAGTATTACTTTATTGCAGACGAATAATGCACACTGAACTACTACTGGCTGGACGCTGTGACGGTGACGGGAACCATGACTTCATTGGTGCGTAGGAATGGGAGGGTCCAGGGTGGATTGTAGCGCGCAGACACTGGCGCCTGGTCTGGCAGCACCGTGACACCCTTTTGCTGCGCGGCCCATGCCGACACCTTGGTCGCCACTTCATTTGTGTCAAATGCGCCGCCACTGAACTGATAGACGGCCATGTCATGCGCGGGCACCGGCACAACCGACACTCCACTGTCCGGCTTCGGCAGCGGTAGCTGTGACACGTCCGTGTACTGCGACGGCAAGATGAAGGACATTTGTAGCTGGCCATCTGCCGCTTTGACGGGCACACTGAGCACGGGTGCCGTCATTGCGATCTTCTCGCCGACCGGCTGTTGCTGTTGCACTTGCTCCGTCATCACCGGCGCTGTCATGGCAATCTTCTCGCCCGCATCACCGCCGCTGCCGCCACGTGGCGTGTTGCCGCCAAAGATGTAGGAGGCCAGACGACGGAAGGCGGTGGACGAGCTGGCTCCCTCCTCGGCGGGGTACGTGACCACGGCGCGCAGCTGGGCGTCATAGTGGCGCAACTCGAACGCGCCTTCCTTGTGCAACACGGTGAATTTGGGCGTCTCCACCGATATGCGGCCGAATACCATTGCTAGCATTGCCATGGTCGATGTATATATATATATATAAATATATATATGTGTGTATATGAAGATGTATGAAATATATGCAGACAGAGGATGACGAGAGAATGCCGCAATGTGAAAGGAGCGATCGTGACACTGACGTCATGGTGATGGCCTTAACAATGACGCATTACAAATTGTAATTATATGCAGTCATATTTTTATTTATAAGTACTGGCCAGTCGCAGCTGCAAATATTCTGCTGCGGTGAAGCGCGATCTGCCGCCCACCAAATTGTTCATTCGTTCAAGTGCGCGGATATGCATTGCACTGTGTGCCGGTACCGCATCACAAATCGTTTCCCTGTCAATGACTGCCGAGTCACATGGATGGCAAAAATAGGCAATGGAATATCGGTCCATGCTGGCAGAAGACTGGCTGGACACCACACGATGTTCCGCGCTCACAAGTTTGCTGCCCGTCCACAGCTGCAACAAATCGCCCACATTGACCACAATGCGGCCGGGCTTCGGTGGCACTGGCACGAATTCTAGTGTGCCTGGGTGTCGCACCTGTAAGCCCTCTCCACCATCCTGGTGTTGGAACAGAAGAGTGAGGGTCCCGTAATCAGAATGACTACAAGTTCGAGTTGGTTCATATTTAATGCACAACATGAACATACCAGCCAGCTCTGACTGTACTACCGCTAGCAGGTGGATAGTGCAGCAGGCGCATTGTAGTGGAGGATTGTGCCGTCTGATGCTGTGCAGCGACGTGTTCCATGTTGACCAATTTATCGGAGTGACTTAATGCTGCAAGTAAGTGCTGGCACACTCTGTCGCATTCCTACTAGTAATAATATAAATTTCGCTTAAATTAATATGTACTACGTGCCCGCCAGAATTGCTGTAGTACAGTTCTGCCAAGTAAACGAGGCAGATGCGCGGCACTACCACTACCACCATCGTTCATTAGGTGCTTATAGCGCATGTCGAATGCCTCTTTGCAATCTACAGAATTGGAGTCCAGCTTCTCCACCGCTGCTCCCACGTAGCCAAAACCGGGACTTGCCGAGTCAGTTGCATATTGAAGTTTTTCATCAGCTGGCAATGCAAAGAATTCCCTGGACTGCGAGGAGAGACGTCAGAACTTTAAAGAATAGCGATACCCACTCACCTGCTGGAATAGGGAGAATATGAGGGATTCGTCGATCCCATGATTACTGACGTAAAAGAAACCGAGCGAGGTGCACGCGTGCAGCAACTGCGCCGGGTCCGCGCGCCTCAGGTCTATATCGGCAACCATGTCATGTGCAATAATAGTACTCGGTGCGCCCGATCAATCTGAAACGCAGCCAACCAATCAGAGCACGCCATCGCCCAGCCTTGTATCAGCGCCCGCCCAGTCATCGCACGCCGCCACATCCATCCATCCGTCTCACTCACTCACACTCTCACACACTCTCTCTCCCACACACCGCAGCCGCCCTCACCGCAGCCCCCTTTCTCTCGTACACCGCAGTCACACTCTAATCGATCGGCGCAGTGTATGAATATTCAAAACTTGGGCACATTCGGTTAGTGCGCTGGCTGTGTGGTGTTGTGGTGGCCTTTTGACGGCACGTGCCAGTGGCCTAGAGCATTGCTGCTGCTGGCGCTGCACAGAGAGAGAGATAGGCCACCTCCCCCGCACAAGCACCCGTCTGTGACATTGTAGCCATATACTGACCCCTGATCTGTGCAGATCCATTCGCTGATACTGGCGAAATAGACAACGTCGCAAACTCATCAGGCTCATACATACGTATGTGGTGCACATCTCAATACTCGTGGATGTGAGACTCACGCCATAGACTTGCGAATTCAACAGAGAAATGGACGCAAAACGCTAACCACGCTGCAAGGACTGCCCGCAGACCTTGATCAGAAAAAGCTACTCAAAGCGTTCAAGAAGGTTTGTCCTTTCACGTTTGCAGAACATAATACGTATCACTGACGCGCTGCAGGTGTTTGCATGCAACGGCACCATCGTGGAGGACGAGGAGCTGGGCGAAGTTATCCAGCTGCAAGGTGATCATCGGTTGAAGGTGCAGCAGTTTCTGGTGGAGGAAAAGATTGCATCCAAGGATCAGATTAAGGTGCACGGCTTCTAGTGGCGAGTGTGATGCTGTCTGTGGCGATTTGCGCTAGGCGCATCCGACAACAGTCTCTTACATATATAGTCGTTGTTTTACTTTTTGTGTGAATGCTAGAATTCATTCAGCAGTCGTGCACAACTATAGTGCACTATTGTGTTAATATAGAAGGAAATTCATAAACAAGGAACTTCCTTGAAGGAATATCGCACCACTTGTATTAACACTTTAGCAGAATGCTTCATGTATAAAGCCCGCTTTGCAGCAATCACGCACGTTTCAAACTTCCCATAAAAGATGGCAAGTTGTCTGTGGCCGCCGCCCTGTGCGCTCCCTTGCCGCTGCTGACTGTCTGTGTGCAGGCTCGCAGATACGACTCACGTACCACGATATTCTCGCCCGAAGGTTAGTGTGCCTGAAGTTAGTTTGCTCATCGTGGTGCTAATGCCCACGGTGCAGGGCGCCTCTTCCAAGTCGAGTATGCCATGGAGGCCATCTCGCATGCGGGCACTGCGCTCGGCATTCTGGCCACCGATGGCATTATCCTGGCTGCGGAGAAGCGGGTCACCTCCAAGCTGTTGGAGCAGCTGCAATTCACCACCGAAAAGCTGTATGCCGTGGACGAGTAAGAGAAGCAGTGCACATGCACACATATAGTTAATCATGTACAGCAATTTGGTGGTGGCGGTGGCTGGGCTTACGTCAGACGCCAACACTCTCATTCAGCATGCAAGAGTGACGGCACAGCGCCATCAAGTCAACTACAACGAACCGATGCCGTGTGAGCAGCTGGCCCGTGAGATATGCGACCTGAAGCAGGGCTACACGCAGTATGGCGGTGCGTTATGCTCTTGTCACTGTTCAAGCGAGGCGTCCAAGTATTTAACTTGTGCTCATATATACAGGACTGCGACCATTTGGCGTGTCGTTTCTGTACGCCGGCTGGGACGAGAATCTGGGCTTCCAGCTGTATCACTCGGACCCGTCTGGCAACTATTTCGGCTGGAAGGCGCACTGTATCGGTGCAAACAATGCCGCCGCTCAGAGCATTCTCAAGCAGGACTACAAGGAAGAGATTAGCCTGGCCGAGGCCAAGAAACTAGCCATCAAGGTGCTCAGCAAGACCATGGAGACCACCAAAATGGATGCTGAGAAGCGTATGTATATTATTGTGATATGTGTGTGGCTGTATATATACACGTATGTATGTACGTATGTGTATATGTATGTCTATAGTTGGATATATGTTTGTATGTATGTATCTATGTATGTATGTGTGTACGTATGTATGTATGTATGTATCTGTGTCTATAGCTGGATGTATGTATATATGTATGTGTATATGTATGTGTGTACGTATGTATGTGTGTGTGTGTATATATGTGTGCGTGTATGTGTAAGTATATAGTTGTGTGTATGTATGTATGTATGTATGTATGTGTATGTATATATATAGGGATGTATGTATACGCGTATACGCGCTTGACGTAGATGTCTCACACACTTCGCAGTCGAGATCGCCACCCTGACATTGGCCCCAACCGTTGCGGGCGCCCCGTCCAAACTCCAGTTCAAACTGTTTAACCGCAGCGAAGTGGAGCAGTTTCTGAAGGAAAACAGCGCCGATGTTTCCGCCACTGCCACTGCCGCCCCGTCGCAGTAACATGTGTAATCTTCCTGTCAAGTTGACAGAAGGCAATAAACGCAGCCTGTTTCCACATTGTATTGTGCACAGCACGTTGTTACTGTATGGATGTTGTTTTGCTGCGGGATCGGCCCGCCGACTCGAATAGAGACGGCTCTTCGTACACAGACACGCTGCAAGCTCTGCTGCCAGCGCAGACGCGGCTCCATTATGTGCCGGTGTTGGAGACGAAACTCTTTACGGGATCGTGCCTCGATGCATGCACTGATGCCTCGGCGACAGCGTCGATGGCAGCAGCAATAGTCACGTCACAGCGGGCTGTGGACGCGATAGAGCAGTGCTGCCAAGAATATGATATCGTGGCACGATGGCTGGCAGAGTGCCCGCTCTGGTTCGTGGTGGGAAGCGCGACGTGCAAGCGGCTCCGTGGACTGCTGGCACGGCAGGGCAGCCACGCCGAGACCGTGGTGGCGGATTCTGCGCGGCAACTGTGTCCACCGATGCTGCGGCGTCTGGTTGCCGGTGGTCATGAGGCCTTAACCATTGCTGTGGTGTTGTACTTTTGTGGCCGCCATCGACGTGACGAGATCCCCGATGCGCTGACTAACTCCGGTATCGTCCTACGCGAGGTGCCGGTGTACGCCGCGGAACCGCGGTCCAACATTGAACTGCCGCAGCTGCCCACGGCCAACACACGCACGGCAATTGTGCTCATGAGTCCGTCTGGCACGGATGCTGCGTGGCAGTCGCTGTGCCGGTTTGCCTCCGAGGTCACTGTGCCTGCACTGCTTGTGTGCATTGGCAAAACAACCCACGAGGCGCTGCTACAGCGGGACATGTCCCCGCTGGGCAAGTGCGCGGTTGTGGTGGCGAATACGCCGACGGCAGAGGGAATCGCGGCTGCCATACGCGCTCACCTGGACACCGTGACATTGGACGGCCCCGACAAAGCATTATAGTAGTTTGGACGAGTACATACACACATTAGTTATTCACTCCACCATCACAACGTCGCCGGCAGTCAGGTCAGCCAGTGCCTGAACAAGTGCGTCGAGCCGCGGGAGTCGGGCCGACACAGTGGCTGGGTCCACGCTGTTTAGGCGCGTCCACTCTTGTTCCCATCGGTGCCGCAACACCATCACTTGCTGTGTGACTGCATTGTCGCCCTGTTGAAGCAGTTGCAGCGCCGCTGGAGGCAAAAGTCTACCTTTGTCCTGCGCATTCCATTCCCATTGTGTCGTGGCTGTCAGATGCAATGTGTTGCCAGCGCCCATGAGTGAGAGGATCGGCGTGCGCTCCGCGTACCGAATCCACACATCTATCACCCAACTGGTGAATATCTCGGATATGACCAGGCTCGACAGGATGCTAAAGACAAACGCCGTCAAGCACGTTAAATGATAGTCGACCATGTCGTGGTGCGTCAGTTGTGCTGCGACCGTGTCGCTCTTGTAGCGAAATGGCTTAAACAGCGCACAGAACAGCGACGACAGCTGCCTACTCACGCCCTGCGGATCGCGCATGGCCGCGCTGTCCAGAATGGCCGACATGGACACCAGTAAAGTGCAAACGGCAAACCTCACGTCCAGCGAACAGCCGCCTTGACTGCTACTGATGGACGAATCAACAGCGCTGATTGAAAACTTCAACAGATCCATCACCAGCGAATCTCGAGCAGAAGTGACAGACAGACGCGGCAGCAACCTGGAACACAGATGCAACAGAGACGCCGATACTGATTCACTGGCAGCTGCGGCGTGCATCCACACTGGCACGCTTGCGCACCACTGGTCGCATGCAGAGTAGGCACTGGCGAGAAGCATGTTGTGCAAACAATCCAGTCCGTACTGCAAGCCGCGCATCACTCGTCCATTGTCAGTTCGCTGCTCGCGCACCGCTTGAGTAATCGCTAAGATACGTCTGCCGAGGATCGGCGTAGCTCGGCGAATCAGTGGTTCGGCGCCAGCAACATCAAATGGAAAGTGGCGTGCTAGCTGAAGGCATTGCCTATCACTCAGCCCCGTCCAGTAATCAGCCAGCAAGTCCAGTGACGCCGGCAAGACTAAGCACAGCCTCCGAATAAGCATAGACAACCGACTAGCAACTCTGATGCAGTCGGTATGGCTCCGTAAAAGCACATCGCACAGTGTGCCAATGTGCTGGGCCATGCTTTCGGGCGTGATGCTTCCTTCCGAGGCGGAGGCAAGGCACTGAATAGCATCCACCCAAGCATCGCAGACCAATCCAGCCACGGCATCGTTGCTGGCACATATTGCCTTTATCACGCGAGACTCCAAGTAGTTAAAATGGCTTCTGGGGAATCCGACAATGCACAGACCCAGCGAGAAGGAAATATAATTACACATGCAGTCTGATGAGACGGACGCATGCTGACCACTCGCCGAGTTCTTTGCTTTGGCATTTTTCTGCGAAAGCCCCGACAACGTTTGAAGCAGAATGGAGAGAGGCACTGTCGAAAGGAACGCGATAAATAGCGACAAAAAGTCCATCGAGACGACTTGATGAAGAAATGAATCTGGCAAATCTCCCACCAGTGTCAGGAACGCCTATAAGGACGGTTAAAAATACATCATCACATTTGGTAGTCCAACTCACACATTGAGCAGTCAGCCGTTCTGCCAAGATGCTTGAATCCTTGGCGTCAAATAAGCTGGCAATAAAGTGTAGTCGTTGCTCTGTCGACAGTTGTTCGTCACGATAGCCGAGCGATATAACGGTATCCAGTTGGCCGACGCACGCTTTAGCATCTTTGAGCATACCATCGGCGATGGGTTTCGTGCCACTGTCTGAAAGCTCGTCCAATTTCATGGTAAAGCTAATGCAATTCGAGTTATTTAATTCAACGCTTATGTTGCAAAAATCAGAACTCCGACCTTCTAAACAGACCAACGCACTGAATAATGGCTGCAATGATTTCTTTATGCATGAATATCTTGCAGACAAATGTGCGCGCCAAAGTGAGCAGGTGCGAAGCAAAAAACTTCATGGTCACCGATCGCGACTTCCAACTCTTGGACAGATTTGACAGGGCGGCATGATCGCTGGATAAATTGACGTCACGGGATGGCAACTGATTCATTATGCCGTCTATGGCCCTCTGTACCCACGCTTGCGCCTGGCAGTTCATAAATATGATTCAGCATGCATAAATAACTGTCCCATGAGCCTTACTGCCTGGCGAGAGGGAAATTGCGGGACAGACCTGTAATGGACGCAGAGTTTCATGGACTCTCGCCACGCCGCAGACAATATGCGCAAATCTTGATCGCACTCGTCTGACAGTTGCAACATACTCGTGCAGACTATTGTTTGAGCGTGTACCTACATATAATCCTCTGACGACATACTGCTTTCCACTGTAGATGCCGGTGGTGTGAGCTTGAGTAACCGAAGTTGACCGGAAAATGACTTTATCCAAGCTGCAACGGCTCCCCGCCACAGTGATATCTAGCATAGAAGTTTAATAAATGTAAATCAAGTCTCAAACTGCGAACTCTGGCAAAGCGGCGGCACCAGTCGGTATATTCGTCGACTTTGCATAGTACGATATGCTCCATACACTCGCGACGCGATGTGAACGCAGCCATAACGTCGGTCATTAATTGTTGTGCATCCTTCACAGTTGCCTGAATGGTGAGGAGCATACAAGGCTGAACTAGACGGTATTCGCAGCGTACAGCATCGCCAGCTGCTGAAAGGCGGCCCTCAGCAATGAGGCACGACTACCCGGATACAACATTAATAACTAGTCATGCTCTGCAAACGCGCCCCGACCTGATGCCAGAACTCTGATACGGCAGCAGGGGCGTCGACTGTGGTGCCGAGCGAGTCGCGAAATTGTCGCAGCACGGCCACAAAAGCCACCCAAGGATCACCCGGCGCCAATTGCCATTGACGCATATTGAGACACAGAATAAAGTAAAAGAAAGAAAAAAGAAGACACAAAGAAAGAAAAAAGAAGAAATAAAGAAGAAAAAAAGAAGAAAAAAAGAAGAAAGAAGAAATAAGCAAGAAAAGAAAGAAGAAAGAGCGATTGACGATGAAGATGAACGATAATAATGAAGAACGAGGAGGAAAAGAAGAAAAAAATCAATGCAAGTCGACAAAATCGTGGCAAATGCCGCGGCCATGTCAGCCTTGCTGGCTGCGGATGGAGATACTGTGCGCCCCGCCAAGGCCACGTTAAAGTCGTCCACGAAAGGCGCAAGTCAGAAGAGAGGGCGAGTCAAGATGGCGGACGAGCACAACTCGAATCGCGCTGCACCCAAGCACAAGCGCGTCGAGGCGGATACCAAGCGGCAACATAGCAAGCCGCCGAATGCCAAGCGACAAGACCACAAGCCTCCCTATAAGGTTATGAGCACAAAATCGGGCAGCGCAGAGCGGCCAGCTGCAGTATCGCGACCGCACACTGGCAAAATCAAGTCTTCTGACATTATTAGCAACGCGTCACGAACGCCAAAGCAGCAAAAAATGGCGGCGCGCCTAGAGTCTGGCCGCTTCCGTTTCCTCAACGAACGTCTGTACACCACCACGGGCGCCGACGCCTTCCAATGGTTCCAGCAACAGCCGCAGCTCTTTGACGAGTATCACTGTGGATTTCGGAACCAGGTGCAAACGTGGCCGCGAAATCCTGTTGACACTGTCGCGACTGATTTGAAGAGCCTGGTGTTGAAGCGCTGCGGTCGAAGCGGTGGCAAGAAGCAGAATAAGCGCGGCACACCATTCTGCATTGCCGACATGGGTTGCGGCGATGCCACGCTGGCGGCTGATCTGACGGCATGCCCAAAGGTGTCTGGTTTGGTCACTGTGCACTCTTTCGACTTGATTGCGCACAATGAGCACGTGACGGCAGCCAATATTGCCCATGTGCCGCTGGAAGACGGCTCTGTGGACTGCGTTGTATTCTGCCTGTCTCTAATGGGAACGGATTGCGTGGACTTTTTAGCCGAGGCACACCGCATCCTGCGTGATGGGTACGATTGCGTGCTTATACTGTAGTGTACTTTATATTATTCACACATATTGTCGCCATGCAGAGGCTTCTTAAAGATTGTGGAGGTGCAAAGTCGATTCGCAGACGGCGTCGAACCCTTTATCGCCACATTGAAGTCGATGGGCTTTTCAGTGACAGGCAGAAACGTGACGGACAAGATGTTTGTCTTTATGGACTTTCGGCGCACAGGCGCCTCATTCCAGCGGGCGGACGCTTCAGGCCGGCAGCTTCTGCTGCCATGCACGTACAAGCGGCGCTAATGCCCCGTCAAGAACAGTAGATGCGGCGTTGTTGTAATACATTGTGTTTAGCTGACGGTCCTCTGTCTGCGCCGGTACACTTGCATCTGGTACCAGTCGACATCCAGTGTCCGTGCATTACCCGGGGAGAAGTCTATCTCATCACCGCCGCTATCGCTGCCATGCCACACAGAGACTTGACCGTCCAGATGAAATCCCACATTCAGCATTTCGGCAGTGAAGTTCCGACGCTCTGCCTCGAACCCGGGGCGCACAGGCAGCACGCAGCAGAACACGCCGTGCCGCCTGTCGCAAAAGTGATTTACCACCGCCGGCACAGCGTGCACATGATAGTCGTCGTATATGACATCGGTGGCAAGCACCACGTCCATAGAACGTGGTTGCAGTAGTTCGTGGCACCCCGCCGAGCCAGTGTTGACATGCACTAAACATGGGCCACAAGCATCCAAACGCTGCCAGTCCAGTTCACGGACACAGACGCCTCCATCGCCTCCATGGTTCACCTGCGAAACGTTGCGAGCGAGATTGTCCAGCACGGCCGGCAAGTGGTCAGTGGCGATGTAGCGTGTATTGAGATGATGTTCCCTGGCATTCAAGTGTGCCGTGAGACACGCGACCAGTCCCGTACCACTGCCCAGCTCCAGCACATTCAGCGAGTCTGTACCGCCTACATTTCTACTATCACGCTGCCGCAGTAGCGCAAGAATCGGCGATTCCGGCAGCAAGAGCATTCTACTACAGTTAGAACAAATGAACTTCTAGATGCATCTCTGTACCAACTTGCACAGCACCACGGCGGCGCCCCACGTCTTCCAGCCAGCATCGGCATCGATGAATGAGGCATCTTGGACACGTAGCTGCACGTCATTTTCTTCGCGGCCACGGTGCCGTCTGAAGTGAAAGAGTGGCGCAGTGACGCGGTCCGCGTCCAATTGCTGCAGCAGTGCCGCCACTCGATCTACGCGCGACTCCACATCGACCGCGCTTCCGTGCTCATCATTCATTACAGTGCAGCAGTACTGCGTGAGTATATGCTGCAATACGCCGCGATATTTATGCCGCAGCGCGTCCATTGGGTTGGCGGAATGGGATGGCTTCGTGTTTGGCTGTGCAGCCGTGTCTCCTGCAGTCACAGACTCTGCCCACGCGCGCAGTGAGCCAGTAACTTGCTGTACAAACACGCATGTGCAGTCTATAACGACGCGGGAACATGTGTTGGCGCATGTGGCGGCGGCGGCAACAATTTCGGCCTCGATGCTGTCAAGCAAGTCGTCCTGGATCATTGTTGTTCAAGTTGTGTAGCTGGCCGAGCCGTTACAGTTGTCGACAACTTCACAGCTTACGTCAGTAACTCCCATGCATTGTCAGGAATAGCGCTGTTGCGCTCCGTACTAGAGCAATGTACAGCTGTTGGATGAATGAATGAACATATTTTAATCGCCAGACTCGGCATTTGATGATAATGCACAATCTATCTATCTAGGCAGAAGGCTTCATGCTCAATGTCGGTCGTCATGCCACTGCCGCCAATGATTATCCCTGAAGTAGAGGCCGCTCCAAACACACAACTGTCGTGAACGCCTTCAATGACAGCATCTTCATTTGCATCAGCGACATTACTCTCTAATCCGGTAGAGACAAATGCTGCTGTAGAATCGCCACCTGACACTTGAATTGGTGACCACCGTGCAGTGGTAGCATCACGCTTTCGCGCAAACTGTCACGCAAGTATATTAGCCAACAGGAAATCACAGAGCAATGCTTGCCTGCAGCTTCTGTCCGCAGTGCAGGTCTCGCCGCCAGTGTTCGACGGCCAGATGACCGCGCGCAGGGTCGCCGCCAGACAGTTTGCGAGCGACAAACTTGTCACTGCTGTTGTCTTGCTGCAGCAGTACGTAGCAATCACCGTAATCAGTTGTTGGCGGCGCACTGGCAAGTCCATCGTCGGTAGCTGCTAGCAGATCGGCCAAAACTTTGGTAGGATTTTGTGAAGAGTCCGCCAGCGACAAGATAATATTGCCTTGGCACCTAAAATTAAAATGAGCCTATAATACTTGTACTGGTATAAATACATATGATGTGCATACTCGGCTATAGTGTAGACCTGACCAAGAGCCTCCAAGCCAATGTAACCAGTTATTGGGCCAGCAGCAGAATTACTTGCAAACACCGCGATCATTGTTCATGGCCACGCCAACAGCACCACCCTCATATATCTGGTCATTGAGCAGGAGTGTGAATGGGCGCCCGGTCTGGAACGGTGTCCACGCGCCAACACATCCCATCTTGCGCGCAGCTGGGAACTGGCGGTCCAACTTTGCCAACGACTGGTACGGATCGTTGTCTGTGTAGAGCAGGAGAGTGCTGGCGCGGCTGTCCAGCGCCACGCCGCCCATTGACTGTACCGGCTGCTCTTGGTCACACGTGACACTGCCAAAGTGCCACTGGGGTTGCTGAGGAGCGGAGACCTGTTCACTACTTCCACTCCAGTCACGCATCCACTTCATATGCGCTTCCGATACTGTGTTGCCGGGCTGGATGCCGCGCGGCCAACGACCCACTGATTTAGTTTGTCTTTCCATCGGCGGCAAGTAGAATGGCGTAAATGTAGTCGGCACAGCTTCATCAGTATCGGGACGGCGCACCGTATAGAATAGAGTGGTCTGCAAGGCACCGGTGCTGAATGCAAGTTCCGAACGGCCGTGCACCACGCTGTCCACCACAGCACCAACAAACGGAATGGCCGACGCTGCATCAGGAGCAGTGGCCGCGTCAAGCTGTCCATACAACGCCGCGTCTAATCTGCCGACCTGGTCGTCCAAATGCTCGCGCACCATACTGTGCATGAACTCGATTTCCACACGGTCGGCAATGGCGTCCGGGGTGAGCAGCACCTGGCATCCCAGTAGCCGCATGGCACCTGGTGGCTGAGGTGGTTGGCGGGCGGGCACAGGTCCATGTTGGCGGGTAATTGAGCGCATGCACGACGTCAAGGTGTCTGCAAACGCATCCACCAGCGACCTGGACCGACCAATGCTGACTGCCGTGGCAGCGTGCATTTATGCTATGCTTTTAGTTAACTTGTGAATGCTCCGTTGTGTCAACATGTATTTAACCTTAACCTAACCGTGACATTTTGAGACAGACGACAATGAAGACGGACGTCCTTTCATTATTGACTTTGCTTTTTCGCGCAAAGATGTGGACGAGGAGATGCTGGCAGCTGAAATGGAGGACTTCACATCCATGGTTATGGGGATGTAGGCCTATTAATATATCGCGTTGCAAGCATTTTCATTCATGTCTACAAGTAGGCACCCCAGCCGATCCACATTCGAGCGAGAAGTGCCGTATCTGTCGCTTGCGAAATCAATTCGCGCACCTGTGCCTCAACCGACAGCCCCGTAGCCACGTGGTGCATACCGCCGCCATCAGCGTTCACCCCAGAGGCGGCGGCAACTACTGCAGCCGCTGCCGAACTGTTGGCGCCGTGCGTTTCGGCCGCGAGGTTGAAGCGACAAGTCAAACCAAGGCCGCCGTCCAGTTTGGATGAGATGTTTTGTAGAACTTTCTTGCCTGCCTCAAGTGCCACGTTGGCGTCGGCATTTTTGGCCGCAGTGGCCGCGGCTGGCGGTTGCGCTTTACCGTGGTGTTTAATGACACTCCACTCCACCAGCGGATCGTGGATAAATGTCTCCAGGGTGGACAGGAGTGTTTCACGCTTGTTGCGCAGAAGCTTCATTGTGATCTCACAGCACCGCAAATAAACACCTGTAATGTTTTCAGTGTGTGCACTGTACCGCATGTAAGTGTCTGCAAACGCACCTTCAGTGCCGGTCACTCCAAATGCATCAATCATATTATGAGACAGTCGAAATACCACTCGCTCCGGAAAGTCCAACGTCAACCCCTTCTCAAACAGGCAATTAAAGTCCACGTGCATGCTGTCGCCTGTGCCCTCGTCCACCAGAATATTCTCCGTATGGCGATCACCCAGTCTGAATTAGTATTACACATTGACGGCATTGAAAAAAATCTAATTTTTGTACTGTACCCGACCACAAAGCCGACCATGGACATCACGGCCGTAGTCCTGCACCATTTTACCCTATTTTGGAACCACGCTGTTGGATCGGGAAAGTTCTCCAGAAACCACTGATGAAAGACTGGCGGTTGGTGTCTATATACGGTGTAAACCATTAGGTCGGTGGGAAATGAAGAAGCGTACACTTTGAGCAACTGGTTACGGAAAAAATCCTCGCATTCCTTGGGCTTCAACGCATACTCGCGCCACTGCTTAAGCTTGGCATGCTAAATAAATCTTCATGTAGTTGCTTATGAGTAACATACTCATCATCGTACCGATATTGATACACCTTTTGCGCGGTAAAGGCCGTTTAATATGCTGCGAAGCGTGGTGGTATTTGGCACCCATTCAATCAGCCCGCACTCTTCGCTCAGTGGGATCACTGCGTAAGTACGAATATCTGCAATTCAATTGAGCGTGTAACTCGCACTCAGATTAATCTCGTACACAAGTGACGTCTTCTGGCCTCGCCGTCGCTCTTCAGAAACTTGTTGATCATGTTGTAAAACTCTAGCACGCGGCAGTCCTTTCTCAAATCGTCCTTTGGTTTGCACAGAAAGTTGTACGTCACGCCGTCACTGCCGATCACTCCGATTTTCCTTGGCTTCTGCAAGCTGTTTATGATTTGAATTTCGTCTCTGAACCCTGCGATGTTGATATTTAAATGCCCCTGCGGGGACGCTCACACCAGAATCACCTTTAATAGTTGGCAAGCTGGATGAGAACGGGCTGTAGGATGCAGCATTGTACGAAACACCTTTTTGTGGCAGCGTTGCAGTCAATGACGTTTGGATCGGGACAATCAGGTCCAACGGCACCATGCGCTTTAAAACGCCAAAGTCGTTAGTGACGGAGAAACTAGTTGCAGACTTTGCTGATATTGGATGATTGCATACGGTAAGCAGTTGATCTGACAATTGTACTGCTTGCTGTGCGTGCGTCAGAAACTTAACAAGCTAATATCAGCGGAAACATACCGTAGTAAGAGAGCGCACGTGCTGCTTGGTCTATATGTGTTTGAGCGTATTCTATTTGGGATGAAGTTAGCGTACCTTGCCCGCCGCCATTATCGCTTGGCATCTGTGAGACCGCGTAACGTTAGATGACTTGGCAACTGCGATCATTTGCCACAAGGCTTGCTGAGGATATTCCAGCATTATCGTTTGTATGAATCTTTCAATTATTTCGTATGTGGCCTCACTGGGATGGCAAATGCGAGACACCAGTTGAGGTAAAGCAGTGAGTAGCTACAAATCATCAGACGAACCATAATCAACCATTTTCGCACGTACCACGAACGTAGGTGCTTTTTTCAGTAATATGTTCAAGTAATTATTCATTGCACTAATTGTTTGACTTCGAATAAGTGCGATACTATTGGTGAGCATACAAATTAGCACAGATATATGCGAACCCGCTGTTTTTCTTGGCATCGTCGCGTGTTGGCACCGAATAGTCCATCCAGAGAGTGAGCAAGCGAGGTAGAGATTCGAAGATGTACCGAGTTCCACATTGCAAGCACCGGGAATAGCATTTCACCACCGCTGCCGAAACTTCGCTGAGCCTCATATACCTATACGAGTAAGCCTATGCCTTGCCATGAAACTGTCATACGTGTCAATTTTTTCTTTGTCCATCATTCGCTTGTCGACCTTTTCGCTGCTCTCGATATCGATAAGCTTTTGAAAACGCTGTCGACTCTCATCCAAGACACTGTTGTAGAATTGACCCACGCTGAACCAAGACTTTTCCCAGCGCGGCTGTAGCGGCGCAACAGATCTATAAGCAGCTTCAATCTCTGACGACTTCTTGATCCCGGACTCTTCCAGCCAGCGTGCCTGCAGTAAAATAGCTTTTGCAGTGCAGGCTTCTTTCCCGTCAATCAGGGCGGAGCCTGAACTTGCAGACACTTCCGATTTACTGATATCGTCGCTGAGCGTTACGTTCGGTTTCTCTGCGCCATGCAAGAAACCAGATAATTCATCGATTGCATCACGAAGCTTTCCCTCTGCATATAGCAATTTGGATCTCTCAAAGTGGGCACGAGTTGAAGTAGCCTTCTCCGTTTGCAATATTGAACCGTATGCAAGCGAGAAAAACTTGGACTTTCTTGCGGCTTTACATTGCTGTCTCCAAAGTGAACCTACGATTTCATTCTTTGACGCCGTGGTAAATTTTAGCTTCCCCTCGTTGCTGCGACATGATGAATGTATATGTGAAAATGAATAGCAACTCACCATAAAAATATAACTAGCGCTCGCCGCACGCTCAAAATCTTCTCGTGTATTAGCACTGAAGGCGCGGTAACTGATAGTCGTTGATTCCATTTGCTCAAAAGGTCCTCTCCAGTAAACTCCAATTCTCGTGCGTGTTCTTTAAACATAATGTCGGCACATACTTCGATCTCTTGCAAAATGTGTAGATTTAACATTGTGTCGTAAGATCGGCGGTACGATTCACCAGTTGAGGATGTGAGTGCCCTAAAGAGCGATGATCTCGTCGTACGCATTCGATCTTCAAACACGATGTGATCTTTGCGTTGGCCCAACAGTATCAATAGCTCAGCAAGACTGATGTCAAACGAGCTAGCGTTGTGGCCGACTTTTTTGTTCAGCTGCTTCAGTAAATCATCCGTTACTCCCCAATGTGAAAGCCTCCACGCAGCCTTCAAACCGGTTTCGGCGAGCCCCAATGCCCATTCGTTTTTTTGCGACGAAACTCCGGAGGTGTAATTTAACATCGTTTCTACGCATAAAAATTATAACGTGCGGCATAATGTGGTGCAACGCACCTAAATGACCAAGGTTCAAAAGCGATTCGGACAGTCCCACATGAACTGATAATGTGGGGTTTTCCGAGGTCAACTGAAATTCATAGCATGTTTCAGCTTGCACCAGTTCTCCCAAATGTTCGTGCTCAACGATCTGTCTCTCCATTGATTTGCTTGCTTTTCCGCTTCGTCGAAGAAATGAAGTCGCGCCCTTCACCCCGTCCGGTTCGTCGAGAGCCGAGTAAAGCACCTGCCAGTGCTCCAGTGCGTCGATCAACCCGTCCGAGTGGAAATTTGAAGATTTTTCTAGACCGTCTAGTCGAAAAGATTCTCTCATGTGCATTTCGTGGTGCATCAGGGCGCGTTCATGTGCATCACACATTGACGCGGCAGCCGCCAGAACATCATGTGGTATTTGGTTTAAAACGCTCGCCAAAGTTTCGATTCGACTTCTTACCCATTCAATTTGCCTACCATATGAGTCCTGAGATGCGACCGGTTTACTTTTCGCACTCAGTGCGTGCTTCATCTTCTCCATCTGTCGCGACTGACGACGTATCCACTGATTTAAATGCTGGCAAAGCTCGAAAATAAACTAGACTATAAATGATATTCAATGTGCCGGATGTAAACATACTTGACAAGACAAACGCTTCTTGTCGGTGGTACCATCGCTGCGCAAAACGCTTAGTATCTCGGCCACGAGAAGTGATACAGAATCCGTGCTCAGTTTCGATGATCTTTCCGCATTTCGCATAACAAAGTTGAGAAATATATGTGGAAGTAGCCATTCGCATAGCTTAAGCTCCCCGCTACCCCGCAACATGACTCCACAAGGAGAAAAGATTTCGTACGCTGGACCATGCTGTAGCGAAATGAGTTTAAGTGCCCACGAATGAATCCATTCATGGTAGCCGCGTTTTGTCGGAAATAGAGGCGATTCCTTTGCAGCGTCGACATCATCCACTTTCGGGACCGAAATCGAGTAGCGGGATGTCAGCAAAGGTTTCAACACATCGCGAGTAGATTCTGAAAATTTGTTCCATCGTTTAAGCGATATTTGTACGTTGCCGTTCTGTGTTGCACTCGAGTCCTGCGCTCGATGTGCCTCCGCAAAGCCCCCCACTTTGAGAAGCTCTTGGATAACAAAGGCAGCCCGATCCTGATTTCGGGAATCTGTTGCGCCCTTGAAGGCCCTAAGCAGCTGCTTCTCCACCAACTCACCAATAAATGCAATTTTGAGCTCCCATCGATCAAATGAATCGACCAGGCCACTCTGTTGCGTCAGCGTTATACGATCGGCAGTTGTGAAATTATTTAAACGGCTCGGATCGATAGCTCCTATCGCACCCAAGGAACGCATGCAGAGTTGAATGCAGGCTTCCATATTTGAATTCGGCTTTTTCGCTGTTGTTCCAGATGAAGAAACATGTAGTCGACGACAGACGTCGAGAACAGCGGTCAAAACAGATAGTAGCGCCACGCCAGTATCTTCAGCCATTGCCATGGCGCAAAGTTTGGCATGATGTGCATTTATCCAGTGAACTAGTTTAGAAAGTCCATTTCGAACAATGTACCAATGTTCGTTTGCAAGGGCGCGTAAACAAGCTTGAAGCTGATCGTCTGGCATCATATTTTCGAATTTCGCGTAGTGACTAGAGATACTTGATAATTCTGGTATTTCTGGGAGGAAAAACGCTATGTCTTGGCCGAAATGGCGTATCAAATCCTTCTTCTCTACCAGTAAATAGTGCAGAAGGCCGGGAGCGTCCGCGAAAATAGCTTCATCAACAGTAGCATTTTTCAATGCCACCAAACCAACCGACGCTTGAATAACAAATGAACCCAGATCAATTACAGGAACGGTGTATAGCAACGCAGCCCAGCACCACACTATCGCAGGGTGTAATGACAAAATTCCTTCTGCCACTTGTAGCGTGCTTGCAATCTTCAATTGCTCAGTAAATTAATTTGCACCCACATTTAACGATACCTGGGACACAAAAACTCGAATATGCGGTCCAATTAAGCCAATGATGTGTCCGAGAGCTACGAGGGCTCGCATTTTGTCGGTTTCTCCTTTCGATAAAGATAGGAGAACGTCGTTAGTTATGTAGTGTAGCGTTCCCAAAAAATAAGTGACCAACAACGATGAAATTGATTCCAAACTGGGATCGACCTCGTCAGAGTCCGCTACCACAAGCTGCCTCACCGAGTCCAGTGCCCTCCCTGCCTTTGACGCAGCGATGCGAAGTTGATACTTTTTTAGTTCTCGCAGACCGTCGATTTTAAACTCTACGGTACCAAGTGCAATGGCAAGGCGTATGATTAGCTTTTGCAAGCAAACTTTGACTAGCTGAACTAACGATATTTGCGCCACACTATTCTTCCCGTGATTGTCAGGAACCGCCAACCGTAAGATGTACGTGAGATGTTCTTCGTCATTGTCGATGGGGGCAGGCCTTGATGATTTGTTAAGAAAAAAGTGCGCCAGGGTGTCAGCGGCATATCGAATTGCCAACTCGCCAGCGCCTGCTGGCATTTCCAACAGTGACGCCAATTGGTTCAGTTCGGATGTCTTTTTTGATGCAACTAGCCTTGGAACAATATAACCTAGCTGCTGAGTAACAATATTTTTAAAATGTTTCGATGAGGTCAGGCGGCTTTTAAGATCATCATCGTTGAAGCTTCTTGCTTTGCAGAGTTCATCTTTTGAAGAAGCATCGCCGTACACAGCACAAACAGCAAGCGGCAGGAGAAATGGACGCGAAACTATTCTTTCGACGAGGTAATATATTACCATCGGCTGCCCTTGAAGCAGAATCGACTCGTTGCTAATCGAAATAAGGTCGAGAATCTACAATTGAGTTGTTATCTACATTATGTGGCAAACCTTTTGCTGTGCCAATTTCGCGATATACAAATCCGCGTGGTCAACATATTCCAGCATTGCCAGCAGAACAATGATGAAATAATCATCGCCGCTGCAAATAGCAGATTTTCTGTCCCGAGCATTAAACATTATGATGTTAGATCAGGATTTTACTCACCTCCCAATAGTCTCAAGTGCGCACAAACATGACTCATAATGTAATAAGCGATCTGGGGCATTAGCTTGATCTCGGTTTCGCTGATCCTTCTCGACCGAACGTAAAAACTTCAATATCCATATGCGCTGGTTGCGATCGAACTCTGAGCTAAACTTCGCACCGCATCGAACTAGGCAGTCGGCCACTTGAGCAGCGACAAGTCGAACAGTAAACATATGACTTTGAACCAGTCCGCTCCATACAGCTCGCAGATCATTAATAGCCTCATCAAATGCATGCAGTAGTATTCTAGGCATTAAATACAAAGTGACTCCAACCCGTTGCTGTTCAGGCTGATTGTAGTGCACGAGATCCTTCAGTGTTGTAATACAGTACCTCGAATCTTCAGGTGAGAGAAAATGCGTGGAACCAGCTTTTTCATCGCACATCCGACATGAAAACGAGACCATGTCATTCATGACACTGTAAGAAACTGAAAGGCACCCAGCAAGAGCACATGGCAGGTACTTCCATCCATCCCAAGAAGTATTTGTTGCGTTAAATTTTATCGACGACTTCTGATGCTTACGACTATCAAGTTAATAAAGTTAATCAAGTTTGGGAACAGCAACGCGTACGCTGAGATCAGGGAGGGATACTTCGGTTCCAGTGACAAAATCGAGCAGAAGATGGACACGTCAACTTCCGTTAAGAGGTCACAAATAACTCTCGCTGTCACATCCTCCTCGGGTGTAAGACGCAAAAGAATTTTGCCAAGGCGATTAGGTGAAAGAAAAGTCAAAACTCGTCGTAATACAGCATCTGGATAACTTTTCCGAGCTTCCTCGCAAAGTAGCAGAGTGAAAAGAACGTTTTCATCGGTATTCTTGCCGTTATCAGTAGCAGATATCCACTCGGGGGATATGGGCGCAGCACCAGATTGTTCAGTCAACATCCATAAAAATATGCGAATCTTCTTGACATCATTCGAAAGTCGGTTCACGTTTCTCCATAAATAGCTGAGTATGGGCGAATATTTGCGCAATGAGTTAGTTTTTAATCGTTTGCTTCCTGGTAGGTCCTTGTGAAGCACTCTTTTGGTCGAATTTTGCTGCATGGCCATGCCTTCTTCATTTTCATCCTGTTCGTCCAAATTTTCAACTAGCACATTGTCAAATTTCAAGGCTTTAAACCTCGATACCAGATCTTCGGGTATATAGTAATCAATAAGTTCACCGTTAGCTCGATTTCCAGCAGTTTTAATAAATTTGATAAGATCGTGGCACACTGCAACTTCATCTCCTATCCATTCCGCCGGAAACGGAGGAAGTTCCGGAGATACCGCAAATGTTGCCTACACCTTAACATTGGTGTAAATACACAAAAATTACGTTACCATTTGTGCCGAAATACTTAATCCGGCACTTGCCGTTTCCAGTACTTGTATGGCACGTCCAATGTGATTATAAATTTTTGGATCGCTAAAATTTTCCCCAATTAGAGACGATAAAAGGTCCGTAAGTTCTTCAATTTCATGACAACCACTTGGTGGGCTAAAATTGACAAACGTTGCTGAAATCGAAGTCAGTATCTATCCTTGATGAGGCAATTTGTGCCACAACCTGATATATTTTCACCTCAATTAACGTGCTATCCGAAAACGCTTCATCAAATTGTAGTACCAAATCTTTAAAAGCGTTGGTCATTGAGGCGAATACGTCGAAATTAGCCTTAACTGCAGCGCATTCTGGTTCACTAACACGAACAGCTACTTTGCAATATAATGTCGTGGCGGATTCATACGAATTAGTATTGATGCCGCAAGCTACTGATTATAAGAATGGCACAATTGATCTGAAACTCACCTGCGTAGTCTGAAAACCAAGTGGAAATTAAACGAGACAGGTCCAGCAAGCTAGGCGATACATATACCGAGAACCACGAGGTTGCTGTCGAACACCAAGCATCGACTTTCCCCGGTAGCACTTCAACGCCTGCCTCATTGCACCAGATGGATAATCGTCGCGCACGATCGTACACATGTAGCAAGCTCCACGTAATCCATTTATCGAACTGAAAGTCAAGTATATGTTCCGAAATCATGTCAGGAGGGCATATATCAGCGCTTAAATCGCAGCATACAGTACGCAAACTAATACACGACGGAGAGTCTCCTTGAACACGTCGCAAAGAATGCCCCAACATTGCAGCCAGGGCATCAACTACGCGTGGCATTGATAAACAAGCGTGAAGTGTAATACACACGATGCCTGTGTTGAGGTCGATTGCTGACGTGGCCGCCTGGACCGGTGACCCGGCTTCCAGTCTATCCAGCAATGCTTGAAGCAGCTCCACCAGGTACCAGCACGATGTATAGCATAGTGCCATGTGCAGCCGAGTAAGTAGCAGCTCCTCTTGGTCGCTTGGACGCGTGTGGTCTGTTGACGACGTGTCCGCACCCACCTGCTGGATGCGGGTCAGCAATTTCGCGATCACGGCTTCCATGGCGACGTGATGGGTGAAACGGTCGTGGCAACGCCAAAAAAAATAAATTTGAAGCGTTGCTGCGCGCCCATCTTACATTTATGGCCATTATCATGATTTTCGCTGTGCTAACACTGTCTACATGGGTTAGTTACGTCGCGGAGGGGCTAATCATTCGAGGTGAGTGTGTAAAGAGACTAGTGTAATTATATCAACCACGAGAAGATCATGGAAGAGTTGTTCGTGAATTCACAGCACTCGAAGTTCTATGGCGCAACAGTGCCAACCTATATTCGCAGTCGCCGCCGCCGCTGCACGCTCATTTTACAAGTCACGTGGATAAAGAACTGGATGTGACGATATCGATGCGCGCAATGTAAGGTTTGTACTCTAACGGAATGTCTCATGAACTTTGGCTAGATCAGCCAACCAGCCAGCCACTGGAACACGAGGCGAGGGGTATGGAATTCTTCAAGTGATATTATTATTATTTAAACTAACTATTTTAATGTAGAATATCGTTATCCATGAACTTGGTGCATGACCGGCAGTTTCGGAGCTATAATAGTTTGAGTGGACGCGTCCACTTCCTCAAGGGAACTATTCTCGGCTTCAAACAGTCTGCAGTGACGCTGACAACGTATCACGAGAACCTTTTCGAAGGCCGAGCTCAATGGTCGGATGCCGACGGAAGGTTCCACGAACGAACATTCGAGATCGCGGCCAAGAATACTGCAACCAACGATAGAACACATCACGAAGCTTTCTTGGAGATGCATTACTCACCGCACCTATATGAAGGTATGACAAGTGGTAGATTAAGCATGTGTCTTTTTCTTGAATAATCTAGCGTGCCGCAGTCATATCATATGATGAAACGGCTGTTATTCAACTGGGCAACAACATGTCTGCATGTCCAGGAAGTCCAGAGCTTAGATCCCATAGCAACCTGGCGACCTCACAATATACAACACAGACGCAGGTGCAAACTATGGAATCAAAGTTGAAGAAACGAGCGTTTCCATTCACCGTGCCTGCAAATCCAGATTGTGCCCTAGCTCTGATCGGTGACTATGAGCTGTACAAGGAATACGGCAACTTCACGCTGCCATACATGCTGTCGCTGGTACATGACGCACAGCAAATGTATCTGTCCGAGTTGAATATTGGATTGCCGGTTATTTATACGTACGTCGTGAATTCATCGACAGATGCTAGCACACTCGGGGTGGCAAGTGGCCTGAACAGCAACATCACACTATATTTGAGCCAGCTGACGTCGGTGGTGGCTGCCAGAGCGCTTCCAGGATTTTCTGCAGTATCTGCTAGCGTCTGCGCCGTCCATCTCATGACCAAACAAGGCTACCCCGGTGGTACACTCGGTGTTGCATGGGTGCGTATATGTAGATGTAAATGGTGACAATATTAGGAGACAATGAAGCTGACCAGGGTGACTAGAGATCCGACCAAAGTGATGCTGGTATATGCTCTGCAAATGGATACAACACGGGACTATCCTCCAGCTTGGTGGCTTCAAGTAGCGGCTCAACAGCACAGCTGACCCGGCTTTCTCGAGTGGCCGCCATCGTTCATGTAGGCATCAGAGGTGCAATTCTTTGTGCGCTCTCAATACTTTCACAGGAAATCGGGCACAACTTTGGCGCGATGCATGACAATCAGTACACGTACAACTTGCAGTATGGTGATCCGACGGTGACGTGTACGCCGGCCTTCAAGTTCATCATGTACCCGTACTTGAATGTGGGCATGAATGCCAAGAAGTTTTCTCCCTGCTCCAAGTATTCCATTTCACGGCGAATGAAGCTTGCCACGTGCTTGAAGACTCGTGGCACCTTCACGAGCACCAGCGTCGATGGATACCAAGACATCTTTGGTACGTATCAGTTGCGTAAATCGTTCGGGCTTAACGTCGATGCCATTCAGCGTACGATGAGTGTCCAAATTTGCAGAACGTTAGCCCGCCAGCGAATGGTGGCCAGTGGACCGAGTGTCCATTCTTGAAGCCCGGTGGGACGGGGTGCGAAATTTTGTGCACATCGACGGTACAAACTGGAACACTGAGCTGCTCGCAGTTTCCGGGCAACAAGCGTGACGGCACACCATGCAAGACGGCATACCCGCGGCCGAATATTTGCCTGAGTGGTCAATGTGTGCCAGACACCCGGCCCAACGCGTGCGATCGCACAAAAGCCTGTTGCGACCAGTTTGGCGTGCTGCTACCCAGCTCGTCGACGTGTCGCCAGTATACTATCCCGTCTGGCGGTTGGACTACGCCGTGCAAGCCGCCTATCGATACGTGCGATCCTAGTTCACCGACACCGGACGGATGCCCCATCACTGTGTGGGCACCGGGAACTCCATGCGCCAACTGCACCGACCCGACGGATTCCGGTACTTGCGGTGCGGCAATGAAGTGCGGCGGTGGCACATCGTACGGCATTTGCTTGAGTGCCTCCGATGCCCAGGCATCCATCAATGGGTCCAGTAGTAATGTTGCATACAACCCGTCACAAACGCTGGTCCACGCCGCCTCCACAGTGGCAAGCCCTGCATTGGGACAAGTCGCAACTGTCACGCCAAGTAGCACGGTGGCTGCCGTACAAACCGATTCCACCGCCAGGTCGGCCACGCACACAGACACAGCAAGCCTACCGACCACCACAACCACGGAACAGTCGGCGGCGCTCAAGATCGAGTGGAACTCCAACATTGGCATGTTCATCATTGTCGCCAGTGTCGTGGTGGTGAGCATAGCGGCCGTCATCGCGGCCAGGAAGATATTAAAGCAGCGCCACAGTAGTCAGAGTCACGGCAGCAGCAACAGCCAGCATCAACAGACCGCGTACAACGCACCTACGGTCATCATGCTGCCAGAGGAACAGCCGGTGTCCGAGGTGGAGTCGGACCGCCGCTACGGGTCAGAGCATGAACTGCGCGACGTATCGCTGGCATAGCGTGTGCCGGAATACATACATAGACGCCCTTATTGTTTGCCGCGTGTGTCTGTCCGCTTACCGCCATGCTCCATACGGCCGGCGAGACGGCGCTGCACCACCTGCTGCACAGCACCGTGCCCACCTCCAACCCCGTGTTCGCCATCTACTGTCTGGCGGTGTCGTGCAAGGTGCGGCGCACGGGATCGTGGTCGCGGCAGGAAGTGCACTCGGCTCCGCTGGCCGCCTTGGTGTCCATTCTGTTCATCAACCTGGCCGGGCCTCTGCTGATTACGGTGTTTATGCGTGGGCACGGCGCCGAGCTGGTGTTCGGCGCCACAGACAGAGTTGGCATCGTGGTGGCCTGCTGGTGGGTGCCGTCAGCTGATGTGATCGTATGGATTAACGCCCGAGTCTGCAAGGCTGGCGGTGTTTTGGGCGCCCGGGGACGTGGTGTACAGGCTGGTGGACAAATCGCTGCTGGCATCCAACTTTATCACGGGGGTGAATGCGTGGAAGCGTGCGCGAGACGTCGTTGCCGGAGTGGCTTTGGCGCGCTCACTGTCCAGCACTTTGCTGTTACAATTCCTCTACGGCACATTGTCTGGTGTGTTCGTGTGCTGTTTTACACTGCAAAGTGCACACCACTCACCTGGCCTACAGGCTGGGGAGGCTCGCTCATGTTCCCACTGGAGGGCCGGCTGCGCAACAAGCTGCATCTGAACAGCGATTTGGTGTCGCCATCAGCGTACGAGTGATTACACCTGATACCTACATTGTGCAAATAACCAGCCAGTGGTTTTTTGTCGGTGGTGGCGAGTGCACTGCTGCTTACTGTGCTGCCTGCTGATGCTGCTGACGGTGACACGGTAGGACTCTCAGTGGCTGGTAGAGGTTTCATGCATCTGCACGCGCACGTGTCCAACTTCGTTGTTGGCGGTTCTGCAAAGCTATTGCCAACATTGGGAGCTGCCGTGTCAATGCCATGGGACTTGGTGGCGGCGCTTGTTATCATGATTACATTTGTGGCCACGATTTGCTATGACTGCACGTTTCGCCGTGGATATCCTGCTTCAACTGTGCCAGATACAAAATCAAGTCCCGATTCTATTCCATCGAATTTAAATGCTTCCAGAGACACGCCATCTCCCCTGCGGCGCCGTGCAAAGAAAGCCTGACATTGGACATATAAATTATTTTCATGTGTACATAACGTATGCTATGGGCTCTTGCTGCAAGTATTACAGAGTATCCATCCTATACATTCCTGAACAGATGTGTCAACGTGTGACTTGAATTCAATACAGCTTCATAGCACAGCTTAGATATCATTAGGTCTAAGTTATGTCAACTCTGCTTCTCTAGCTTATGACAAGTCGTGCTGAATCTATCGGTCGTCAAAATGGTGGCATGACAGTAGCACGCCTTGCAGTCCTTAAAAGGCTAAGTGATGCTCAAGATGCAGTATAATCTGTTGGGACATACAGGAGCTATATGGCGTAATCGCACAAGAGACTCGGTTCTGGTAAATACGTCCGAGAGGCGTGTATTATTTACTGGTTCATCTGTCGTCCATTTTCCCGTATATGTATGTAGTCTTTGGCTTATACGTAAATGTGAACTGGCAACACCCACACAGCAAGCAAAACACAGACAATCATGCACGGCCCGATAGGGGACAGCGTGGCCGCCTTTGGGCGCACTCTGCTGCTGGTAAACTGTGCAGTGTCATGTGCTGCTGGTGTTCTGGCCTACAAGCTGGTTGGTCTGCCCGGCATACACCGAGCATTCATATCACGCGGTCTGAGCGGTGCAGATGTTAATAAGCCCCGCCGGCCCGTCATGTAGGTCACCGCCGTGCTTCACGGATGTTGCCTATGCATGGCATTTACACATGTGCGCCCAGAGTAGAGTCCATGGGTGTCATGGCGGCGCTGGTATACCTGGTGACAACATTCCTGCTGATCCCGCTCCTGTTCTTGCCGGCTGCCGAGACCAGTGCCATTGGGGGCAGTCATCATCACGGCATGGACGCCGCGGAGCCCAGCTACTTGCTATCACTGGCACAACTCACGGCCTACTTGTCGGCACTGCTCTCCCTCAGCTGCATGACGTTTCTGGGGTTCGCGGATGATGTGCTGGACTTGAGGTGGCGGTTCAAACTGCTCCTGCCCACCATCGCTTCCGTGCCGCTACTGGTAGTGTACTTTGTCACGTACGGCGTTACCCACGTGGTTGTCCCGTCTCCCCTACGCCACTGGCTTGGACACACTATCGATCTAGGTACACCTATTTATATTTGTATCTTGAAGCAGCCATAACTTGTGTATGCAGGCGTCCTCTACTACATGTACATGAGTATGCTGGCAGTGTTTTGCACAAACAGCATCAACATACTGGCTGGTATCAACGGCGTCGAGGTTGGGCAGAGCATTGTTATTGCGGGCGCCCTGCTCGCCAATGACATGCTGTTCATTGTGCCAGAGTGGGGCCGCGCGGTGTTGGATGCCGATACTCCTGTGACCACACTCACCCGTGACAACCATCTGTTCTCGGCACACCTATTACTGCCGTTCATGGCGGTGTCGGTGGCACTTTATCTGCAGAATCGATACCCGGCCAAGGTGTTTGTGGGAGACACATACTGTTACTTTGCCGGGATGCTGTTTGCGGTGGTCGGCATCCTCGGGCACTACAGCAAGACCATGCTGCTCTTTTTCATCCCGCAAATCCTGAATTTCTTGTACTCGCTGCCGCAACTCTTTCGACTGGTTCCCTGTCCGCGACACCGTATGCCGCGGTACAGCGTCTGCATTCTTTTTGTACTCGATTGCTCAAGTGTGTAGATTTGATCCCGATACTGGTTTGCTCTTCCCGTCAATGGCAGACTTGTCGGGCGGCGCTGCTGGTAGTGGCCAGGCGTCCAAGACCGGCATGCAGTTGATGCGGCTATTGTCGGCAATGCGTCTTGTTCGACTGGAAGCGGGGCCGCGAGACGCGATTAGTGTACAGAGTGCGGTGGATACTAATGCGAACAACAAGCCAACTCGGAGAAGGCAGCGCACTCGCAGCACAACAAATAATGACAGTAGCTATTCAACCGAGGGCGAGTCGACGCGCAGAGTGAACAATTTGACGCTGCTAAACTTTCTCCTGGTAATATTTGGGCCAATGCGCGAAGATCAACTGTGCCGCCTAGTGCTGCTGGTGCAACTGCTCTTTGGCACGATCTTTCCCTTCCTGGTTCGATATGGATTTGTCAGGTTCATCTTTTACTGACACGTCGCTGTGCACTTAATATACACGTTTATACACGGTAAAAATATTGTGAAATTACACACAGTTCATGCACGGACTCGTTTATATTGCTGGCAAACCGCGTCCACACACGACCATGATTATTGAGCGCTTGTCGTCTACTTGTCGTCTTTGAGCTTCTTGGTACCGCGCAGCAGACCTGTTCGTCTGGCGGCGATGAGACCAACCTTCTGACCGGGCACACTGCCGCGGTTGACGGTCGACGCGTGACCAATGTGCTGGTGGTTACCACCACCGTGCGGGTGATCCACCGGGTTCATTGCCACACCACGAGTCTGCGGCCACTTGTTGCGCTTGGCCTTGTACTTGTGGTAGGCGCGTCCGGCCTTCAGCAGCGGCTTGTCAATGCGGCCACCGCCAGCCACCAGGCCGACCATGGCGCGTGCACCGGACGGGATCACCTTCTTGGCGCCGGACGGCAGCTTGATGCGCGTCACACCCTCGTCGGCGTTGTGTCCAATGACGGTGGCGTAGTTGCCGGAGCAGCGGGCCAGGGTGCCGCGGTCGCCCACCTTGTGCTCCACGTTGCACACGATGGTACCTTCCGGCATGCTGGACACCGGCAGCACATTGCCCACGGTCAGCGCGGCCTTCTTGCCAACGTACACGAATTGACCAGTGTACATGCCCTCGGCGGCGATGAAGGTCTCGTTGTTCATCTTGTAGCGGTACGGGTTACGAAACTGGACTTTGGCCAGCGGGGCGCCACGGCCCGGGTCATGGATGATCTCTTTGACGATACCCTACGAGGATCAATGTCAATATATGCACTTACAAAGCGCAGCATATTACGCCGCACTGCCACCACCCACCTTCAGGTAGCCGTTGCGCTCCGCAAAGTCAATGGCGCGGAACTTGGCCGGAGCCTTGCGGTGCTTGGTGTGGGCCTTGAAGATGCCACCCGCTCCCTTTCTCTGCGATCGAATAACGCGACCCATTGTGTCTACAAAAGCATGGGCGGTCAGTATGCTCAGCAGTGGTTCTGCACGCCAGCTTACATTACGGCGCGATTGGTGGATGGATGGAGACGGGCAGCGGTGATTCAAGGTGGCAGTGTGCACTGGTCAAGCCCTTTCGGTCAACTCCGGCAGCCAATCACGTGCGTTCCACTAATTATGGCTAATTTTGTTGGAATTAAAATGGCATATAACGCCAATGTTGCTGCAAGAAAGGCGTTCTCCACATTCGCAATACTATATTTTCGGATAGTTGTGATGGCAGTTTACCTGAATTCTCCGATATATGTATGCCGGTAATTACTCACACTATTGACAACCTGTAGTAATGAGAATAAGGCACATCGCAGTTTACAATTTACCGTATTCAAGTGCACAAATATTATCCTCGCGTATGCAGTTATCATTCTATTGCGCAAGCATTGTGAGCTGCATCCAAATGTAGCAGGCTACACCATATCCGCAGTATACAGCTTCGGCTTCAGATGCAGCGATTTTGATTGGTCAGTGCTGCCCACGTGCACCAGGCTGCAGCGGGCGTAAAAGCCGACTCAAAGCTGCTCAACTTCGTTCTGAACAATTGACTCTTAGATACAGCATAATATTTCGCAATGCGCTTCATTACTGCAGGCTTCCTGGTGCTACATGCGTGCGCTGCCACTAGCACTGCAAGCATTTTCGGCAATCTCTTTGGCTCCAGTACACCTGCACCTGTCAGCGCGGCAACCACTGTCAACTCGGTGGCTGCACCAGTTGCTGCACCAAGCGGCACACAAACACCTTTAGTCACCAGTACCAGTGGCACAACATCCACCAAGGACAAACCTAGCCCACCTGAACCGGACGCAGTTGCCTGGTTCCTTCTCACGCTAATGATCCTATCAGTACTGACAGCGGCGGCCAGCATATACGCCGTATTCTTCCCGATGAGGCTGAGGGGATTTAAAAAGGTCGGCTCCACCGACACCAATGTGGACGTGGAAAAGTGTGAGACTGACTGCACTAATCGCCGCCACTCCATCAGCGATGCCGCGTCCCGGAAGCCAAAATCCACTAAAACCCGCGATCTGCACTCTGTGCCGGAACAGCCAAATAGCAAAAGTGAACGGTCGGGCGGCCCGGGCGCAAACAGCCTTGCAGGTGAATCTGCATCCAAGCGCATCTCACTGCACAAACTAAAAGGTGCGGGACTGCGCGTGGACACGAAAGCCCCTGCACTGCCACGTCGGCAACACAAGTTTACATACAACTCGTTTCCCGCAGTCGCGCCACTGAAGTCCAGCACACTCACGCAGGCACGCCACCAGTCAGGACAGTATGCGCCCAAGGTGTCGTGCAATTCCCGTGTGCGAAAGAGCCCTCGCTCTGGAGGAGATATAGGGCAAGCTGTGCTGGGCGCACATTAACTTTTAACTTAATTGAATAAAGTAAATTGACAGACACATAATTACAGTTTAAGCGGTATTATGGAACCAGCGGCGAGTACTTCTCGGTAAACGTGCTTGTCATCAGACCACAATACAGAAACGATTCTATTCGGTTGCAATAACAGTTGGCTCAAGACTCGATTTATCATGTCAAATTGGTTCAAAGTTTCAATTCGAACCGTCAAGTCCATATGTGTGCGGTCACCACCAGTTCCAGTAGCCAGGAACGCGTCGACATTGCGACGTAGTAGAGGCAGTGCAGCCAGGCGGTCTGTCAGCACCATTCGGCATGATGTCTCCGTCAGCAACGACGCCAGCACCAGTCCCACAATGCCCGTGCCGGTGCCCAGCTACAGTATAAGATTCCACTTCTCTGGCAGGCAGCCAGAGAAGTGGAATCTTCTCGTCTCGATTCTGGCGTTCAAACGCCATCATATCAGTCATCCAAATCTGTGGGTGACTTCTTCTCTTCATCCAGGTGAGTAGACTTTTTCTGTTTTAATTCGACTGTCATTCGATGCCGCTTGTGTGGCATCAAATGACACACAATGTGTGATCACTACAGCTAACAATTCTTTGCATGATACACATACGCAGGAACATTCAAGCGGTCTTTTGAGAATCAAGATTAAATGGCAGCTGGTCGGCCCGCAAGTGGAATTGGTCCAATTCCAATCAATGGTGCAGCAGGTCCCATGACCGCGAGTAAGGAAGCCAAATCATCAGTATATTAACTGCGGAATGCCAGTAGTAACAATGTATTGAAGCACCACCTGCTCACAGTGTCACTCAACAGCATGGAATGTCTCAGTGTGCACTAATCGACTGTTTTCAATAGTGTATTATACATACTAATGGTGTATTATGTAATCCTTAGCAAGACGAGAATTCTCGCGAGCCGGCTCGGCTCGGCTTGTTCTTGTCTCGTCTCGATTTGTGCCCGCTCGTTCTGTCTCGTCTCGTGCTCGTCTCGCTGCTGACGCCTCTGAGTGCACTGTTACATTAGTACAAATCCTTATTCGTCTCTATACTTTTGCAAAGACTCGTTTTATAACTCATTTTATAACAGATCCACCCATACTTTATTTTAAATACACATATAATGCGTAAATTTCTAAGTGGGCATTTTACAAGAGTAATGAGTTCTTCCATGAGGACGAGTCACAACGCAAACGGTGTCCCTAATGCACCAAATACGACCGCATAACTTCTTCTTAGCACATACGGGTGCCACAATTAGTGCACACAATATGAACAACGCCACCATTAGAGAACCTTGATGCTGGATACGCGCCATTCTGACTTTATAAAACGTAAATTTGCAGTGAAGTGACCAACTTTATAGCGCATTTCACTGCCTCGTGCCGATTGGTCAGTTTCCATATTGCTGGTCACAGTCGCCTCTTGGTTGTGTTCTTTTTATTGGGCGGCCTCAAAGTAACAATGTTTTGAATATAAGTAACACGCCTCCTGCGCCTATTTTAGTACATACTTTAAGCATACTTGCACAAGTGCTGGCACAAACTTTACAATGCTAATCATAGTTAGTGCTGACAACAATACTATAGTGCCGTGCATAGAGGTAACCGAATAATCTTGCCTCTTACTATTTGGCTACCCTTTTGGCTATGACCCATTATTCAATTTTCTATTAACTACACCGAATCAATCTCCTTTGGAGTTTTGGTGTATCAGACTCCAACATTTTACGCTCAGTTTTTAACATGTATATTGTTAATAACAACACTACTACAAGGAACAAACATACGATGCTACCAAGCATATCATCAGCCGCCAATCGAGAGTGATGCTGGATTCTTATACTACTTGACGACATAAATATACAGATATTTACATACTGTATAAATGACGCGGAGCAACGAAGAAGCAAGCGACCATGCTGCAGGGCAAGTCTGTTTGTCACGGCTAAACTGACAGCGAAAACTGACAGCCAAAGTGTCAAAGCGACGCTGCCATGAACTCGGCCGGCATTTCCTTCTCCATCTCCAAATGGCTGAGCGGTGGCAAGAAGAAGGACATTACGTTGGGCATGGAGGAGGGTGTGGGCAGTAGCGAGTTCCGCCCAGCCGTGCCGCAGCCATTCTTCAACGATCATCGCCACCACCACCACCACCACCAATACGCCAACAGTCACCAGCACCAGTCGCCTCACCCCGGCCACCATCACTATATGCCACAGCAGACTACGGTGACTGTGGGAACGGCTGGATACCAAAGTACAAATGTGTCCACGTGGAGTGGCCCCGGCGCCAGCACGAACTTTATGCCATCGCCACAATTGCACCACCGAGGCTATGGTGCCGCAGCAGTGCCGGATTCGCCACTGTCTGAACGCTCGTCCACGACACACTTTTCCGGCGTCAGGTCCGATTCGGTGCCGTCGCTGATGCACCAAGCGCCAACTCCGGGCTATGTTTCGTCGCCGCAAATGCCGCACAGTCACTGCGCGGACATCAGACAGCCACCGTACTCGATGACATCTATCGCTCCACAATACCAACAGCAATCGCCACAGCAACTTCAATTCGCCACGGCATATCCGCCAACGCCCCAGCAACCACAATATCAACAGCCACAGGTAGTAGGCAATTATGGTGCAGTGGAGGCGCCGTCAGCCAAAATCACACGGGACTTGTCCGAAGCGTCGCTGAACAGCCAGCAGCCACTCCTGAAGGACACTGACGAGACACGCCACCAGCTCCACCATCCGCAGCCGCACTACGCTGTCAACTACAACATTGACCCGGCCGTTTGAGTTACAGTAACCGTTAATATAAGATGTATATAGTAAGTAGTATATTGTCTGTATTCGTGAGCCGGCACCCCCAAACACTATCGACCAGTATGCCAATATATGGCATTTGAGTCGGTGTCAGCTGGTGTGCACTTGCTCCAGGGGAAATGTGCTGTTACGGGGCGGCTTGTAGACAAACGTGCGCTTGCCGTACTTGTACAGCTCGGCTATGGCAAGGAACACCACCGTGAACCCCAGCACCAGTCCCCACTCCCAACTAATTGGCGAGTGCTTGAATGCTTCCGTGTTCAGGGACGGGATGTAGAGCGTGGCGGCCGTGACCAGCATGCCCGTGACAACTGCCGTGAAGAGGAACTTGTTGGACGTGATGTTGTGCACGCCGCCATACGCTCTGCCGACAATGATCGATGAGCGCAGTGAACGGCAATTGTACGCGTGAACCAGCAGGAAAAATGTCAGCGACAAGAACGCCGTGCCACGCGCTCGATACACCAACTCGCAGCCGGGGATCACGGCCACCGCAGGGTCGTGCGAGCTGAGATTGCAGTCGAGGCCTAGTGGGTTTGCGGCGCCCGCAGTGTACAGCACAATGGACCACACGGACAGCGTCAAGCCGCCCATAATGGTCCCGTGAAACAGTATATCAGCCACCACCTCCTTGGTGAATACGGCCGTCGCAGTGTACTTTCCAATGTGGCGCGGCGGTTGCTGCATGATGTCACTGCGGCCCTTCTCGATACCGAGCGCCATTGCCGGAAACGACGACGTCACCATGTTCAGAAAGAGGATTTGCACGGGCGACATTGGGTAGACGGACTGGCCGCGAGAATCCGTGAAGCCCAGCCCGAGAATCAGTGCAATTACCTCCGCCACATTGCCGCACATTAGATGCACCACAAATTTCTGGATGTTGGCAAAGATTCGCCGGCCCTCAGACACCGCGCGAACAATCGTGGCGAAATTGTCGTCGGTGAGCACGATTTCGCTGGCTTGCTTCGCCACGTCGCTGCCGGCCATGCCCATGGCGATGCCAACATTGGCACGTTTCAGACTGGGAGCGTCGTTCGTTCCGTCGCCCGTCATTGCAACAATCTTTCCGCACCGCTGCAGTGCATTGACCATCTTGACCTTTGTGGTGGGCGAGCAGCGTGCAATCACAGTTGGGAACTGTTGGTGGCTGTGCAACTGCTCATCCGGGATACGATCAAACTCGGACGCAGTCATAACATCGTACGCATTGGCCTGCTTGTCATCGGGCAGCAAGCCGATCTCGCGGGCAATTGCACACGCAGTTTTCGGATGATCTCCCGTCACCATGTGAATGGTGATGCCGGCACGCTTGCACTCTTTGATGGCCGTAGCTGTCTCGGCCCGTGGCGGATCATATATACCACTGATGCCAATGAAGCACAAATTGGCTTCCACCTGTTCGCGCTTCAAACCCTGCAGCTCTTTATCATCACTGAAGGCCAACTGGCGAGTGGCGAACCCCAGCACGCGCTGGAACACATCAGATGACACATCAAAATGTGCGCTCAAAATTTGTACTTACCAGCCCGCGAGCAGCCAACATTTCCATATGTGATGCAATTAGGCTTTGGAAATCGGCAGCGTCGGAGATCGCCTCACCCGCGCCGTCGGCAGTCATTACCTCCACGGACAAGGCCAACAAAGTTTCCACTGCGCCCTTAGTATACGCTGTGTAGGCACCCGTCTGGTTATCGCGCACCACAGTGGTCATCCGTTTCACCGTGGAGTCGAAAGCAAACTCTTGCACCAGGGTAAAGCGCCGCTGGGAGTTGCCCTTGGATACCAGCGACGAACGAGGAATCCGCGCTTTCCACGCCAGGATCTGCAGTGCCGCCTCAGTGGGGTCACCGAAAGCCTGCCAGTCATCCACCGCGGTCTCGGCCCAGTGAATGCTGTCAACGGAGGCGCGACGCGTCGGTGACTGCTGGTTGAGAACATCCACGGAACGCTCTGTCACACCAGCCGACATTCCCCGGCGTTTTATCACCGCCATATTGCAGATGCTGGCACACTGCACCAACTGCTTGAGTGACATGGACGCTTGTTCCGGCCATTGTATCGGCACACTGAACGCCGTCGCCTCCGAATTGGCGTCTGCCACGGCGTAGACACCACCCGATGGGCGATAGCCTTCGCCGGTCACCGAAAAGTACCCTGCCGATGGCAAAAAAAGCCTCTTGACAAGCATTTTGCCTTGCGTAAGCGTCCCGGTCTGTATAATTTTTCTATCAGAGAAACTATAAAGATCTACCGACATACCTTGTCACTGCAAATGTTGGTAACGGAGCCGAGCGCCTCCAATGCCACCAGGCGACGAACCAGAGCTCTTTGCTTTGCCATTGCACGTACGCCAAATGCCATCGTGATCGTAATCTATCATGTAAGTCAAAAAGTGTAGAAAGAATATTTGGACAACATACCACAGCCACGAGTCCCTCTGGAATTACGGCAATGCCAACTGAAATGGCATAGCTAACGGTGTCGTGTGTTAAATTCCATTTGTTGACCGAGAACACAATGACGGCGAGCAGCAGGACAAACACGAGGAGAAAATAGGCCAAAAAGTTCATGGTTTTCTGCACGGGTGTCTGCTCCTGCACCTCATTATCACTAATCTGCTGGGCAATCTTGCCGATTTCCGTATTGGGCCCAGTGCGAACAACAATGGCTAAGAATATAAATACATCGATGAGAAGCACTACGCATACCTTTGCCGCGACCCTGCGAGACAGTTGTGCTAGAGTACACCAAGTTGACCCGATCTCCAATTGGCTCGTCGGCGTTGGCCATTGCCATAACTCTACAATAACGCTTTAGATGCAAGAATAGTTTGAGGTGCCACTACAAACTTTTTGTGTATGGGCACCGCCTCGCCGGTTAGAAGAGCTTCGTCAATTTGCAGATTAAAAACTTCAATTACACGCGCATCCGCTGGAATAATGTCTCCCTATACGCGTTATCAACGGGAAATCTTTCCATATACAACATACATATATATAAAAGAAGAGGTAACATATATATATATATATATATGTTACCTCTTCAAAGAACAAGACATCACCAGGCACCACGGCATTGGCAGGGATATGCTCCACGGCGCCAAAGTTGCGAATCACCCGGGCAGTTGGAGACGCCATTTTGCGCAGCGCTTCCATCGTTCGTTCCGCGCGATTCTCTTGCACGAAACCAATACTGGTGTTGGTGACAATGACAAAGATTATCACGCCCGCCTCCACGTAGTCCTGTGCCGCCAGTGATAGAATCTGTGCAGCGAGGAGTTTAACACATATCACCCAGTCCTTTGAGAACAAGACTTGCCATCGCAATGATCAGCACCACCGTCATTGCATTGGCGATCTGAGCAAACAGAGTCTTGTACCACGGGGTGCCCGATGCGCCATTCCGCAACTCATTCAGGCCAACTGCCGCTTGTCGAGTTTGCACCTTATCGGTAAGCAACGCAGCACTGCACAGGGACTATCAGTATCATTGGCCCACCTGCACATCAGTGAGGCCATCATGCGGTTCCAGCTCCAGCAAGCGGCACAGATCGTCCTGCGGTAGCGTGTGGAATGGAACCAGCGGCGAGTACTTTTCCGTAAACGTGCTTGTCATCTTTTTTTTTCTATGACGAAAGAAAGAAATGAGTTTATTAAAGTGAGTCAATTACTGCCGCGCGGCCAGTGCCATAGCCGTCTCATGCGCCACAATAAAAGAGAGTCGTTGCCACACTCGCTGAATGCTGACAGAAGCCGCAAGGTTGTCCACGTCTGCCATTTCAAAAGAAGCAACATGTCGGACAACAGAAATAGTTCGAGTCACCAAATGCTCCTAGAGATTCGATAATGAAGGGAGAAAATCAACTCAGCATGCAAACATCGCTCCAGGTACTTTTTGCTTTTTCGCCTCGGCTTTTTGGCGTTCAGCCACCCCAGTTTGATGCATTGTGCAATTGCTGAAATGACTGACACAATTGAGACATCAACGCACATGTTGCGGCCATTCTCCCATCCGTGCGTACAAACATCTGCAGGTCGGCTCATTGCTGCCAGGAATAATGATGCGCTTCTGTGCTGACACGGAATTCGAGTTCGCTTTGCCAAACGCAATAATTCATCCCGAACTGCATTGTGTCGCTGACTCAGCCGCCCTCCTGGACAGTGAGTGTCATGGTCACCAAAACGTTCTGAGAGAGCAGTGGCCGATTTGCAAGTGTGGCACTTGTGTTCGTCGGCAAAGATGTCGTGGCCGGTACGATACTGTATTTGCATGAGCATGATTTGCATGATGAAAAGTCTCAAGTCTCATTTCTAAAAGCATTCTTTTGCCATCATATAGCGCCTTCCTTATTATGTCTCAAAAAAAGCCGTTATTTCGTTCTGCTACGTATTATTGCAAAACGCCATATATTTCATGTATTGAACGTGAGCAAAGTAGAGGCTAGATGCCGAAAGTGCGCACATAGATCAGCTCGTCAACAGTAAGCGGGTCCAGAACATTCGAGTCCAACGCAATAGTATTTGGGTCCGGAACCGCAACGCCTCCGTTAAGCAATGCCTTTTCGGCTTTAAACTTGTTCATTACGGAGCATTGCATTGGATCGTAGGCAATAAATGTTGTTGCATCGGGAAAAGTGGCCAGGTGGACCGCGATAAACGACTGAAGACAGTACAGCAGCTGCTTGCTGACCACAATGTTAAAGTAGTGGCCCTTTTCCGATAATGTGTGTGCCAAAGCGTCGAGAAAGTATTTCCGTGTCACAGTTCGAGATACTGGAGCGCGTGACAGAGCTTTTTGTACCGCACGGTGCGAGTTGAAGTAGCCGCTGTTCACGGTAGGCACGTGATTAGTACTTGACTCCGAGTGGTACATCTCGTTAAAGTGCTTTGCACGGGCGATATTCAAGGTATTCACCGCCTCCAGCGTCAGCTCGTCGATTTGTTCGTAGTCGGGCACAAACACCACACCGTTGTGGCCAAATATCACAGACGGCCCATACACAGTCGCAAACGGAGCTGTGGAATTAGCGCAGCTTACTGGCTTCGGAAGCCGCGAATTGAGCACCTCCAGCACATCAGACTCCACGCACAGGTTTTGTTTCGTGAGGCAGTGCGCCACCATGCCGTTTGTCGCCTGCATCTCCGCCAGGACCGTGCTTATTCGCTCATACGTCATTCCGCGCGCAAACACAGCATTTAGGATAATCTAACGCATGAGCAGGAGTAATGCAATACCACCGCTTACCGGCAAACACTTGCGCGGCACAATATCGTCAACGGTCTTGTCTTGCAGGGTACAGTACATTGACAGAATTCGAACAATATCATTCAGCTTTGCAAACGCCGCTACGCTCAGAGACTGGGATAATCCAGTGCGCAATTCCGCCGCGCCGGCCAAGGGAATACCATATTCCAAGCGGTAGAAATCCGCATCAAACATGCGCTCAGCTTTCTTGTACATCTCAACATTCCCCGTGTTGGGACGCAGCTTTCCGTTAAGCATTTGTATCAGCCACGTTAGGGTGCGATAGGACACGGCAGACATATAATTGTCGGCCGGGCGACTCAGATTGTACATTAACGTGGACTCCACCACAATCATTGTCGCAAGCAGCGTTTGCCGGTCAAAATCCGCAAGCTGCATCGTGCCGAAACATTCAAACAGAGAGATTTTCTCCGCGGTGCCGGTGGGATTCTCGCCAAGCAGACCGGCGTAAGTACGCACATTAGAACCAAGTTGCTTGGCCACGAATTCAAAGCCGCCAGCGAATTCAGGATTGCTTCTTACCCCTACAAGAATCAGATCTAATGTACGATGCTTGTGCGAGCATACAGTTGGTGTTTTGAAGTTGCTTGTGCACCATGCCGTAAAAAATTTTCATAACGTGCTCCATCTCCTTGCCCATCGTTAGCGCTAGACTCAGACATCGTTTCCAGATTGTGAAATTGTCTTTCGTGTCGATGGCGCATAGCGGCAAAATGCTAGCAAGTGGTAGGCGAGTGAGAGGACATACAGGTCGAGTGTTCATTATCATGAGCGCAGCCTCAACAGACACAATGTACGGAGTGACGATCGTTTCAGCTTCGGCGGCCGAAAGGGGAAAGTCAACAGAAAAGTCCTGAGTGTAATCCCCCTTTGCCGTGGTAAGTAGTAATGCGCCACAAACGTTTTCAGCACCTGTTATTGGACACTCGCGTATACGATACGACGAGTCGCAGTCGAACACGTTTTCGGATAGCATTTTTGTGAAAAGCACCATGAGATCTGTCGAATCGACAGTATTCGCACGTTTGGCTCTGTTTGAGCTTCCAAGTGCAGACGCGCCCATACCAGCTGCCTCAATTTCGGCCATATACGTCATCCACTGGCCTACGATCTGTCTGAAGTCCAGAAGTTCCTTCTTTTGCAACTTTTCGAAAGCTGCTTTTTCCCGTGCCAGTTTTTCATGTAGATCGCGCAGCTGCGCACGGAGTTCACGACCTTCCTGCGGGTCGATGAGTGTCCTTCCTTCGGTGAGCAAACGAGACTCGATTTCCATGGCAAGCCGAGAGTCATCGCTAATTGGCAACGCTGACGTTTCCTGGACCAATTGTGTCTGGAATCTTGCCTGAACAGCAGAGAGCCAGCTGCGAAGCTGGGCTAACTTGCCAGTCAGGTGAAACTTTTGAGTGATGGTCTCGCGAAACTCCATGGCGAGTCGCATAAACTCAGATTCGCTCAACCGTTCTACAGAGTCGGTGGACGTGAAGTCTGAGCGAAGAAAGAGCCGCGACGCCAGTCGAAAGTAACCTGGTGGAGTCGACACTACAGATGCCATTGAAACTTCAACTTTGGACAGCGATTCCATGGACACTCGAGGGTAAGCGCTCCATGCCGTATCGTCCTCTATCGACGGGACCGGGAACTGAAGGGCAAACTGACCCTTCGAATAAATCAAGTAAGGATCGGCAGAGGCAGAGTTGAGGACATAGTACAGCACGACGGCACTCTCGGCGTGCACCACAAATGGTAACAGAACCGATATGTTGACATCTGCTGGCTTTTCACTGTCATGAGGCGTTACCAACAAGCATGCAACAATTTTCCCAGCCAGCGCTTCTTCGGCCCGGACTGCGCATTGGGCAACTTCGTGGTAGCCGATTTCTCCGTCGGTTACTATTAGGAACACGTCGTTGTATTCAATGAGCTGCATATGCGCAGTGGACTGAAAGATTTGTGACGGGCTTGTTCCTCCTCCTCCATATGCAATAGAGCTCACATTCTTTGGATAGCTATGTATGAGTAGTCATGTTATCACTTGCAACCATAGTAAACAATTCAGGCGGCGACTTGCCACAATTTCCCCGGCAGCGAGTTCCAGACGCCACGGCCACGCCGTTTCTGGGGAAAGTGGCGGACCAGGTCCCAGGAGAGGCGATTCTCGCAGTTGAACACGGCACCGCAAGTGGACCCAGAATCATCGATCTGCGGCTACAGTGAGTGTGGCAAAAGGGAGAGTGAAACGCTGTACACACATCTCCAAACACAGAGAGGGAACAGAGGGGCACTTTGGCGGGCGCAACTTCAGTGGCAGTCTGCTCCACAGCCACGAAGAGCGGGCGTGAAGTTTCTTCCGTGGCGGCGCTCATGCGGACGAATTTAGCCGTGCGGGACGGAAAGAAGGAAAATTTCGGAGCGCCGCCGAGAAAGGCAAATGGCCAAGCGCCGCAAACCGCGGAAGAATGCGCCGCCGCCTTCCGACGCCCAGCTGTGCGCCAACGCCACCCGGCGCAACACTCGGGCAAATAGCGTTTACCGCAAGTGCCAACTCACATTCCAGCGGCTCACTGCAGCTGCCAGCACCTCCGACTTTATCGCCACATGCCCGCAGCGAGCCGACGCCAGCAACACACAGCCCGCGCGACGCCGCACAAGCTCCATCAAATGGAGCACCAAGCTTGGCATCGCCGAATTTAACAAGCTGACTGCTCCCGCGGAGATCATGGACATGGATGCTGGTTCCAGTGCCACAGAAGCCGCCAAGGCTTCTTCAACTGGCGCTGACACAGTTATGCTGCCAAAGCCAATTTTGAAGGTACTGACCGCTCCGGCGCTCGACTCGGTGTCGGCTTCTTCGCAGATTCCACACTCGCCGACAAAGTATCAAGTAGTTGTGGTGAAGAAGGACCCGCCAGCTCCTGATCCCACATAGAGAGATCGCCAGTTATCAATATCAGTTAGAATATCTATTGTGCACTACAATGGTACGGCTACATTACAGTGCATGCGCCGCCGTCAGCGCCCGGTGGGATGGGCATGCTGCCGCTATGCATCGCCGGAGCCGTGGTCGGATGCAATTTGTTGGACACCACAACGCCCAGCACACACTCGGCGGACCATGGAACTTTCTTCAGCCGCTCACGGACGGATTTAAGCTGTTTGAACATCGGGTCGGCGCTGGGATCCGTAACTGCCGTCGCCAGGCTCTTGGACGCGGGGAACACATCGTCGTCCAGCTTCCATAGCATGTCACCCGTCCGCAGCTCTCCCTCAACGCACTGGAACACGGGCGGCAGCATCGAGTGCGTCGACAACGTTCCGGCTTTCGCGAGTCCCAACAGCAGCTCCTCCGTCAGCGGCTTCAGCTTGGACACGTATATCACTCGGGGCACGGGTTTGCCCGCGGCTACTGTTTGCGCCGTCTGCTCCAATCCTTGTTCCTTGAATGATGCGGCGCGTGACAAGTCGTCATTGCGCATAAAGGCCGGATCGGGACAGAGGTCCAGTTCGCAGGTGAAATACGTGTACTCGGTTTCGGGGCTGACAAGCGCCACTGTTTCGGGGACCGCCGCTGTTGATCCTGCTGTTGCTGCTGTAGAATCTGACGATACAACCGCACCTGATTTCCACGGCGATGCATCGCTCGTAGTCCTTCTTGCTGCTGACGACGTGGAGGCAATGGCGTTGGGGTCGACCCGTCGAACTCGCACTTCGCTGTACACATACCGTCCAGATGAACTGGCGTAGTTCAAGTGCCGACCAGAATGCCTTGAGAATATTGTGATCTGCAGCGTGACTGCATTCAAGTCTGCACCAGCAGCACTAACCGCTGACTGAGTGCCGACAACAGTTGCAGGGAGCGGCTTGAGAAGATCGCGCAGCACGTCAAAAACTTTTTTCCGCGGTAGTCCCATAAGACGCCGCCCATTCACCTCCAGCAAGATGTCGCCAATGTGCATTTCAGATTTCAGATCGCGGCTCGCTTTGTCAGTTGTACCTGGGGTGACGGGCTGTGGCAAGAAACCAGTAATGCGAAGCTCTTTTGCCGCAATGTGCGGTTGCGGAGGCTCTTCAAGGTTCAAGCTTTCCTTGGTGGCCTGTTTTACCTCGTCGGTGAAGACGAAGCCGAGCTTTTGCGAAATGTTCTTTTCGGTCTGCCATTGGTTGGGTAGAAATCTCGTAGTATTTATAATAACTGTGCGGAACACGTTCTCTGTGGAGTGTGTCAACAGCCGGCCGTTCTCGCCCGATTCATGCGGCAAATTCCGAATAGTTTCCAACAGCGGCTTGATCAGCGGATTTTGAATGTGAATGAGGTGCGTGGTGGCGGGAAGGTTCGGCAGTGGTAGCACATCGAGTGACACATTGTCCGGCACAGACTGCCCTCTGCCGATTTTGTGCGACTTTTCCACAACGGGCATCATGGCCGGTGTGGATTGACCGCCCAGTTTCTTTTCATTTCCGTCTGCGTCCAGTTCTCGTAGCACTTTGGACTTGGGAACTCGAGTGCGCAGCGGTTTCGGCGATTCGGGGCTGATGACCTCTTGTGATGAGACTTCACGTAATGGATTCATTTCGACTTCGACGATGGCTGCTGGATTGCTTGACGGCTCGGTGCTTGATACCGTTTGGATGGGACCATTCTCGACCGCAGGTACAACTGACGAAACTACAGTTGCATTGACTGGTGCTTGAGTCTTGCCACGCAAAGAAGATTTAATGTCTTCAGTCTCTGTGAAGATAACGGCCACAGGGTGGTTATTGATCTGATTAACCACTTCCTTCTTTTCGGAACGGACAGGAACCGATGTAGTCATTTGTGTTGGAGAGCTGTGCAGCGATTCTGCAGTCGGCGGCGTTTTGTCATCTGCTGCACGCTTCACGTCTGGTTCATGCAACTTGTCGTGCGACTGAGACTTTATAATCGGCTACATGACGTTATCGGGTGCTAATCAAACGTGATGAGTGGTACCTTGTTGACGCTGACGTGCTGAAAGTGTGGCTTGCAATAAAATTTTCCCTCCCACGCGTTGTATGTTGGCAGCGTGAGCTTTTTGCTGCACTCTACACACTTAAGGCACCTGCACGGGGTGGCTATAAGTTTAGAATCAGATGCTTTGTGTGTCCTACTCGCTGTGCAAAATCTTTTTCTCGACCGTGATTTTCTCGACGGGGTAAACAATCTTTTGGCAAATGTGGCAAGTGTCGGTGGGTTTCACGCCATATTGCTACGAGTTTATATTACTCAAAGTAGATGGATTTATCCGAGGAAAACTCACCTTCAGCGTCTTTGTCCGCTTCAATGTTGTCTCGGTGCTCTGCTCCACGGAGGGCGGTGCCGGGTTCTCGTCATGCGGCACCTGCACCATTACGGATAACCAGTATTGCATACTATTTGCACGTACCGCCACCTTGTGCTTGCCACCTTCGACCGACTCCACCATATCTTTGAGTTTGGCCCAACTTTCCACGCGCTTCATGTGCGCCGTTGCACTGGGATCAATAGCAATTTTATCCTTGAGCTTCACTTTGCCGTTCTCGTCAAAATCATCGGGCAGGCGCTCTCCGTTGGACTCGGCGCGAGACCTGCTGTCGCGCATTTCGTACAGCGACAACCGGTCTTTGACTGTTTTGCGACGCTGTAGGTCGGCGGAGCCGGGCGAGACTTCTGTCTCGTGCTCTTCCGACTTGTGGCTATCATCACTGCCAAACAGTTCCACGTTGGATGCATTGACGGTGGGTAGCGGTGGCTCGTCATCGCGCGCGACTGGCGATGCTGCTGCGCGAACAGTTCGCTTATCGTTTGCCTCCTTCTCGCGTAGTTCCTTGATCTTTTCCGGCTGGAAACCCGTTGTGTAATCTCCGGCCACGTTGTATAGCAGTGTAAAGTGAGGCTTGCAAAATACAGAGTCTGCTGCTGTTAAGTATCACCTCTACCCGAACGAATATCTCACCATCCACATTTGCATAGGTCGCCACGTCCAGCAGTTTGTTGCAAAACTCGCAGCGTAGACACTGTCGGTGCAGAATCTGCTTCTTGATAACAATCTTTTCCACGGGATACACCGTCTTGCTACACTTGGAACACTGATCTGCAGGCTTGACAACTTTGGACGCTTGTGGCTTTGTCTCTGCTGGTTGCGCTGAGCTCTGCCACACAAGAAAAGGTTAGTATGGTTGTGACACAATTGTAATCGCAGGCACCTTTTGGTCTGCTGTATCGGTGGCCTCCATTTCAAGTCACAATAAGTGAAGGGATGCTATTTTTAGCACATGGACAATGTTATATTGAAAATAAGTATTGTGCCGTTTTATGCAATATCTAGCGCATGCCAATGACACCCATGGACGCCAGGAATTGAATCTAGAGAGGTGAGAATAGTAAATGCTATTTTCGACACACCACACGCACCTTTTCACGAACGGCAGGGTTCTTCATGTGTTCGCGAGCCGCTCCCGGATCCTGTGACATCTGTTCCAACATGGCGCGCATCACCGGGTCCGACAATATTTCCTGCACTTTGGGGTTCTGCATGGCTCGTTGGGCGCGCTGTTCCTGCGTCTCGTTGGGATCGGCGGTCTCGTCCACACCATACATGCCAAATGATGCCTTCTGTTTCTGCGTTTCGATTTCGGCGCGATGCTTGCCGCCGTGATGTTCCGCGTCCACGGGCAGCGCCTCGTCGCACGTCTGCATACACTTTGTAAACTCTTTCATCGCGTACTGCACGGCGGCCTTGCGAATGTAACCCTTGATGAACGTGGCGTCGAGTTCAATGGATTTTTCGGCGTCACGCAACGCATCTGGCAGCGCCATCAACTTCATGTAGCAAGCCGAGCGGTTGCTGTAGCCACGGGGATCTGATTCAGCACGTTTGATAGACTCGGTGTACTGCTGCACAGCGTCGGCAAACTTTCCCTGCTTGAACAACTCGTTGCCCTTGTTGCGCGCTTCCTCCGCCAGCTCTGGGTTCTGGTATGCCTCGCGCTCCGCCTTCACCTTGAGCTTCTCCATCTGTCGCAGGCGGTCCAGCACGTCGGCAGTGCGATGCTCCGCCAAAGACTTTTCGTAAAACTTGATGGCATTGACCACATCGTCCTTCTTGGCGTACGCATTGCCGATGCGTCCGTACGCCTTTGCGATGACCTTGTAGTCGGCACGCAGCTCGCGGCCCTTCTCCACGGCCTCTTCACACGTCGCTATACAGCTGTCGTAGTTGCCCTGTTCAAAGTACACGGCAGACTTGTTGGTCAGGATGGTGATGTCTTCCTGGTTCAGCTCCCACGCCTTGTCGTAGTGGACCAGCGCCGCTTCAAACGACTTTTTCTTGTACTCTTGGTTGCCGAGTTCCTTTTCCTTTTTCGAGTCGGCGACATTTGATGGAATTTCAGGCTCCGGCTCGGCCATGGCTACTTCGGGTTCGGGTGCGGCGGCAGGTTTGTCGGCCTTTACCTCCTCGACGTGCGCGTCTTCTTGCATGGGCGAGTCGGCCGCACTGCTAGCATCATCACCAAACTTGTCCGCGGACGCGGTCGACAGATTGATTCCCATCAGTGCACCCATTGTCTGCATGATGCGCGGGTCTTGTAGGCACTGCGTCAGACTATTGGGATCTCTCTGTAGCGCCAGGATCTTTTGCACATAGTCCTGGTCGGCCAGGTACTTGCTGATCTGCGGGTTGCCAGCAATCTTGGCCAACACATCGCCGCCAAAGATCTGTCCCAGCCCTCCCATCGGGTTGGCTATCGCAATGTTAGTCTGCAATCTATACATGTGCATAATTTAGCAACTTACATTTCTGTTGAATGGCAGCTTGGACCTCCTGCAAGCCCTTGCTAAGAGTGGTGTTGGCCGGGTCCAATTTCATTCCCTCGCTATAAGTTTTCTCCGCCTCTTCAAGGCGTCCCAGGCCAAATAGAGCCGCGCCTTTGCGTCCATATCCCTGTAGAAGAGCCATAAGTACTGCAAGGACGCAACAACTCAATGATCACGCGAACCTTTGACCAAGAGCCATTAATCTGAATGCACTGATCAGCGTCGGCCAGCGCCTGTGTGTAGTTCTTGAGTGACGCGTAGGCAGCCGAACGGTTCGAGTAGAGCACGTGGTTGGACGTGTCAAGCGCGATTGCCTGCGAAAAGAGATCCACAGCGGCGGCATAGTCCCCGGACGAGAACGCCTTGTTGCCCTGTGCCTTCAGCTCGTCAATATTCTCCGTCGTCATCTTGTACGTGTAAGTGTAGTCACTTTGAAAACAAGTGTGTGCGAGAGAAATCAGAAGGAGAAAGAACAAAGCGGAAAAAGAACGCCGCCGAATCACGGCGAAGCAGGAAAGAAGAATTCTTAATAATGGAAAGCGCGTATTGGTTCGCGCAACTGTGCGCCAATGACGCGCGGCTTACGGAGCTGCACCTGATGCCAATGCGGCGTCTGAGTCATGATGAGTGGCTGGTGCTGCTTCGGCGGGTAGCTGATAGTACACACGTGCACACGTTGAGCGCGAGCGGTGCGCCGACAATGACGGACGAGATTGCCGTGGCTATTGGCCAGATGTTGGCGACTCGTTGGCTGGCCGGTGTGCCGCTCAAATCTCTGTCAGTGGGCACCGGGTTCTCTTGTGCGCATTTGCAGATTATCGTCGATGAGATGCGCAAGTGCACTGGTGCATCAGACATTCAATCGCATGCAATCCTTGGCCGATGGGACCTAGGCTGCAAGGGCTTGTCAAGTGATGCTATTCAAGTTCTGTGTGATGCCGTCAGTGATGTTCGGCAGTCGCCGTTACTAAACTCACTGCTATTGGGGTGCAATGGACCGATTACCACGTCGATGTCGACATTGTGCAATCTATCGCACCTGAACCTTGACGACTCTGTGCTGTCGGAACAGGGCGCATGTGCCATTGCTGATGCGATACGTTCCCCTACTGGACGGCTGGAGACCGTTTCACTGATGGGCCTTGAGGTGAAGGACTGTGCCGCAAAGTCCATTGCAAAGATGCTGTATAGCATTCTGTGTTCCACCACACTTGAAGACTTTTCCATGTCGCTGGTGGATGCTGCCGATAGAGATATAGACACTTATGGCGTGCCGGATAACCTACAAGTCGCGAAACAAATGAGCTTGACAAGGTTGCGACTTAATAATATCAGCGCGCGTAGCGCAATATCTCTGCTTCAAGCCATTGGACCCAGAGCGCTCACACTCGCAGACTTGGATATTTCCAGTTGCCAAATTACTTCATTGGACGAGTTATCGCTGACTTCGACGCTCGCCAGTCTCAACGTTACTGGAAACTTTATCTCTGAGCTAAGATTCGTTGACAGGCTGCCTCTTCTCGAGTCACTATACCTGCCTGGGAACAAGCTGACTGACATAATCTCCCAGCAAATATCGGATCTACTATCTACCTGCCCCGCGTTAAAACGTCTAGATCTGTCGTGTAATACTTTGACATTGCAAACGATCGAGAATATCTCGGCAGCTATATCATCCGCCCTGCCATCAGGTCTCCAGCTGCAAGAACTGGCTCTCGGAGGCATGCTGAAGCAGCCAAGTGATTGTGGTAACGAACTGGAGGCACAATATCGCACCGCACTATCGCAATTGAACAATACTTGCACTCGAGCTGGAATACAGCTGCATTGCGACAGCGTTATAGCGCCACCACTTGGTCGCTAGGCGACAGGTGCATGACGCATTTGAGCTTCTAAATATAGATTTGAGTTTGCGTCACTTGCACATTTGAGTTTTCCGCACCTTACCACACGCTCACCAAACACTGAACCAAAGCTTAACTCTGAGCGCAATGGAAGGCGACGGCGAACTATCATCCATCCCCATGAAGAGCAATCTGCGCGGCAACGCGGCTCTCGAGACCTACAACTACGAGGACGACGAGACCATTTCGCTGGCCTCCCAGGATCTCGAAATGGGCGCCGGCGTGCAAAAATCCTATCCCGCCACTAGTCTGCGCGGCTACATCAAGAAGAAGAAGGCGCAGATCGCCGACTTCAACCCCAAACAGTACGTCGAGGAGAAGAAGCAGGACATTCAACTGTTTTCGCTCGAGGAGTTCATGTCTGATAAGCGCAAAGTGGTACGTGACACTGTGTTTGGTGATTATCTATATACGTGTATGCGTGTACGCGAGATACATCCAAGACATTCAGGACAATGCTAAACTACTACGATAGCTGATACGCGCGGCGGCCGGAGAGTTTGTCGTCACGACACTGTTCCTGTTCATCGTGTGCGCCGTCGGCATCAATTTGACGCGTCTGAAGCACGCCGAGTCCGAGGCGCTTGTGGCCGGAGCTCTGGCCACTGGATTCTCGGCGGTGGCGCTCATCTACTCATTTGCCGACGTGAGCGGTGCCCACTTTAACCCCGCCGTCACTTTTGCCACAATTGTCACGCGCAAGACCTCCATCGCGAAAGGTAGATATATATATATATATACATGTGTATATACACCATTTACCTTAACACCTGGCAGGCCTGCTGTACATGGTGATGCAAGTCGGCGCGTCACTGTTCGCCATGGGACTGTTGAGCGCCGTATTCCCTCCGGGGACGGACACCGATCCGACAGCTTCGGTGGTGTCACAGCTAGTGGTGCGCCCCGCCGATGACGCCAACCCGCTGCGAGCGTTCTTGCTGGAAGTGGTGCTCACCTTTATCCTGGTGTACGTGATCTTTGCGGTGGCGTTCGACACCGTGGACAATAACACCACGGTGCGCCTGCTGGACGACAAGGGCAATGCAACCGACTCGAAGCACCAGAAGAATCTGACAATCTACACCACCAACGGCAGTTCCAAGGCTGGTTTCGCGCCGCTCAGTATCGGCCTGACCCTGGGATTCCTGTGCTTTATGGGCGGTTCCGTGTCTGGCGGCGCCTTTAATCCCGCTCGTGTCTTTGGTCCAGGTACATATATGACATTAATGCATCGCAGATAAATTCCTTACTAAAATGACTGTAGGCCTGTGTGCATGGGAGTGGGACTATATGTGGCTGTACTGGGCCGGTGATTTTATCGGCGCTGCACTCGCCGGTCTGTGTCAGCAGAATATCTTTGCCACGCCGCGATCTGCCGCCAAGGCCTAGTCGAGTTCCTGATAGCCGGCGGCTTCTCTGCTGCTCCTCATAGAACCTATCATGCAATGCACAATGCACCTTTGCTCCATATACTTATCCAAAGTACATATTTCAACACCAAATACAAGTTAATGTAATCTAGTGTCATCCGACTGGAGGGGCTCCCAGATGGCGCGCACACCAAACTCCATTCCATTGACACCGGTGCACTGTTCCACGTCCCACGCGCTCAAATCATCGGCAGTGCCGCCACCGTCAAGCCAGCGCAGAGCGAGCATACGCCCCAGTGAGCAGTGTCTGATCTGCTCGGACACGGCACTGTCTGCCGGCAGATCCTTGTAGGCCAGTGTGTCTGTCAGACTGCTACCAGTGGAATCACCACTAGATCCACCCACAGCTGGCACAACCACCGGAAAGTCATCGTCCACGCTGTACGGTATCAGCCCGTCTGCCAGACAGCGTTCTGCGCCGGCCGAAATGCCACGCGACACTCCACCGAGCATGGCACGTAGTGGCGGGTGCTGTGCAATGGCTGCCGCACGCTCCGCGGCACCCATACTCTCCAGCTTGAACATTAGTGCGCGCCAGTACCACGCAGCACTCCGTCGCAGCTCCGTGTGAACAGTTGCCGCATCGCGCACCCCACGCCGTGCAACCCTGTTCTTATTGGCGGTAGCATCGCCATCATCAGAAGTGGAAGAATCGTCGACGTTGGCAGCGGACGCCACCTCGGACAGCGCATCCGTGTCGTCGAACCCCCGGATCCAGTACACAACACTGGCTGGCCGGTTGGGCTCGATGCCGGTGTAGGTGAACGTGTCACGGCGCTCGAATGGCGTTTGAGGCGCCGGCATTGCGGGGTAGACGTGCAGCGACCACAGCAGCGTGCCCAGCGACTCCCAGTACGGCTCCACGGTGGCCATTGTGTCCTCGGACCAGGCGCCCAACTCGGCTGCGATCCACCCGCGCTCCTGTCGCTCATTACACAATGACATGTATGTACATGTGTGTATACATCGGTACGTACGGTGTCGGTGAAGCGCACATCGTCCAGCTCGGCGCACTGGTTCAAGTTGAACACGCCGTCCTTGAGGCGCTGCCCTGACACAAGACAGAGGTGTGAATAGCTGATGGCGATTGCGGCAGACATCACATGTGTACCGCGTCACTCACCCAGGTCAGCTGGTGGCTGCAGTCCCTGACGCGACGCCACGCGCCAATAGTTCTCCAGGGCCCAGCGAGCGCACACCAGCTGCGTGGCGGCGATGCGGGTGGCAATGGCACGCGTGCTGGTCTGTCTAGATGTGGACAAGGTGGCGACAGGGCGCGATGCCTGACAAAGCCGCCACCGCACCAACGGCGACGCGTAATTGTAGCCGCGGAGAAGGCCGCGTGCCGTCAAACACTTTTGCATTGCGCTCAATTATTAAAATCTTTCTCTTCTTTCTCTTCTTCTTCAACCATAATCTTTCACAAATGATGCTATTCTGCCCCGTCTGCGGCAACCTGCTGCTCATACGGCCAAATGGCGCTGGTGGCTGCCAAGAGTTTTTCTGTCAGACCTGTCCCTACCTGTGCCCGGTTCAGCACCGTGTACGTATGATCATTATATATATATATATATATATATATATATATATGCTTTATACACTTATATTCACTGGATAGTACGCCAACAAGACGATGCTGCAGAGGAAACAGGTGGACGACGTCCTGGGCGGGGCAGACGCGTGGAAGAACGTGGACTCCACCGACGCGACGTGTCCAAAGTGCGAGCACAGGCGCGCCTTCTACATGCAGATCCAGATTCGGTCCGCCGACGAGCCCAGCTCCATATTCTACCGCTGCTGCAATGCCGAGTGCAATTTCCAGTGGCGGGAAGGCTAACATACATAGATGCACATATATTGTAAAGGTGTTAAGATATAATTTCTTCACGAGCAGATATCGCACCAAAACATACCACGCATAGACATACAGCTACAAAGACTAGCATCAAGGCAGCAAGTGTTTATTGGACAGAATAATCGGATTAATTGATGACGGAAACGATAGAAATATATCGGGGTGCAGGCGGCAGCGGCGAAGGGAATTCAACAACACAACAACACACATCAACTAGGCCACCATGCCACTCATTGCTGCACTGTCTGCGGCTGGCGGCTGCTGTTGCTGCATCGCCATATCATCTGTAGTGGCGTCCATCGCCGAGTCCACGGGAGATGACGATGTGATGCCGCCGTGCACTTCAAACTCTGCCGGCTCCTGATCCGGATTGCCCTCGACCATGACAACTTCGGGCGGCGGGATCTCTGCATTATTCATTCGCATTAGTAAGTAAAAGCATGCATAAGAAACAAACAAAATAATATCGCATGCACTTGCCCTTGGTCCATGCAATGGGAAACCTGGTGACAATGGGTTTCTCGGCGAGAATACTGCGCAGTAGCCGGTCATAGTCGGGCTGCTCGGGCGGCTCGTCTTGCATCGGCTGGTTGTCGTACTCGTTGTTGACGTAGTAGCCCACTCGCACAAATTCCCTGTTCAGATAGGAGCACGTGAGCAGCACCACCGTCACGCCCACGGCATCAGTGGCGGGAATTCGTGCTGGGTCCGGAGCATTGGCCTGCACAGTGAGTATATATATATATATATGCATAATATGCATCTCTCTCACCTGGAACACAAACTTGTTGACACCGACCGGCACCGGACCGACCATGATGTTGTCCAGCTCCTGGTCGCAGTCTGGCGTCTCTGCCGACCCCACGTATATCAATTTCCACTCCAGGTCTGCATGGATGAGTGAGTGAGTGAGTGAGTGAGTGAGTGAGTGAATAAGCATATTGTGGATGTCGAAACAGATAGATACCGTCATCGAGCGGCGCTATGCACTCAAACGTGATCTCAAACTGCAGCGGGTTGCGGAACGGTGCCGGGTTGTCCAGCACCTCGACGTTGTGAATGTTGACCAGGGCCATACTGATGTGTGTGTGTGTGTGTGTGTGTGTGTGTGTGTGTGTGTGTGTGTGTGCGAGAGAGTGTGTGTGTATGCAAGAGTGCAGCAGGTGTGGATGCCGTCAAAGGTGAGCGATGGTCTCGCTGGCTGATTAATGCTAGTCTGTAGCAAAGCGTAAAAGGGAACAGAATGATCCGCGCCTCAACCTGGAATTATTTAATTCAAATCAATTACAATGATATTTACGCGTCACAGGTATTGATAAATATTGGCATTTGCGCTGGAACTGTATTGTTCCGCGGTCATGACCAGTCGCTCACGCCCAAGGCGAAATTGCTGTTGTCGATTAGGAAGATTGCTCAGATATCGTGCGGGGATGACTACAGCAGTGACTATTCGCACGATCAAGAGGATTTCGATAAGGAATTCAAATAGTTTGGCCAAGCTTCTTCAGAGTGAGCCGGCAAGACGTGTATTACAGATGGCAGGATTTGACAGCAAAAGGAATGCCGTCAAATGTTATGCACCATTAGACTGGCGCGCTCGGGTGTCTGAAGTGGTTACTAGCAGATGTATTGTATCAAATCAGCAATACTTTCGGTGCCTTCCCGAGAATGCATCCGAGGTACGTTACAGTCAAGCTTACTTGAGTTTTTGATGTAACCATCAGACCACAATACAGAAACGATTCTATTCCGTTGAATTACCAGTTGGCTCAAGACTAGATTTAGCATGTCAACTTGGTTCAAAGTTTCAATTCGAAATCGCGGCATTGCTCGCGTTAGACAATATGCGGTTAGACACTACTGATGATGTGCTCCTGGCGGACGAAAGCATAGCTCTCATCCCCAAGATAATGAGAGCTGCAGTGTTTCGAGAAGGTGACCGTTGGTATCGGCAAAATCGTTGCTGCCATCGCAATACGCCTGCGTTGTTGCTGACACAATACAAGTTCAAGCTGTTTGTCCCCGCCAACTATCACGTGCACACTTATCAATGGGTTCAACTAGCAAAGTGGCATTTATCAAGTTATAGCAATATGCCTTCCAGCAGGTTCTCGAGAAATGCCGCCCAAAACGATGTGAGAACAAGCAGAGCCACAGAGAGGGTGCAATAGAATTCAACAACACGTATATAACGCAACTGATGTCTACTGCACCGTGCCAGCCAATGGCGGCGAACGTAACCGACATCGGAACAAGTAGATATCGTCCACACTGCACCAGTCCGGGTGAAAGTCCTCGGCAGTGACGTGCTGAAAGTGGAAATGCTCGCCCAGCTGCCGAAAGAACGAGACCTCGGTGGGAAAGTCGCGCCGCTCGTAGCACAGCAGCACCAGGGTGTCGGCATGACATGCACGTAGCAGAGTCTGTATCAGCGGTTCAAACAGCTCTGGCCAGTGCACGCAGTCCGATACCAGCACCAGATCATACGTGACGTGCACAGCGTTGTCTGCAGCGCTGTCCAGTTGTGACTTGCCAGCACTGGTCCAGTCCAACTCTTGCACCGTCAAGTCCGTATGTGTGCGGTCACCACCAGTGCCAGTAGCCAGGAACGCGTCGACGTTGCGCCGAAGTAGAGGCAGCGCGGCCAGACGGTCTGTCAGCACCATTCGGCATGATGTCTCCGTCAGCAACGACGCCAGCACCAGGCCCACAACGCCCGTCCCGGCGCCCAGCTCCAGTATACGATTCCACTTCTCTGGCTGCCAGTGCGGCTGCTCCTTGTCGGCGGTGTCCGCACCCTTGTTGGTGTCCAGGGCGCGGTGTCGAGAGCGACGGCGCTGCAACTCCAGGTACTTGCACAGCACCAGCGCGCTGTCCCACACGGTTGCCCCGATACCGGCCGCCATAACGCCGCTGGGATCCTGCTGTAGATGCAGGCTGTCAATGGAGTCCCCATTCCCTCCGCGTCGCTGTCATCGGCGTCGAACGTGTACTCGTAGTCCACAGTCATGCTGTTTATTACAAGCCGGAGCCGTGCAACTCGAATGCACACCACGGCAGCATTTTGGTGGCTGAAGTGGCTGGTGTGGTCTCGGCAGTGCCACGGCACTCTTCACTGTCGCCCGCACTCATGCCATCTGCGGCGTCAGAGAGTGCCGCATCACGATCCAGCTGATGCTACAGTGCTTACCACGCGCGTCCATCGCCGCCAGTTCTCGCTCAGTGGGCGGCGTTGCAGAGGCAAATAGTGCCTGTCCACCACTATTAGTGCCACGTGTAGCCGTGGCCAGTTGTGTCTGCGCGTCAGACAGTAGTTGACACAGCTCCCGGCGAGCGGCACGCCGGTCATTCTCAGCCGTGATGGCGGGCACGGTGTGGAAGTACTCTGTGAACGCCTGGGAGCAGACGTGGACGCGGCGCAACTGGCCCAGCAGACCGGTGCTGGGATGCCGCGCGTGGAAGTCGTCTGTCGCAGTCATCAGTGGTTGTCTGACAGGTTCAGCCAGTGACTAATATAACATATACGGCAAGAAAGGCATGTGACAAGCGACATCTCATTCTTGTCTGCATGCTATTAAATACAGTCCTATGAAGGCTTTATTACTAAAATACATCAGAGGCTAGTTAAATCTAATACTTGTGCGTGCTGCTGAATACTGCGTTATACTGCCATGTAAAGTCAATATCATGCGAGAAGTGTCTACACACTGAGATCTGCATACTGAGATGATAAGTAAAAAAAAGGGTATAAAAGGCTTTCAACATCTTGTTCTTGTTGTTGAAAGATTACAAGGCAACATTAACTGCACACCAATAAAACAGGGTATAAAAGGCTATTAACATCTTGTTGTTGAAAGATTACAAGGCAACATTAACTGCACATCAATAAAAAAGGCAAATCAGTAAAAATGGGTATTAAAGGCTATTAACATCTTGTTCTTGTTGTTGAAAGATTACAAGGCAACATTAACTGCACGTTATTGCCGTGCAGTGTATTTAAATGCAAATTAATTAGGAGCACTTGATGCTAATATCACCAACCTTAACCGATCCTGATTCATTAGCAAGGCAGCAGGCAATGGCGGAACCGCAAAAGGACTCGCTGCAATGCAGGCACGTCTCCCCATGACGGCCATGCACATGTACACATGCACTGGCGGACACTGACATTGTATACACGGATAGGATGTACGAGAACAAGTACCCCGAAGTGGAGGACCTGGTGATGGTGAACGTGCGCCAGATTGCCGAGATGGGCGCCTACGTGCACCTGCTCGAGTACAATAACACGGAGGGCATGATTCTGCTGTCGGAGCTGAGTCGGCGGCGCATTCGTAGCATACAGAAGCTGATTCGCGTCGGCCGCAACGAAGTGGTGGTGGTGTTGCGTGTGGACAAGGAGAAGGGTGAGTGCTGGTACTTGTACACATCCGTACATCACTTACACTGACGGCAGGCTACATTGACTTGTCCAAGCGCCGCGTGTCGCCCGAGGACGTGGCCAAGTGCGAGGAAAAGTTTATGAAATCCAAGACGGTTCACTCGATTATGCGCCATGTCGCCGACAAGATGGGCGCGTCGCTGGAAACTCTCTACGAACAGATTGGCTGGCCGCTCTACCGCAAGTATGGACACGCGTTTGACGCGTTCAAGTACTCCATCACGTAAGCAGCTCTTATACCGGAGTGTGCATACTATTATGGACATTATCTAATAACTTCCAGTGAGCCCGACTCCGTGTTTGAGGGTATCGAGATGACACCCAGCCTCAAAGAGGAGCTGTTGTCCAACATTCGCCGCAGGATGACGCCTCACGCGCTCAAGATCCGTGCCGACATTGAAGTCACGTGTTTTGGCTACGAGGGCGTGGAGGCCGTCAAGCAGGCTCTGTTCGCGGGCGAGGCCTGCAAAACAGAGACGGCCGATATCAAGATCCGGCTAGTGGCGCCACCGCTCTACATCATGCTGACCCACTGCATGGACAAGCAGCACGGTATCGAGACGCTGGAGAAGGCTATTGCCAAGATTGATGAGGTCATCAAGGGTTTCAACGGGAGCATAACTGTCAAGATGAAGGTGCGTCACTGTGATTTGATCGCCCTTGTATTTACACATGCTAATCCACTCCCTTTAGCCGCGCGCTGTTTCCGAGACTGAGGACCAAGAGCTGGCAATGTTGATGGAGCGTGCCGAGCGCGAGAATGCCGAGATCAGCGGCGACGAAGACGAAGAGGACGATGAAGATGAAGATAGTTAGGTCTCTCTTGCAACGCACTTAAGCCCATTAGATATTCTCCACGCGAAAGCATGCATTTGTACACATGATCATTTTATTATCGACAAGAAAGCGTTAAAACTGACTCACATCAAGCACGGGCCCAGAACTCTCTGATGCAGCATTCATACTGCCATAACTACCTCCGTCGTCTCTTGCCCGGCACATCATTTGTGGCAGCGTGGAAGATGGTGGCGTATATTGCGCGGTGACAGTTTGCACGATGATTACTACAACGGTGCACAGTCGCAAAAGCATTTTGGGAATTGGAATCAAGTTGTGAAGTGCTGGCGGTGTAATGGCACTTTTGCCATTGCGTGTTTCATCGTTCCGATCGGCGAATCAGCAGGCAGATCAAAGGCCCGCAACTTCAGCTTAACGGATGTGCATGTTGTTGAACCACTAGACTGACAGTAAATTGCACAGCAGCATCAGTAAAACAATGATATAAAGAACGCAACTCTTTATAACTATTTCTTGTTCAACATTTTCCGATCGCCACTTTCCGCGGTGCTGGACGATCCATTTCTCAAACCGAACCCGCTCGCGATCTTGGCTGCCAGATTGCTCACATTCATCAGTCCGGCGGTGAATGAGTGCCCGCCGCTCGACTGTGTGGATGCGGTAGTGGATTCGCGGCTACCGCTACTATTCGTCTGATTCGCGGACCACTTAGCCACGTTGTACACGCTTTTCCCAGAGTTGCTTTGATATTGGGCGCGGCGCGGATATCTATGAGTATAGTCATTTGTTGCTGGTGCATAAGCCGGGGGATTCCACGTGGACAGCTGGGGCAGTCCGCCATCATGATGTGCTGCATTTGTTGCAGATTTTCCAGTTGCGCTGCTAGTCATGAGTTAAGTATGCGACATTACAAAAAGCGCACCTTGCAGCATGATACTGGCTACCAGTGATTGACGCTCGATTAGCCGAGGTAGGCGACTTCAACGGAAAGAGCTGCACCATAATTATTACCGGATTATGCAATATTCACAGACGCTTTGCGGACCTCATTGTTCAGCCATGGATGCTGCAGAGCTTCGAATGATGTCATTCTCTGGCTTGGATTCCATGTCAGACACTTTTTGATGAAGTCCAGAAACAGCGAGTGATTCATCCTGTCGGGTCCGCTCTTCAGCACTAATTCGAGATTTTTCGTTCCCGGTCGCCGATACTTTCCTTTCGAGTTGGGAACTAGCCGAGGCTGATCGTTGGAGTGGAAAAAAGATTTCCGCCGCGTGGCCATCACAAGCAGATCTGACGGCGGCACATTGAGCACCTCCATCATGCACAACAGCTGCTCCTGTTCATTTTCACCCGGGAATATAGGATAGCCGGTGTAAAGTTCCGCCAGTATACACCCAAGACTCCAAATGTCAATCGGCTGGCCATATTCGAGTCCTGTATCGTGATCAGAGCAAAGCTTCGTCGAAATATATTCAGTACCTAGAATGACTTCGGGACTGCGATAAAAGCGACTTTGGATGTAAGTGTAGACTCGTTCATTCTCGTAGCAGCTGCTGCCAAAGTCAATGACTTTGATCTTGCTCCGATCCGGCGAGCAGAGAAGTATATTCTCCGGTTTCAAGTCGCAATGTACTATCCCATGCTGAGACATCAAGTTTAGTGCCGTCAGTATTTGATAGGCAAATCTGTGTGGTGAACATTTTTTTAATTTACACTACTTATCGTACCTCTTGATCAGATTAAGCGAGAATCCTTGGAATGAATTGTTCTTGATAAACTCGTACAGATTGATGCCCAGCAGCTCAAACGTTATACACAAATGGCTGCGAAAATAAAATGAATCCAGCATCGTGATAATGCAGTGGTCGCGGTTTCGATCTTCGGTCTTTAGTTTCTCTAATATCTTTACTTCTACGCGTGCTTGTTGGTGAAAACGTTTCTTGTTCCGTATAATCTTGAGCGCTACTTCACGGTTGACTCGATGGTCGAATGCGCGGTACACTTGGCCAAACGAGCCTTTCCCGAGAGTGGAAATTATCTCGTAGCGGTACGCAATGTGATCATGGTAGTTGACCAAGTAGTCACCCCGCTCATCATCATAGCCTGCCAGCAGATTCATTGTGAGATGTGGAATGCTATATGTCCTCACAGAGCAGTACCCTTGTTATTGGCGTCATTGATGGAGGCGGAATGCTTGGCAAATGCTCCTACAGCATCCACAGAATTTTGTCCATAATAGTAAATCTCGTCAAATTCCATTATTTCAGCGCATTCCAGCGGCGTAAGCTTGTGTGCAAACTTGCTAAGTATGGCTGCACATTCGACTGTTAATACGAATAATAATGTAGCATTCCAGCATAAATACCTTGAGGCGATGATGCATTTACGGGACGCAGCAGCGACAAATCCTGCAATCGCTTGGGCGCATCAGCGCGGCTGTTTCGCCACACTTCACCCGAAGAGTTGCCGACCTCCACAACAATCGGTTTGTGTGGCGACTTTTGTTTCTGTGGCGATGTGCCGACAGTTCGGGCTTTAGCGTGCTGTGAGTAGGTAAAGTTTGGATGTCCATTGTAGCCATATATCCCGTGACCCTGCAGCGACAGATCTTGACCTGCGGGCTCTCTGCGATGAATGTAATTAGATATCATTGAACATCATTGAGTACACTGTTGCCATACTTGTTCAGATGGACTGTCGGCTTGGACGTCACATCGCCATAGTTTGTAGTCGGTCCCGTCGTCCAGGGCTGCCCTCGTCGCAGAGAGGAATCATTCTGAGTGCGGATCGATGAACTGGAGCTACCGCTCACTTCTCCGGGTGATGGCGGCTCCGGGGCCCCGTCGCGGCGCTGTGTCCGCGGCGACTCGGGCAGATACAAGCTGATATTCCGCAGCATGGCGCTGGTAAGAGGCTGGCCTCGGCAAGACTTTGTCGGTGCTGGCAACAAGATCACGACCGCCTAGAGGCTAGTGTGGCTAGAGTGTCGCAGTGTCGCGCGTGTTCGTGGTGCGACGGAGCAAGGCGCGGCGAACAATGGGCGACTGTGTGTGTCTGTGTGTCTGTCTGTCTGAGTGCAAGCAGGGGCGACACACAGCGATGACAAGGGCGGGCCAAACAATCAAACCGCCTTTTATTGCCTGTTGCGTAATCGGTGCGCTTTGCACTTGATTGCGCTCAGCTATGTGTGTGTGTACTGTACTGTTCTGGCACCGGTGCTGCCTGTCTGCAGCGCTTTGCAGTCTCTCATCTCTGTCTGCATCTCTTGTACACGGCATACTATATATTCACCCTTGCTGTCTGGTTGGTGTTTTCAAGTACTGTTTGACGTCTCATGCACTATATCTCTACTAATATATTCCACGTTCGTAAAATATATTCCACTATAATTGTGCACTAAATTTTGGGGTCTACTGCCAGCCATATTGTGATGCCTGTGACGATTGCCGCTCCAAGTAGCATCAGGACAATTATGATCGTCTTTCGCCGACTGCCGCGCTTGAGTATCACTGCCTCGTTCAGTGAAACATTTGCATCCGACAAGTCAAGCACGCCCTGCTCCACCAAGTCCGCCACCTCGTTGATTTGATTGTCCTGTTGGTGTATGAGAAGGCTTGCGTCGATGAAGAGGCCGTGCAGTTGCATAGCTGACTCGTGCAACTCGGCCAGCTCGGTGGCCGCGTTCTGTTGCGCCAGCGCATTCTAGAAACGCTGAGTGTCATATACTATGATATAATTTACAACCGGTAATTAACTCACCCGAAGTTCGGCACTCATGGCATCGCCGGAATAATAGGTTTCATCTAGCTGCTCGAGTGACATATCAGCCTGCTGCGTAATGAGCGACTGTACGCGGGATCGATTAGCGAATCTGCTCTCCCAGTATTCCGTGGTGCGCCGCGCCACGTTGAGACACTCTGCAAGCCGCGAAAGTAGCACGCGGTATCTCACGTGACTTGCCAGCTTGATCGTATTGAGGTCCAGAAACTGCCTCGCTCGTGCCAGGTCGACGTTTATCGCATCACTGCATCGTCTCAAGTTGTCCTGATGTTGGCTCAGCGTGCGTCTGTTCACTGCCTCTGTATCAGTAAACGGCAATGTGTAGTGCTCAATAAAACATACCATCAATGTCTGCCTGACTTACCGCGTTGTAGTATCGCCCAAAAGTTCTGGGAAGCGTAGAGCATAAATCATTTAGTTTTGTGAGAAATTCGGTGGCGCCATCCAGCGATGCGTCCACGAGAAGCTGTTGTTCAGCGGTTGACATCGCACGCACCTTCTTGCCCCGCCAGTTCAACATATTTCTCACTCGGTCCACCAAGGATATTCTCGCTGCTGGCGGGTAGATTACAGTTGTTTCCGTGCGTGTTCGAGGCTGATCTATCACGCGGTCACTGCTGCCATGCTCGACGGCATCGCCCGCTGATGGCCAATAAGTGAGCATCGGGACTGCAGGCTCTCTGTTACGAGCCGGCATATCCAGCGTCTCTGCTGCTGTATGAAAGGTGCTCACAGTCGACATAAGCTACAATGAAAGAAAGTGCAATTGATCACCGCGCCATCAGATCACTTGCTGTATTAACACGTCTGACGCACCGATCACTTATCGACGATGGCGACCATGCGAAAAATCGGCCTTGATCTTGCTGATACGCCAGCCGTCCTTCTCTTCAAACTTGTTGAACAGCGGCTCGATACGCTCGGCCTTTTTGCGCTTGCTGAGCTGTCGATTGTCCACTGATTTGAAGAATGTCGGTGCCATCTCCACCAGCCATTTTGGCTCGATATGCGTCACCTCGCGCATATACTCGCGAGACGTCATCACCAGTTCGTGGTAGATGACCCAGGTTGGGCTGCGTTGAAACAGCGCGGATGAAGGGTGCACAAACACCGGTGTGTCCTCCACCAGTGTTTTGTAGCCTTCAGTGGGATCTTTGCGGGCAGCATGCCGGAAATAGCCGGCCGTGATCGCCTTCCGCACCAAGTTGTAGTTGCGGCCGCATGAAACAATATCATTGTGGTATCTGCAATGTGTCACATTGATGATGGTCATGCATACAGACGTACCGTTCCATAATTCCCATGAGCTGCTTTCGCACGTCTTGTGCACGACGCATTGACCGCGCTTGAATAAAGTTGTCAAAGCACCACGTGTTGAGAAAGTCGGCATTCTTCCACGCATTGTACACCGTCAGCAGCGTCAAGTGATCACCTTCTGGCTGGTGGAATTTAGCTTTGCGCTGATCCGCCACCTGCTGCTTCTCTTTTGGTCGGTAGAATACAGTCTGTACACTGAGCATGGCCACAATAGTTAAAATTTCGTCCGAGCAGCCCAGGTCCACAGATACAATTAGCATCTTTGACAGCTGCGGTTCCAGTGGGAACTCGGCCATCTTACGCCCGATTCTCGTCAGGAATCCTTCGTCATCCAGAGCACCCAGGGCATACAGCCCTTCCAGCGCTGTGATGAGCGTCTGGATCGGTGGCGGGTCCATAAAGTCAAAATGAATAAGATCGTTAATTCCCATCGCTTTCAGAGTGAGAACCGTGTTGGCCAGATTAGTGCGCTGTATTTCCGGTACCGAGTTGGGCAACATTTCTGTGGCGACTATTAGATTTTTATCTACAAATATACATAATAATACATACCATTATGATATGCCGCTTCTGTATACAGTCTGTAACATTTTCCAGGACCTGTCCGGCCTGCGCGGCCAGAGCGCTGTCTGGCTTGTGCTTGCGAAATTGGAACAACCAGCAACGAGTCCATCCCAAGCTTCGGGTCGTAACAATTCTGCTTTACAAATCCCGGATCCACCACGTAGAATATACCATCAATGGTGATGGAGGTCTCGGCGATATTGGTGGCAATCACGACTTTGCGAGCGCCGGTTGGCGCAGGCTCAAAGATTCGGCTCTGCATCTCTGATGGCAGCGCCGAGTACACCGGCAAAATGATGAGTTCCGGTACCATTGGCCCCAGTGCTTTCATTCGAGAGAACAGCGTCTCGCATGCGGTATCAATCTCTTCCTGACCGGTGAGAAAAACGAGAATGTCGCCAGGTGGTTCTTGCAGGTGGATCTGCATTACGGTAATCATGCAAGCATCGAGATAATCCGTCTCCGGATCCTTTGTGTACATGATCTCCACGGGAAACGTGCGACCAGGAATGGTGAAAATTGGACTGTTGTAAAAGTAGGAGGAAAACTTTTCCGCATCGAGCGTGGCCGATGTGACAATCACCTTCAGGTCCAGGCGCCGCTTCAATGTTTGCTTCAAGAGACCAAATAGCACGTCCGTGTGAATTGTACGCTCATGTGCCTCGTCAAGCATGATGACTGAATACTTTGACAAATCCGGATCGATTAGGGCTTCTCGTAGCAGCATACCGTCCGTCATGTATTTAATTCGAGTAGAGTTGGATGTACAGTCCTCAAATCGAATGGTGTATCCGACTTCTTGCCCCAGTTTGCAGCCGACTTCTTCAGCAACACGTTTGGCCACAGACATGGCTGCGACACGCCGTGGCTGCGTGCAACCAATTATACCCTTTGTAGCAAATCCTTCCTCTGCCAGGTACTGTGTCATCTGTGTTGTTTTGCCCGATCTACGCATAACATTGTCAGCACAACATTAAACTAGATGGTATAAAAGTTGACATACCCGGTGTCGCCAATGACCACCAATATTTGATTCTCGGCAACAGCACTGATAAGTGCCTGGCGCAGTTTGAATATCGGAAGACTCTCCCGCTGTTCGCGGATGGTCATCGACGTGCGTTTTCCCATGTCCTCCTTCCTGCCGGCCGTGACCCGTTTCCAGTCTGGCATCTCTGCTTGTCGCGTTGTCCGCGCACGGATATCGGCGGCAAACTCGCGGGATTCTTCCGAAGCCATTGGATCAGCCCAGGCAGCAGACAGCTCCTTCACCTTGGACTCCATGGAGTTGTTTTGCTTTGCGAATTTCATCTCTTTGCGTTCCTTGGCAAGTGCTGCCCCGGACATTGCAGCTCGATTGAGACTGCCATCGGGAGCTTTCAGCACTTTTATGGGAGAAAGTTCCAGTGTTTTGCTGGTTTGCCCTTTTAGGAACACCGGTTCCTCTTCGCGCAACTCGATATCAACATCTTCTTCCATTTCATCATCAGGCTCAAGGTCGTCTTCGTCGTTCATTGCCGAGTAAGCAGACGGAGGTAGTGCTCCGGCCGCTATCAGCTGCTTAATTTCCCACTTCTCTGGTGAGGCAATTCGACGACGAGGCCGTGCCGATTCCACGGGCGCCACGACTGCAGTTGATCCCAGCGGGGCCGCATTGCTGGCCGAAGCCATCTTATTGTGCGTCGGACGGTCAAAGTCTGCCATTTCATTGCGGGCCGGTGCCAAATCTTCTCCCGTCTCCTGGTCCACATCCTTGTACGAGAGAGACAAGCGCTTCCCATCAATCTTCAGTAACTTGACCTTGACTGGCTGGCCAGCCTCCAGCACCTCATCTGGATGCGCCAGACGCCGACTACCATCGATCATGGAGACGTGTAGCAGACCTTCGCGCCGTTCACGCAGGCCATGCAGCTGCACAAATGCGCCATATTCCATCAACCTAGTCACAACGCCATCGTAAACCTTGTTCAATATCGGCTCCTCGTCCAGCACCACTCGACGGCGGTCATTGCGCGGTGACGGAGTGCGACGCCGCTTTCGCCTGTCGTCCCGTCGTGCCTCTCGCCGATTATCATCAAGGTCTCGATCTCGGCGGCCATCGCGATCTCGCTGCCGATCGTCGCGCGGCCGTGTCTCGCGATGCTTTGTAGCCTCCACCTCTTCGCCCTTCAGGTCCTCGATGAACTTGAGGTGGGCTTTGGGGTCGTTGGGCAGCGCGAGACCGCGGAATACGCGCTCCTTCTCGACGCCATAGCCCGCATCAACCGCGCCACCCTCCAGTGGCCGTGTCAAGCCACCAGCGCCACCTGAATCTGCGACTGAAGCATCATTCCCGCCTGCTGTGGACTTCATTTGTGTTATGAGACGGTGGAGAGTGGAGGTGAACTGCTGTGGAAAGTCGGCCGCGCCATTCTCCGCCAGTAGCCGCAGAAACTCGTCGTAAGAGCCGCCAGAGCGATCGTGCAGTGAGAGTATGAATTCTGCCAGCACCTTGTCATTGACCTCCAAGTGATTCTCGAGCTCCGTGCATATTTTGGATATGAGCGAGAGGCGTTCGAATTCGTCCATCCGGGATTGATTTGAAGTGGATTTGAAGTGGACATGAAGTGGACTGTAAAGTTCATCGCACCTTGCCTGTATGTACATATCAAAGATACATCCAAACATCTAAAACTTATTCACTACATACACTATCGAGGTATATGATACTGTGGTGCAAGCCTTATATTATGGTTACCTGCATGAACATGGAAGCGTTATCTATTACGAAAGTAAATTGTAATACTTAACGGATTAGCCAATCAGATGCGGCGCAGGGAATTCACTGCAACTCCAACGCAGCCGCCATCACCTGCCTGTCCATCCACACTCACGTAGACCATGTAAGTGCCGTGCACTCGCACCAACGAGCCCATTTTTGTTGGCATCTCACTTACCCACGCTCTCAGCTACATATAATCTCTCGAAATGGCGAAATCCAAGAATCACACCAACCACAACCAAAGTACGCCGTGCTGTTCCCTCTGTGGCCATAGTGCACGTTGGCTCACACATGTATCTTGCAGACAAGAAGGCTCACCGCAACGGTATCAAGAAGCCGCAGAGCAACCGCTACCCGTCACTCAAGGGAGTACGTTACGCTTCACGATATACCAGGCATAATTGGGCAATATTTCGTGCTCGCTCGCTATTTAGCACAGTGGCCCATCAGCAGCATGCTTGAGTGGCGAGCCTATGTTACATACACTTACATACTCATACTCTATATACAAAATAGCTGACGTGTATATGGCAGGTGGACCCCAAGTTCCTGCGTAACCAGCGTTTCGCCAAGAAGCACAACGTCGTTGCGGCCAAGTAGATGTTTGCCGCCACACGCTACAAGCTTCTGATATAAAGCGAGAGTTGACTGGAGATAGCTTTTTTATGGCATGCTATTTTATCTGTCCTCATGGAGAATGTAGTATACATAATCCATGAGGACAGTTATTTGGTATTGTAGCTGTACATATGTAGTCTGTGACTATGGCAATGGGAGTACACAGCGTTGAGTGTATAGCATTGTGGGTGCAACGGAAAAGTGAGTACACGCGGAGTAGTTAAACAAGGAGTATAGGTAGATACAGTACAAGAGTTTAGCGCCCAGCAGATATCAAGATAGGAGGTAGGCAACGCAGCAGTTAATACTCTACAGGATGCACAGTAATGTTGCAATACTTACGTAATGGAGCTTCACCACACCGCCCATTGTGTACATATATATATATATATATATATATTGACTGTGACTGTGACTGTGTGTGTGTGTGAATGTGTGGCGCACAAAAAGCAGCTCATGTGACATCGATAGCGGCGCAAACCGGGCCGCCAATCAGAGCGCAGGATTCGCACAGTGGCAGCGCTGCGAGGCGCCGCCGTGAACGGCCGACAGAGTGCAAAATCGCGCCGCTCAAACTCCGCCCGCAACTTGTTCGCTACTGCTTCTCTGCTGGTCATTTGCGCGGCTGCTGCTGTTTCCCGTGCCGCAGTCTCTGTTCGTCGCCGGACAAGAGCGTTCTAAAGAGAGAGGGCCAGCACGCACTGCATGGACACGCGTGAATCTACGGTGCCGTGTACGCTGCTGACGCCACAACTGCCATCCACACATCTGCCGGCTCTGACGAAATCGTCCCACTCCACCGGCGCGGACAGCTCGGAGCATTGCCCGCCAACGCCACCCACATCAGCGCCCGATATCGCAGGCTGCTTCCACCTGCCCAGTGTGACACCGCAGCTATCCCGCCCCGCTGCCACCATGTCCCTAGGTGCCAGGCGACAGCGACCCGAGCGCCAACTGCCGGCCACTCCTGTACGTTGCATGCCCATCCCCTGTGCATTGGCTGATATATGTGTTCATGTGAGCAGGTGCGCAAGAGTGCCCGCATCATGGACCGCCAGGCCCGTGCTGTCATGTCGTCCCTAGCATCGCCCGCACCGCCGCCGCTACCGCAGATATCCAGGCCGCGACGCCGGCGCACTACACAGACTGCGCAGTCGTCAAAATCTGTGGGAAAGAGCGCCGCGAGGTCTCGGCCAGCGCCACCCCAAGCAACGCTGAACACGACAGCCATTCGACCCGTCGATGCGACCAGGACGCGGGACTGCCAGCCAGACGCTGTGCAGCCCGTGGATGATGCTGACGGCCACTTTATAATCGTCTGTGGCACCAACCTCACACCGCGCTGTATGTTGCGCTACTGCAGTTCAGCAGCCACTAAATATATGTAGACAAGATACTGCGCCAGCTTGGCCAGGGCACTTTCGGCAAGGTGGTCGAGTGCTGGGACCGCGACATGGCTATGCGGGTGGCGGTAAAGATTATCCGCTCCGTGCCGAAATACCGTGCCGCCGCCGACTTGGAGATCCGCGTTTTGCGCACTGTACGCCTCAACGATCCGCACAGCCAGCACCATTGCATTCAACTGTACGACACATTTGAGTTCCAGGACCACATCTGCATGGTGTTTGAGCTGCTGTCCTGCTCCGTCTTTGACTTCCTGAAGGCAAACCACTTTCAACCCTTCCCACTGCAGCACGTGCAGAGCTTCGCCTTGCAGCTGCTGCAGAGCGTGGCATTTCTGCACCGCCTCAACATTGTACACACTGATTTGAAACCGGAAAATATTCTGCTGGTCAACAGCGACAGCAAGTCTGCATTGGCCCCGCGGGGCCGAAATCAGCGGTCCAACTCGGCCAAGCCATCGTCATCCACCGCCAAAAGGAAGCCGCGCGTATGTGTGATACCCTATATATCTTCATAGCTGTATATCTAACGCAACTATTGCAGAAGGCAAATAAGGTACTCATGCAGTCCGATATCAGGCTCATTGACTTTGGCTCTGCGGCATTCGAAGATGGCTACCACTCACATCTGGTGTCTACGCGGCATTATCGCGCGCCTGAAGTGGTGCTTGGCCTTGGCTGGTCGTTCCCGTGTGACATGTGGTCCATCGGGTGTATATTACTGGAGTTCCTGACCGGCGATGCCTTGTTCCAAACACATGACAATATTGAGCACCTGGCCATGATGGAGAAGCTGCTTGGCCCGCTGCCAGACTATTTGGTACGACAAGCCGTGGAGAAGAGCGAGACTTCGCGCACTTTTTTCCACCAGTCTAACACGGGATCCATGTCGGTACGATTCCCAGACGATCAGACCACGTGGCAGTCTGTGCAGTATGTGATGAGCATGCCCGATATTCGCACACTTGTCTCGCGCCGGTTACTGTTTGACGTGGATCAAAGTGGTGTCAGTTCCACTGCTACTGCCAATGGTACCAAGGGCAATGGAAAGCCGACATATAAAACTGCTGGCGGCGCGGCATCTTCAAGTCACGCATCCGATAGCGCAAGTAGTAACCAGGAGAACCGCTGCCCGATGACCGCATGCTCACCGTCGTCTTCTGTGGCAGCGGTGCCCAGTGATGGCATCATTGACCTCACAGCCCTGCCCGATAACGATAATGACAGTCGCCTACCTGCAGCACCGTCAGATGCACAGATATACCACGCACAGTTCTGCGACCTGATATTCCGGTGCCTGGAGTATGATCCGAGAAGACGGCTGACTGCTGCACACGCACTGCAGCATCCATTCTTTTCCATTCGGCCGCCGGCCTGACAATCAAGTATCACTCAACCTCGCTCTATATGTGTCTACTGTATCGCCGTTTCTCCTACACGCCACCCCATTCAATTCCGAAGAAAGTGTTGTTGCACCTGTTGTACCAAATAATACATGCTATACTTTTCAAGTCAAGTGTCCAAGTGAGTTCATTGTCAAGTGTCATTCCGCCAATCTGTGTCAAATGCTATTTTAAGCACCTGTGGCTCCACTCCCACAATGGACCCCGCCGAACGCGAGACAACCTGGCGTGACTACGACGACATTGAGCTGTGCTGTTTTGACATCTTGGCAGCTGAAGCAAGTATGCTTGAGATAATACCAAAGCTGGAGCAGTTCTACACCCCGGCCGCACTGACGGTATACGAGTCCCGTGAAAACTTTCTAAATATACTACGACAAACTCCGGAACCGGTCCACCACCTGGCCAGGCACCACATCTTCACGAAATTGGAGCACGAGGTGGCAGGCTTGCCGGATGCTGTACGGCGCTGTGGTGATGTCGACAAACTGCTGCAATTGCGCAACCAGTTCTTTGACCTGGTGCGGTCTGTGACAGAAAATGGTGTCAGTCTGCGGTTCAACTATTGCGATTATATTTTTGCAGAATGCTGCGATTCATACGACCATGAGTATTGGTGTTTGTGTCGAGACATTGTGGAGTCGATACACGCCATGTCAAAGGTCCTACATGAATTTCTTGACTTGCGCCTAGTAGTCGGCCTGTCAAACACAAAGTATTGTCCTACCACCGACTATCTGTTGAAGAGTGGATATGTTAAACAGGAAAATATTGTGGAGCCACCTCCCACTCTTAACGTAAGTGTAGCTTACCGCTTTATCCCCATATATAAACAATCTGGGTGCAGGAAATCATTGTGCCTGAGGAGGCCGCAATGCAAAAAGCTCGCGAGAAGTACTGGTCGGAACATCGGAGCAAAATGCAGAATGAAGCGGCTGCCGCGGCAGCAAATAAGAAGAAGAAGAAACGGCACTAAAGATGAAATAAAACTGATCATGTTTTGTATGTACATGGTGTACAAGGTGCACAGGGAGCTTTATTGGCCAGCGACAGGATGTTGTTAACAAATATCTGCACGGCGCCGATATATCCCAGTCCGGAGCCATCGCCTTGCGCTGTCCTTCTCCGCTCCCGCTTCATTGTGGCCATGTCGGATATTTCCACTTCAAGCTCGTGCGATGTGGTATTCACGCCGCGCACGTCGCTAAATACTTGTGTCAGATCCACCTGGACCAGCTCGTGTCGATATGATATGCGGTCTTTGGTGCGTACTTGGTGCACGGTGGCATTGCCGGGTGCCGTGGCTGTAAGTTATTATAGAATAGTGGTTGTACCACCATATGCATATATGACACACCTGGGCGCTCCACGTTTACCGAAATGCGACAGTCAAAGGCTGACCCGGGAATGTGCAGGTGCAGGTCGCCTACTTTTGACTTTTCCACGCAGGCAAGAATGGTTTCGGGGTCCTTGGCATCCCGTGTCACTCGCACCCTCCGGCCGCCGTCGTTGTACAGCGTGTCCTTAACTTTGGTGTGCTTGTAGTAGACGGGTGATCCCTGCACGATTATTGTATTTACATAGTTATAACGCGGTAGATGTGGTATAGATATTTGCACACACCTTGAATGCCGCGTCCTTGCCTTGCTCCACGCGCTTGTTGAGCAGGGTGTTGAAGTGTCGGTGCTGCTGCACGGTCATGGTGGCCTGGAACGTGAACCACGGCCTGGACTCGTCAAGCACTGTGCGGCAGTGCATAGTGAGCGTGAGTTGTGAGATAAAGCACAGAGATGTACCCGTCTCGCACAGGCACGGCAGCTGGACCCGGCGCTGAGTGGTACGGTCAATTATTATGCCAAACTTGGCCTCGATCTCCACGTCTGGTGTGTCGATGTGGCGGTAGAGAAAGTCGGCAATATGCCGCGTCACAGAGTTTATGGGTGCCAGACCGAATATGCACGGCTCCATGGTGGTACTGGCAGTGATGGCGCTGTCTGGCCTGCTAGTAGCGGCTGGTGGTGGTGCATCTGACCTTGTGGCTGTCGCGTCTGTCTTGGCATCCGCTGCCACATCGGCGTCAGTGCGCGGTCTCTTTGCGGTGCTCATGGTAGTATTAATTAGACTCTCTCTCTCTATTGTTGCGCCTTATATGTGTGTATACCACGTTTGTATCAAGCTACTTCTGGTCGGTGACCACTTGGTTCTCGTGGTCGATTTTGCGCTGCCGTCGAAGCCAGCTGCGGTAATCATGCACACTCTGGATCTTTTCGCCGTAGTAGTCGTCGCGGGCGCCCCCACTGCTGCCGGTATTAGGTGTCGCGGCCTTCTTGTCGATTATGCTGCCTCCAGAGGTTGTGCCGCTGCCTGCTCTCGTCGACACAAACATCACACTCATCGCCTTGGAGCTGGCAACCGACGGGTACGCGTACGGTGACCTGCCACGCTCTGCTCGGTGCTGCTTGATCTTGGCATAGAACTTTTTGTCCATCTGCACATTAGTATTAGTCTTTATACATTACAGACATACAGACACACATACATACACATACATACACACACATACATACATACATATATACATACAACTATAAACATAAAATATATATCCATCCATCCATCCACACACACACACACACACATACATACATACATGCATGCATACACACACACATACATACATACACATACATACATACATACATACACACATACATACATACATACATACATACATACATACACACACACACACACATACATACATACATACATACATACATACATACACACATACATACATACATACATACATACATACATACATACATACATATGACGGTGCCGCGCACGCCAGAGAATAGAACCAGCCGCCGCACCCACCTGATACATGGCAGCCGCAGTGCACAGCGCGCCAGCCGTCATGGCGAACGCCGGGTCAATGCCCATCACGGGCACGAACGGACTAAAGTGCACGGTGCCGGCAAACGTGGCAAACGAGGCCATGGCCACCGGTACCCCCAGCACGGGTCGGGCACGATTACGCTGCTTGCGCACGGCAAAGTACTCGTTCCATGGGAGTGCCGGTGGTGGTGGCAAGGGTGACGCGGAGTTGTTGTTCGGCGCGTGTGGTGGTCGCTTGTCATTCGCCGTGGTGATAGCGGTGGCTGTGGATGCAGTGTGACTGCTGGTGGCAGACGACGCGTGCATGATGGTGTGGTGGCCAGGTGTGACTGCAGCAGCCGCGGCCGCAGACGAGAACGCGCGCAACTGGCAGCCGCCGGCGCGCAAGGAGCCGCGCACTGCAATTACCATATCGAGGTGATTCTCCGTGAATTACCCGTTTAATAATAATATTTACTCTCTTCTCTCTCCACGCATCAAGATCAATTCTATATGGCGACGAGAGCGTGGCAACTGGCGCTGGATGTGGCGAATTTCACCTGGGCAGTGGTTGTCACCGTGGCCGTCATTGTGCTGGGTGTGTGTGTGTGTGTGTGTGTACAAATTTGTACCTGCATGAGCTCACTGCACCAGGCTGGTGGCTGCTGTGGGCATTTGTGCTGCGACACATTCCGCTCTTTCGCGAAGTGTTTGGCGTTCAGTCGGCGGCTTCCACACCCAAAGACGTGTCACGCAAAGCAAGCAGGCACCGGAGCGGCGGGTACTCCGCGGTGTCCCGGCGGCATCGTCAAAGTGAATAGTTTATATCGTTTATATAGTTGTTAAATATTAAACATCATACGCATAATCCATTGAGTATCTTCTATCGTTTATGGAGAAGAAGAGGTTTGTTATTGCCACTGCATAGATGCCGTTTACGTAAAGATCTGCGGCACGAATGTATATGAATGTTCTCCAATACACAAATATAGGTAATTAACTAGCCGCGTCTCAACAATCTATAAACTGTCGCCAATACTGCATGCATATGTATCAGAGCTTAGAGCAGCGGCGGGATGTAATCGGCAAATGTGAGGAAGGCCGTGTGGCCCTTGGTCTGTGCGGCGCACTTGGTTGCCAGCACAATGCCGGCATCATCAGCGGTGTTGTCATCGGTGGCATCGGCAGTGTCCATGAGATCTTGCCGGTCCTGTTGTTCCTCGCCGTCTTGTGCCTCGCCGTCTAGTGCCTGACAACCATTCATGTCACCGTCAATGAGGGTGCGGATGTCGCGCTGTGGCCGCATCTGGCGCACAGAGTGATGTGGCCGCAGCAGACACTCGTACATCTCCACGCCGCTGAATCCATTGACGGCCAGCGCGTGTGCCGTCCTCTGCACCTGTTCTATGCACGGCGAGAATGTGCATATGCGCGATGGGCGCGTGGTGGACAAGCACGGCACCACGTGGTGTACCGCGTGCCACGGCTCTGGCAAGTCCAAGAACACTGCATTAATCTCGGTGGGTATCATTGCATCCGCGGTTGTATCTCCATCCAGCAGGAACCCTTCGGTGCACACATCGCGGTGTGTCAGTGTGACCACGTCCGAGAGTCCATGCGCGGCCAACTCGCGCTTGGCACTGTCGGCACGCTGCTGGTGGTACTCGAACGTGTACACGTGGCCATTTGCCGTGGTTGCCTTGCCGTCACAGCCACCACCATTACTAGCATCAGCATCAACTAGATCACGTCCCCTGTTGTTGACGGCACGGGCCAGGGCGTGGGTGAATGACGCGCTGCCAGTGCCGCACTCCATCACGCGCCACCCCGGCCGCACACCCAGCATCATCAGACAGAATGCCGCGTCGGGCGTGTACACAATCTGCGTGCGGTGCGGCAGTGACATGGTCCACAGCTCGCTGGTCTGGTGCAGCAGGTAGATGTGGCCGCGGCCGTTGTGCGAGTAGAGCTTGCTGCCGTACGGTTTGCCGATCATGGACGCGTGCGTGAACACGCCCAGTGAGTTGGTGAACTGCTGGCCGGCGCGCACGCATATCGGATAGTTCATGGTGGGTGTCATGTAGACCAGTATGTGCGCGCCCTCCTCCACCGTGTCGGCATAGTGCAGGAATGGCGCGTGGCGCGTTTGTGTCAGCGCTGTCATTTGCGCGTTCGTGTTCTTATGTGCTGAACTATTCACCGTGATATTTCCCCTGGCTGCTTCTCTGCGTGCACCAAATATTATTAATTATTCTTAATTATTGCTTTCGTCTGAAAAACTTTTATTTCGTCCAACAATTTTCTGCAATGTCTTGCTATAATGCTATTCTTGCTGTATTCTGATATTGGTCGAGGTACTGGGGTATTTCTCGGGCTGCAGTAGGTAGCTTTAGTGGTGTTACTATCCTCAATTATACTGTTCCCTGCATACTCCATTAATGGTACGTAAAGTTCTCAATATATATTATGCTCAATTCTGTTCCCGAGGTGTTACGATTAAACACCTCACAACTGTCTGAGTGAGCATGTAGTGTAATGGAGTGAATGACTCCCTCGAAGGTACTTCCTGCAGCTGATTCTTATTAATAACAATTACCAGCATTAAGCATAGCATTTGTCCAAATATAATGAAGACAGTTTGCTACTGATTGATATGTACGAACTATAAGTACAGCTATGACACCAAGAGAAAAGTTGTACCAAAATCTAATCAGCGCCGCGATTGTGCCTACCACCATCATTGCTGCCATCGTAATGCCTGGACTGCTCCAGTTGCTGCTGTTCACGCAGCCGCTGGGCGAGCAGCTGTTGTTGTTGCAGCTGAAGTTGCAGTTGTTGTTGTTGTTGCTGCTGCTGCTGTTCCATCGGAGTGATCGGCGGGACGAACGAGTGTGACAGCGCGGACGGGTTGGCCGGCCGGAATCCCGTGTGCGGCGGGCTGAGTCCTGATGGTGGTGAGACGCGGGTGGGTGCCGGCGGCCAGTAGTCGCGGGATGGCATTGGCGGCGCGGCTGGGGCGGCGGTGTATCCCGGTGCGGCCAGGAAGGCTGGAGCGTGGTTCGGCGGCGAGCGGTAGTGGTGTGAATAGGCGCCGGCAGCAAGGTGATGTGGGTTCAAGTCGTGTGTTGCGGCGGCATTCAGTGACGGAGCAGACAGTCGTCGTCCCAGCTGGTGATGTTGCCGGTGCTGTTGTTGTTGCGAGTGGTGCGGCCACGGCGGTCTCGAGTGCAGATGGTGGCCAGCAGCTGCGGGTGGCGATCGGTTGGTGTTTATGTTTCCGCCCACAACGACGGGAGAGGTGTTGACGCCCCAAATAGTCGGGTCAGGGTGCGGCAGCACGGGTGCACCGTCCTCTCGTATCTGCGACAACGCCGACAGTGAGAGTGCGTGCCGATCGGCCAGATGATTGCCGCCGCGCTCCTGCCGCGGCAGTAAGCCACCGGCAAACAGTTGCGGTGGTTGCGGCGCGCCAAACGACTGCTGATGAGATGGCGGTGCATAGTTCCCGCTGCCTTGCATATTAATTTGAGCGTGCGCCAACGGCGGAGGTGGTTGCAGTTGTTCTTGGTGTGAAGACATTGACTGCGACATGTGCGACGTTGGGGCCACGCCAGCAGGCACGCTTGACAGCCCGGAATCCTGCTGCGACAGAGGTGCTAGTGGAGACACTGGCGCAGATGCGGCGGCGTTCGACGCTGACGGCCTGTACCCCATAGTGTTGAGCCATAGTTCGTGCGAGGCGCCGCGGTCGCTCACGGAATGCGAGCGGATCTTTCGCTGGAATGCATGCTGCAAATGGGCTCCAGCGGGCAGCAGCTGCCTCTCGGGTTGGAAGGCAGGCGCAGTACGCTCTCCGGGCACGTGGAACCGACCCACCGAACTGCTGCTCTGAGTGCCGGAATGTTGCCGCTGATGCAGCTGATTAAGTTGCTGTTGTTGCTGTTGACTTTGTAGTTGTTGTTGTTGCTGCTGCTGCTGTTGATGCACTGAAAGAATTTCGTGTTAGATCGCGATTTATACATTGACTTTTAAATCAGCACTTACAGATCGACATGTGGTCCAGCTCGTTGGTGATTCGGTAGTCCAGCAGAGGGGAAGCGCGCAGCGGCAAATTAGCTCCTTCTTGTCGGCTGGCAAGTCGACTGGACATCGGTGACTGGCTGCCGGGCTCTGCTGCAGCTCCACTTGCATCCTGTTGATCCGCGCTGAATGACGGCGGGCCAGCAAACGAACTGATTGACGGCTTGCGGCTGGACTGCGATGGATACTTTGTCAGCTTCATCGCGGAGTTGGCGGCGGCGGCTTGCTGCAGCTGCGACGGGATGGCTGCCAGTTTGGCGGAACTGATTGTCGAGGCTCGTGGACGACGGTGAGCTGCAGTGTCCATGGATGCCACGGATGACCCGGCGCTGTCCATGTGTTTCACAGGACCGCCAGCGGGCTGCTGATGAACGGCGAGCTGTTCGCGAGATCGCCGCGTGGACGGCATCCGGCGCCGAGGCTTAAACTCCATTGGCGGTGTAAATGGACTGTGGAACGGCGCGCCAGTGATAAATGGATGCATCCGAGCCTGCTGCGGCGACCAGCGCTCCAGCGGGTTCAAATTCAATAGGCCGCCGACGAAATCGAGCAGAGCTTGCCGTGATGCCAGTTCCTTCTCCACTTCGGCGGGGATGGCGCTCTTCCTGCTGCTCATGGGATAGTTCAAAATCAGCTCCTTCAGATTGTGTGTGTGGAAGTAGCGCTTGGATGGCTGCTCCGACAGGCTTCTCTCGCTGTTGTATTGTTGCAAGCTCTTCAGGTACCACACACTCTTCCCATCCGCGTCCACCGTGCGGTCAAAGTATTTGCGGCTGTTCTTGCCGAATTCCAGCATGTATGCCGGTGGCAGTCTGCGTTTGTTTATATGTTAGGCTACCGTACAACTACAAGTACAATATAGGTACCCAAGAGTTTCCACAATGCGACAAATCTGATTGTACTCGCTGGAGCCGGGGAATATCGGCAGGCCAAGAAACAGCTCCACCACAATACATCCCACCGACCACATGTCGATAGAGGACGAGTATCTGCCAATTTCAATCATTATACCAAGAAACAATAACAATACGTACGGTAGTCCAAGCAAAACTTCGGGGCTGCGATAGAACCGGGACTGAATGTACGTGTAGACGGTCTGCTGTTCGTGGCATGCGGAGCCGAAATCGATAATCTTTATCGCCGGAGACTCCAAACTGACAATGAGTCAGTAAATATACTCAGTAAATGTACAGCATAACGTACTTTTTAAGCAAAATGTTCTCCGGCTTTAAGTCGCAGTGGATGAGCCGTGCTTCACTCAGCACGGTCAGAGCTTCCAGTATCTGGGTGGTGAACATGCGCACGAGGCCCGAGTTGAGACCGCGAAAGTGGTTTTGTTTGATCAACTCGTACAAATTGACGCTGAGCAGCTCAAACACCAAGCACAAATGCTTTCTGAACACGAAAACTTCCAGCATGCGCGCAATATGATGCTGGTCTTGGCTGTCATACCGCGAATTCAGCTGCAGAATATAATTAGTATGAAAACAAGATATAAGCAAACGATATGCGAGTTTATCCCGAAATATATATATATATATGTCATAAACGCACCAGCTCCAGGATCGTCACTTCCATCATGGACTGGTTAAAGTAGGCCGGCTTGTTCTTGATGACCTTTATGGCGGCTATTTCATTCGTCTTCAAGTTGCGGCACTTGACCACCTGGCCAAACGTCCCGGAACCCAGCACGTCCAGTATGACGAACCTGTCAGTAATTGAGCAAGGTGTATTATATTATTATTCTCAGAATAGGACAACATACCGGGACCCCTCCTTCTCGCCCAGGATATCGTTCACGTACAGAATGTAGTCCGACTCCTCGTTGTCGAAACCGTCGTTCTTGACACCCACGGATGGTTTGGTGAGTACGCGTCGCGGGTTGTCGCGCACAGAGTACGCGATCTGCGGGTTGCAGCGCTGGTAGGTGGCCAGCAGCTCCACTGTGAAGCGCCGCAATGTGGATTGACACTGAGCGTGAGTGAGTGTGAGTGTGGTATATCTGGGTGGTAAGTACCTCGTGCCCGGCCTGCGGGCTACTGGTGTCCATGGCGGACACGTACGGCGCGAAAGAGCTCTGGAGCGGTAGTGAAGACGTGGGTGGAGCATATTGCAGTGGATCTGGCGCTACGTGGCTATGCGATGCCGACGCGGTGTGGCCATCGTGTCGGAAAGCGACTGTCAGACCGTCACCACGCCATTCCTGTTGCTGCTGTTGCTGTGTGTTGAGCGCATGCTGACCGCCAGGTACTGGTGCAGCGTTCGCGTGCGCGTGCGAGACAGCCGATACAGATACAGAAGCGGCATCAGTGGCCGAGGAGCCACTTGGGATCGGCGTGGATGAGTGCTGCTTGGTGGGCGACGGGCTGAGTAGGGGCGTGGTGGAGGCAGAGGGCGCGCGTGACGACGTCTTGGCCAGCTCTGTCCACGTGGCAGGGGACGTGCGGCGTGTACCATCAGCGCCATTGCTGGTATTGCCGGGATTATCGGACACGGTGGCTACGGGATCGTCGTCGGCGGCGGCGGCATCGAGGGACACGTGGCTGCGAACACCGCCACTATCGCGCCGCGGAAACATTGACCGTCACCGGCTGTACAGTTGCGGGTGTGTGTTGGCGGGCGTGCAGGCGTGAACCGCGGTGCGCAGAGTGCAGTGTGTGTATATCCGTGTGTGGACAGGCAGCGCGGGTGTGGAGAGGCGGCGGTTGCCAGGCACGCCCCGGCAGCCAAGGATAATTGTCGCGCGCGTGGCTGTTTGACGCGGCCAGTGCTCGTGCGCGCCGTGTTCCAGACGCGTCCGACAGCCGGCGGCGTGGACAGACAGACGGAGACAGACGCAGACAGACAGCCGTGTTTGGCACACCGCGGGGACTCGACGCCACAGAGATCCACTCACACACAGACACACACCACACAGAGGAATGCAGAGGTCATCGCGGGGACTCAATAGGTGGCACCTGCTGCTGACACTAATGGTGGCGTGGACAACGTTCCGCCTGCTGCACTCGGCCGCCGTCTCCCTGCACGCCAAGCGGTCATCATCCCGGCAGCAGTGCCGCTACGACGATGCATCGCCGGTGGAGGTGCAGCAGAGTGTCACGGTGCAACAGGCAGGCAGTGCTGCAATGGATGCAATGGATGCTGCTGACGGAGAAGCCAGCGGGGATGAAACACCTGAACTGGTGGAACCCTTGGGGGACGACAACACAGATGATGAGGATGTAGTGGTGCCGCCACAGCTGCGACTGGTGGCCGATGGGCGGTGCAGGCGGGCGGAGGGCTGCACGGAGCCGGGGCAAAAGTGGCTGGACATGGTGTCCTCGGCTGCCGACATCACCGACGACCTCATTGACCGCATGTTTGAGGAGAAGTGGGTCGAGTACCTGCAGCGGCAGAGTCGGCCGCCGCGCTGACAGTAAACGCATTGCACTTCCTATCTGTAATGTCTCAGTATCAAACATATAGCTAGCTCTGCTGTCGATGTAGGGACCTGTCTACTGTAGCTGTTTATGTAGTCTGTAGGCAGTGTGTGGCATAACCGGCACGCAGCACGCGGCCACATTGGCAACGGCGGGTTTGTTTGGGAGAGAGCGTGTGCGGCGCGCGTTTGTCTTCCCACACACGTTGCAGCCGTGCACGCCACAACACAGGCACAAAGACACAGACAGAGATGAGCGGACTGGTCAAGGCGAAAAAGTACGACGTTGCCGACTCCAACATTGCCCTGCTTGGCAGCGATGTGAGTGTGCCCGTGCAACACTCACTGCGGTGTACTGATTGCTCTGCCACCCACATAGCTGGAGAAGAATGTCCGCCTGAACGCCGCCCAGACAGAGGAGGCGTGGAAGGGTGTTGGCAAGGCGCTGTACGCACTGTTCATACCATTATGAATTCAACATTTCTTTAACTGCCTGCTGCAGTGGTCTGGAGATCTGGCGCATTGAAAAGTTCAAGGTTGTCGCGTGGCCAAAGGACCGTTACGGCCAGTTCTACTCGGGCGACTCGTACATTGTGCTGCGTGTACGTTGTGGTATTGTGATGTGCTTCAGATACCTATCTAACCATCATGTAGACGTACAAGAAGACCCCAGAGGACAAAAAGTTTTCCTATGATGTTCACTTTTGGCTGGGCAAGGAGACATCGCAGGATGAGGCCGGCACTGCCGCCTACAAGACCGTGGAGCTGGATGACTGTACGCAATATTGTGCTTTAGTTTTTTATATATATATTAATATAATACTAGCACTGGGCGGTGTGCCTGTGCAGCACCGTGAAGTCCAGGGCCACGAATCCGCACTGTTCCTCAGCTACTTCCCCAAGCTCACCATTCAAGAGGGCGGTGTGGAGACTGGATTCAAGCACGTCAAGCCGGAAGAGTACCGCAGCCGTCTGCTGCACCTGAAGGGCAACAAGACGCGCGTTGTAGTGCGTGAGGTGCCGAAATCGCACCAGAGCCTGAACAGTGGCGATGTGTTTGTGCTGGACGCCGGCATGGTCGTGTACCAGTGGAACGGCAAAGCATCCAACGGCCAGGAGCGTCACAAAGGGTACACTGCCATTATTATTTTACTGATATACCAGAGTACTACATACTTCTGCAGCTCTGAACTGGTGCGCGCCATCATTGACGAGCGTAAAGGCCTGCCAAAGTTGACCATCTTCAGTACGTTCACTGTTAAATTGTTGAATTAACAGTACATCTAATTCTTGCAGCCGAGGGTGATGGCGACTCCAAGCCCTTCTGGGACCAGTTGGGCGGCGAGGGACCCGTCAAGAGTGCCGAAGAGGGCGGCGCGGATGCCGAAGCGCAGCACACAGTTGTCAAGAAATTGTTCCGTCTGTCGGACGCGTCCGGCAAGCTCGAGTTCAAACTGGAGAGCGAGGGCAAAGTGCGCAAGAGCCAGTTCGACACCAACGATGTGTTTGTGTTTGACGCCGGTCACGAGGTGTTTGTGTGGATCGGCAAGAAGGCCACGGCCGAGGAGAAGCGTATGGGATTGCAGTACGCGCAGAACTACCTGTCCAACTACAAGCGCCCCATGTGGCTGCCCATCTCCCGTGTGCTGGAGGGTGGCGAGAATGAAACATTCAACGACGGCATCGACCCAGAGGAGTTCAAGGGCTATGTGCCGCTGAAGAAGACCGCGGTCAACAAGGATGGCGGTGCCGCTGCCGTTGCTCCGGGACCTCAAAAGTAGTCAGGCTGCTCTTTAAGGACAGCTGCCAGCTTTCCCTTTACTAAATCGTATAGTAATTTTGTTGAACCGTGTATTGTTACGTCACATTAGCTGATACAGCTTCATGGCTTGATATCATCCTTGTTATTCAGCCATACCACCATACATATGCATACTACACTACACTTGCTTTAGCATACATGAGCGTACAAGCTTGTTTGTGTCTTTGTGGCCTTATCAAGGGACCTACGTCGATACTACCATGTTGAAACGGTTATCACTATTGATACACATTAACAAAGCCGTTAAACAATCCAGGGCGTACATACAAAAGCTAATTTGTGCACTGTTTATTTATTGTGCGATGCTATGAGCGCCAGTAAGATCGATGGCACCTTTAGCAAGCCTACATCAGACGGCAAGAATGATTTTATGTCGAGTATTCGGGTGTGATAGACTTGAGTCACTGACTTCGCCGTCTGTCTCAGTGTCGTTTTTGGTTCAGCTTGTCGATGAGGGGTGCAGACATACTTTTATCGTGTCCCAATGACAGGTTTATGAATTTATATAGACAGGTTTATAATTTATAAAGAGGCCGTCGCTCGTGATACATATGTCGACTAAGGGGGCAATTAGAGTCCCTAAATTCATTTCACACCTTCACAAATGGACGCCAGCTTCCGCAGCCTGCTCGAGCAGTCGCTTCACCTGTCCAACGAGCAACAGCTATGCCTGGCACCCACGTCCATTGAGCCCACCAGTCTCAAGATTGAGCGCCCGCTGGACCAGCTGGAAGCGCAGAGCCGTCGCCTGTTGCAAAAGATATCGCGCACCCGCGGTGGTGTTGCTACCGCGGCTGATGGGGCGGCGACGTATGCCGTTGATGGCGTATGACATGCATATGCTTACAGCTATACATGCAGTGATGCCGTGCTGGGCAAGGAGTTTGACGTGAAGCGCATTGGTCGCGCCCTGGACTCTATCGCGGAGCAGGCGCCCAACTTTTTCGTCGCCACCACCGCCGCCGAGGAGGCAGACATTGAAGTAGGTTTAAGTATGCCTGACTTACAAGCCATGGCTCACACTGCCAGACGCTGTTGCGCAACGAGCACGAGACGGCTGTGGTCAAGATTATTGACTATATGCACGAACAGGCGATGGCGGAGCACAACGCCTCGTGGGACGATGCCATGCTGCGGCATTGGGCCGACACAAAGAAAGAAATATTCTCCTCCATGCCACACTATGCGTCATTTGCGCCCTCGCGTGACCGCGCCCAGCCGGTACACATGCTATTACTAGCCGGTACATTTTCAAATTAAATCGTAGTCTGCCATCGGTTTTGCGGCAGCAGCAGGACAGCCGCCCACGCCATACAATCGCTCCATGGGCTACTCGTCTACTCCGGGCGCTGCTGGAGCTGCTGCCATGACTGCTGAGAGCACGAATCGGATCAGCTCTTATGCGCAAGCCATCTGCCAGTTCAATGACTCGCGGTTGCAACAGCAGCCAAAGTCTCTTGTGCGTCTGCTGAAGGAAGCGTCCAGAAAGAGCACAGGTCCTCTGGTACACTGTGCATTACAGTCAAGAATCAAGTCAATGAATAACCTTTGCAGGATGTGCAAGTGACCGACACCTGGGAGCTCTTGTCGCTCATTGTAGAATCTAGCGGCGATAAACCTCCGATGGCCGATCGTTTTGGGCGTTCAGCAGCTCCGCCTGCACGTCTTTATCCAGTGCTGCCTGATAGCTCTTCCGCGGCAAATTGCCCACCCAGCAATCAGGCCATTCTCGCTGGAGGTATCAACTGGCTCGAGTTGCAGTAAGTTGCGCTACTATCTCACCTCATGGTTTACAATATCTGGTAGGTTTCAAAAGTTTTTGGAAAAACAAGTGCAGTCGCTGCTGAGGCATTCCGAACTGGCGTCGCCATCAATTGATAATGGCTCCAGATCGTTTGATCAAACGCCGCAGCAGCCCCGCCCATTTGTAAACATGTCCACCCTTCGCAAGATCCATCTTTGGATGAAGGAGGTTCTTATTCCACAGAACCCCGGTGTTTCATGGGAGGTAGGCGCCAATGACAATTGGGAACGTATCTGCTGTTCTCATCACCCCATCAGATTCTGGATGGGGCGCCGTTCTGGACAACCGTTTTTTACTTGATTCGCGCCGGCAGAGATCATGAAGCGCTGGACTATGTGCGCTCCTATGAGCGATACCTGGCCAAGACTGATCGACGTTTCCTGGAGTTCATGTCCGCCTGGGTGCTGAGCCGTCAGCGAAGGTAAGCAAATATTTTTCCATGTTACGTAAGATACAAAAATTTTGTAGTCTGCCGGCCAAGCTCGCACAAGAAATGCTGCAAGAATTCAACGCCAAGATTCGCGATGGGGTTTTCACATGCACAACCACTTCTGGGCGGCTCGGCTGGTCGCCGACCTGGCCTGCACTCCTCATCGCAGCAACTCTCATCGACGATTGATCCGTACAAATACATAGTGTACCGAATCATTGGTAGGATCGGGTTGGAAGATCCGAAAATGCCGCAGCCAATTGTGCGCGGACTTGCTAGTGGCACTCTGGGATGGGAGGACGATATGTGGATACAGCTCATGCTGGCGCAAGAGAGTACGGACGCAGAGTCTGCCGGCGTCGGCGATGAAGTTTTGTACAACCTCAAGGGAGTGTATGATCGCCATGTGAAGCCAGTTTCTGCCAGCGCTTGGTCTGCCAACGAGACTCAGCCGGTGCGCTACCTGCAAATACTGTTCATGTGCGGCCGCTTTGATCTAGCCATTCAATATCTGCGTGAACTGTCCACCGACCCTTCTGCGCCGCAACTGCAATGGTCACCGGAAATCGAGTCGGTGCATTTTACCATAGCTGCCGTGTACCATGGGCTTATTCAAGGCGCGGAAACGACGGATGAGGACTACAGCCACGGTATGGATTGTGACAGCCGTCAGTTGACTTATGTATCACGCAGTGCCGACACGTTCAACTGAAATTGTTGCCGGTGCAAATAATAATGGCCTCAAGTGGGAGCAGATGGTATACTGGTATGCGCAGTTTGTGTGCGTGCGTGTAGCAGATGCATACGTGGCGGCGCACTACTTTTTCCTGCTCAAACGGAAGCAAACCGCGATAAAGTGGCTCATTGACATGATATTGGATGTGGGAATGATTGACGAGTTCTTTGGCGCGCTGGATCCACACTCCATCAGCGGCGGGAATATTCGAACGCCCGGCTTTCTTGACAAATATCTGCTGCTGCTGGGCTTAAACTCGTGGGATGAGTACAAGCAGAAGGTGATTTTGCCAGCAGCACAAAAGGCCGAACGTCAAGCCGCAGCCTCCATCAAGAAGAGCGGACTGCGCATAACTACTCTGAGTGATCTGAGTGATGTGCAGGAAAACAATGCGATCTTGCTCTACAACCTGGCCGAGGAGTACGACATTGTGCTGGAGATGATGGCTCGCAAAATAAGCACCAGCTTGGAGAATATCAGCTTTGAGTCGGTGGTGGACGCTGTGCTCTCTTTTGTGGATCAGCATAACAGCTCGTCTGCCCGCGAGCTGCTGGCCAATATACGTGCAAATCAGCTGGCGCACGTCGGTGAGACTGGGCGCTCACTGCTCAACTACTACGGCTCCCATCCGCACATTCGCCTCAAGATCAGCAGCGATCGGCGGAAGACGTTGACGAGTTTGCTGCACTTGGTGCGATTCTATGAAGTCGCCATCGCTAGTGTCCACTCCTTTTTGGACGATGAACCCCGCACCACCATTTCATCCACTCAAGGTATTTATGTTAATCATGTCCACAGGAACACAGTTCATACCTCATAGACTGCCGCTCCGGCTTGGCGATTCTGGTGGACGCTGGAGTGTTTCCGCCTGAACTACTTGGTGCGAATAATCTACTTGGAACTCCTGGCCGCCTTCCACCGAATGGTCTGCGCGACTCTTTCATCGCCACGCCGACATCGGCGGCGATGATGACACCTGGCCGCCAAGTCGCGGACACGGAGTACACTCACTTTACCGCGCGCGCGAACTATATCCGCCGCGAATTTACCGAGGTGCTGCTGTGCCACTTGCCTGAAGTGTTTGTGGCGGCGGAACTGTTGATATTCATGGACTGGTACAATCGACGGGCGGCGTCTGCCACCGCCGGCCAGGAAGACATGCTGGCCACACAAGCGCGCATGAGCCGCGATGTCATGACATTCACATCGATTGTGGGGCGCTGGTATAAGATATCGCCGGATGTGCGTCGCCGCCTGCTTGCCATGGACGATAAGCTGATGTGAATGCGTGTGTGGTGACTGTTTTGGCCGACTCGGCTTGCGTGTGAAAATAAAGCACGGCGTCGTCATGAGGTGATGTGACTCATCGCTGTGATAATTGTATCGGCACGGCTCAATGCTCTCCTTCACTTTCAGTTCCTCTAAATACATATCTCGCTGCTAAGCTAGCTAGCAGCACGCATACCCTACAGACAAGCGTAGACACTACAGATGGCGCTAACGGTGATGGATCTGTGCAAGTTTATTGCGGCGGTACTTCTGCCCCCGCTCGGCGTCTTCCTGGAGGTTGGCATCAACAAGGATTTCTGGATAAAGTGAGTCCATATATGAATTCATGCGTGCGTCTACTATCATGCTAATGCCTGAACCAGCGTGCTTCTCACTATTCTGGGATACATTCCCGGTAAGTGAGCATGTTAGTATGACACGTATGTATAACTCGTACACGCAGGCATTATCCACGCCTGCTACATTATTCTCAAGTACTGATGGGTGCCCGCTCAACATATTACATCTTCGCAAAATAAAGCAGCATAAGGGTGCTGTATGCTGCCTGCACTTCTGCCACTAGCCATAAGGCATCATCATTACACCACGGCGTGATATATCCACACTGGCGGTTGTAGTGGACTCTAAATGCGGCGTAATTGCGCAATACTCCACTAGCTTCCACTCGGCCCTTTCACATCCTTTCACTTCCACACTTCAATGGCGCTCACGTTCACCGATATATTCAAGTTCATCGCCGCCTTCTTCCTGCCACCGCTGGGCGTGTGGATGGAAGTGGGCATCAACGACAAGTTCTGGATCAACTTGCTGCTGACGCTGCTCTTTTGGATTCCAGGCACGTGCCGCTTAGCTGTCTCTATAGGGCTGCCAGCCATCTCACACACGCACACATTTACAGGCATGCTGCACGCGTTCTACATCATTCTCAAGTACTGAGGTGGCACGGGACGGCACGGCAAGACTATATCTAATGGCAATAGATTCCCATACGAACACCCTATGCATCACGTCACACTAGGTGACCATGATCTCGCCCACATAGGTGTTGCCATTGATGACCAGCTGCTGTGTGCGGTGCAGCCAGCTGATCAACCTTACCGGCTGCTGTCCGGTGCTCGGGGGCGGCGGCGGCATCGGCCCTGGCACCACATCTGTCCTGGCCTCCGCGGGTAGCACGCACCCCCACACGTCGGCCGGCTCAAAGAAGGCAAAGGAGTGCTGCTCAATTAGGGGCCACGCCTCCTCGGGCAGATGGCACCCGAATATGCCGACCGTCTTGACGAGGGAGACGACGCGTTTGCCGTCCTGGCACGCGTACGTGAACCCGCGCGGGGATGCCGCCACCGCCGACTTGTCCGCCGACTGTCCACAGCACCCAATGGACGTGACCACGTAGTAGCCACGGCCGCGGTATCCCGCCAGGTCCACAATGTCGCCCACTTTGCAGGCCTTCATGGTGCTGTCGATTAGGGCGCGGAGTTGCTGCGGTGACTTGCGCCTCCTGGCCACCTCCACTGCCAGTTCGTACAGTCGTTGCGGGGTGGTGAATGCCGCAGCAACTGGCGCCACTCCCTCTGCTGTCGGCTGCAAGTTGTTGTTGTCGTTGCCGTCGGTCACTGCCGTGGCACTGTCCACACGGTCCACACGGTCCGCATGCTCACTGTTGCCAGTGTGGTCCAGCTGCTGTGCCAGCCGGATGTTGCCGATACTGATGGCCTGCTCAATGAGGTTGTACTGTGCGGTGTACACCTGCAGTACATGCTCCACATCCAGCTGCGGCTCCAGCACAATCTCCTCAAATTCGCGGAAGCGGCGCAGAGTTGCCGCGGGGAACACGGCCGCCACATCATCCGTGACAATGTCGCTTGAGGTGGCGGCGGCGGCATTGCTGCGCTGCCGTGTTGGCTGTGGCTGGTTACGCGCGGCATACGGGCGCTCGGGACCTGTGAGAAGGGTGGGGCGCGCAGTGCACAGCAGCTGTGACAGGTAGTTCAGCAGCACGTGTTCATTCTCGTGTATGCACGACAGATCGTGCACCGTGCACCGGTACTGCACCATCCTGGGCTCCCATATAAGGCCCATTACAAGAGTCTGTGTATATATAACGTGGTGGATAAATAGATTGTATGTCTGCCAATGCAAATACAGGTGGTATGCAAACAGAAGACACTTGCAAGCACCGGTGACGTGCTCATTACTCGCGCGCTCTCGCTTTCAATACTTTGGCTGGCCAATCAGAGGCGCTGCCCACTTTAATATGTGGAAAATATTACTGCGCGGTGTTTAGCTGTTTGAAAATTTCGCCTATTCCATTATTCTCCTTCTTTTTTCTTCTTTTTTTTTCTTTCTTTCTCTTTCAGTTACTCTTTTTTACAATTATATACGCAGGATATTGGCTGCCATAAGTGGACCACATATTCGTTGTTGTTAAACACCTATTCAACGAGAGGTTAAAGACGAGTAATATTCAGCAGGAACTTACATCAACCTGCAAAGGCTGGCGCCGCTCACAACAATATTAGCAATCAACGCCACATATACATATGTAGACTTTTATCAAACTATCTATCCCTTGAATAGCACTCGTGGTACTGCTCAGCGTCTCCATAAACAGCCCATTTACACCAGTAATTGACTCACTTTAATAAACTCCTTTCTTTTTTTTTCTTTTTTTTTTACACCAGCTGCATCTGCTGTTCAATCAATCCAAAACAATTCAATAGAAAAAACAACCATGCCACAGCCTGACGAGCCTCTGCCAGTGCCGTGGTCACTGCTAGACCCAGATGGGGGCGCCGAGTGCCAAAGGAGGATGCAACAGGTGGTCAGCGCCGCCAATGCACTTGCGGACCGGATAGAGTCGTCTCCACAAGCGTCTGCGACGTCTCTCAAACAGGCGTTGGCCGATGCGACTGCACTGGCAGACTACGTTCCATACGCCCTGTGGTTGTGGGTGTCGTGTCCGGTACTGGCAGATGGTAGTCTGCGGGACTCTGCGATGGAGTCTGCACTCCAGCGCCTGCAGAGTATGTGCAGACACATGTTGCGGACAGACTAGTATCCTGATGATACTCGGCAGGCTGGACTGAATGCGCGGAACAGCTCCTGCTGTCGCTGGCCAAACTCGGTGCAGCCATCAGCAATATGGAGTCTTCTATACAGCTTACAGCACCCATTCCGCTCATGGCAGCCCGAGACGGAACACGGAGGTCTATTTACTCAATGAGCCGGCGCGCAAGTGCCATCGCACCAAAGCACACTCCCATTGTACATCGTCTGCGCAACAACGCCACTGGCGACATTCCCGCTTGCCAGTGCCCATCGGCCTTCAATGCCGGCACTCTGACCGTCATTATGGAACTTTTGCTGTATCTGTTTGACAAGCACCAGTCGGGGCGATGTCCATCCACCCGCATCGTCTACTCGCTCGCCATTCAGAGGTACTTCATTAATCACTTAAAGATCTTCTTACATCTGACATTATACTCCAGACTGCTCTATATACCGCACAATGCACAGCAGATGCAGTACGAACTTCCTTTACGCCTGGTGGAGACAATGATTCCCGCGGTCAAGATCTTCTATCACCATCAGCACAGGATGCTGGAACAGCATTTTATGGACATGGCCACTCCCATCACAATCTCCCCGATAATCATCCCACAAATGTCACATCGGTTCAGTGTGTCCTCAATGGGCAGTTCACGGGCCTTTTCTCTTCATGGCGGTATGGACAGAGGTTGCATATAATGTGCATTGATCGTTCAGATGGAAATCGGTTATCCAGCAAGCAAAAATCATTGCTGGATGTTCCGCCGACACTCTCGGGTCAGTCACAGCAGTCTCCAGCGTCACCTGTTCTGCGGCCAGACACTGCCAGGAAACACAAGCACTCAAAATGGAAGTATCCCCGTCCAGCGCTGAATCGCGAGTCTCTGCGAATGATACTGTCATCGCTGCACAGCATTCTCCATTCATATCGTGAGTGTGCATACAGTACAATTGCAAAGATCTTACAGTGTAGAAACGTTTGCGGCTTCAGCTAACATAGACTACATGGTGCCCAAATCGAGTGATGGCATAGACTGGGCCCAGCTTGGTTTAGTGCAGCAGCACCAACAGCAAGCAGACAAACCACTGCCGCAGCCACAAACTCCGATGCCAGAATCGCGTCTCACGGACATTGATGTGCATCTTGGCATATCTGGCACCAGTGCCATTAGTCTTCCCCGACACGATGGCTCGCTCAAGATATCCTTAAAGTTTGTGGAAGAGTCCACGCGGCGCCTCCCGTCGGCCATGTATGGCAACAGCGCCACATCCCCGGCGGTGAGTGAAGCGTCCACGGCGCGGTCCATAAGTAAGCGTGCAATGGCATTTCTGGAGCAGTACGCCGGCTACAACTCGGTGCTGGACATTGCAATGGGGGCAAAGTCGTCACTTGCACTGTATAATCGGTATAGCGGCACCGCATCGGCACCTCCCATCGCCAACAGCACCACGGCCTCCTCGGCAAAAATGGTGGACGCCACGGACGGCGATGATGTCGGCACTGCCCCGTAGTTACTCGCAATATATCCTTCTTGCAAGAATAAGATTAAAGAATAAGATTGCCGTCTGTGGGACTTAGCGTTGTTTGCGATTGCAAAGAGCGCAGAATTGCCCAACTGCGCTCTGTTTGCAGGAGCGCTAAAAAGTTGGGTCCTATATATATATATACATATATCTACAATGTGGCCCAGGTGTTTCAAGCTTGGAGGTGAGTTCGGTAACCATGCAACACGCCCATTCACGCAAAGAAGTTGCACGCCGAGTGGAGAGAGAGAGTGTATACATATACGCACACACACAACATCGACATGTGGCGCGAGTTGAAGGCGGCGCTGACCAAATCAGCCGCGGACAAGAAGGCCCGCAAATCCGTGGGCAGCGACGCGTCCACTCTCGACGTGGTGGAACTGACGCCGCACGACCCCACGAATATCGCTCAGACCGAGGAGCCGGACGCGATGCGCAAGATATCCGATCTGAACTCGAGTCTGCACGACGCCGACGTGCTGTCCTTCATGACACTGCGGTCGGTGATGGAGAAGCGGCTGGATCGCGACGTCAAACTGTCGCTGGAGGAGGTGGCGGTGGTGCTGCGGCGCACGGAACAGATATCCACGACGTACAAGGCGTTCCTGGAACTGTTGTCGCGCTGTGTGCAGCTAAAGTTCGGCACCACCTCGTCCACGCACGGACTGTCGCGCAGTGGCACCAGCGACATGGCGCTGAACAACCGGCCGGCCACACCGTCAGACACGGTCAGCACGCCCGGACTGACGGCCTCGTCGGCAGCGTCTGCTGATTTTTCTAGTGGTGGTGACGTGTCACTGACTGTGGCCGACACGGCGCCGTTGCCGTCCGACGCGACTGGCGGACGTGATGACACTGAGCAGGTGTGCGACAGTGTGGCCTCGCTCACCGTGCTCACCGACAAGCCGGAGCCAGTCGTGCCTAATGCGCCCGACGCGCCGCCCAAAGACTCTCCCCAAACGCAGAATGTAGTTGTCGCCGATATTACACACACGCCCACTATTGTCGTGCTGCAAGGCGAACCGGACCCCGCCTCTCCGGTAATAGTGTCGCCCACGGCAGACATGTTCGACAAGCTGGTCGAGTCGGCGCTTAAACTGCACGCCGACATCCTGGTGGACATCCAGAGCGTGGAAGACCTCTTGAAGAAGCATGATCAAGTTGTGGCGCCGAGTGACACCATTGCGGGTTCAACCGGCGGGATTACCGCTGCCGCCCCTCCAGTCGCCGCGGATGCTGGCAAGTCCGAGGCACTGATGCGGCCGCAGTACAGGTTCATGGTCAAGGGATGCGGCAGCGGACGCTCACATTACGGCTTGGCGTGGGCCGGGTCACTGGAGCCGGGGGACTGGTGGATGAACGCACTGCTACGCGCATTTATCCGCGAACAGGAGACCTCACCGTGGCATGAACGCCGGCAGTTGGCACTGTTCAAGCAGCATCGCACCGAGTTGAAGCGGCGAAAGGCGGACAAGCGGCGGGCCAAGAGCACTGCCCAGGTGCTACTGCCGGCGACTGGAAGTGGCGGCGCGTCATCCGCCTTCCAGTTCTACCCGCTGTCCCGGTCGTACGCCTCACCACAGGCCGCCGCGACCGCAGACGAATCCGAACTGGAGGAGATGTATCAGCGCAATCTGATCACGGCCAAGCTGAAGACGCCATTCCTGATGGACATTGTCTCGCCCGCCGACCTCATTGAGTGGATTAGGTCGGTCCGCAGCTGTCCCGAACACCACTCTGCGCTCACCGTGGAGACTGTGGAGTTTGCCGTGCAGAATTTCGGCGGTTGGCGCTACTTTGAACCGTTCAGCACCGCCTGGTTCCGGCACTTTTATCTGCAGAACGGCCAGGCATCCTCGCTGGTCTTCCCGCTGTCGGCCAACCGAGCAAGCCTGAGTGACTTGACGTGGGACGGCCGTATGGCATCGGCGTCCGCGCTTGCATTCGACATTGATGCACTGGTGTCGCTGCCACCTGTCCCAATTCTCTCAGGCAAGAAGAAGCACCTGGGCAAGAAGGCAGTGCGGGCCCACGTGAGTAGCTATAATATGTTGCGATTGTGCTTACAGTGGCATTGCAGGTCGAGGCGCATGAATTGTGGTCGGCACATCTTGTCAAGCATTTATCCTCATCGGATGCGCGGTATTGGCAATACGTCTGTGCCGCTCAGTGCGAGCAACTAGCTCAGATACACAATATGCTCGATGCTGAATTCGGCGGCGGGGCTGCCGGTATAGAAGCCTGGCTCAAGAAAGTTGAGGGCGGTAAACTGTTCAAGGAGTCGAAATACGCGCACATCTCGCGCGGAGAATTTATGACCAGGGCGGAACCTCTTGTCGAGGACTTGAAGTCCAGCTCATCAACAGATCCGAGTTCAGCGGATATGGTGGAAGTAAGGGAAAAGGCGGCCCTGATCAATGCATTCATGAACCCCGCCATATACGGCCCATTGTGGCGGCTGGACGATGAGCTGCGCAAGGCGAGCGCCGAAGCACAGGAAGCCTCGGCCAAACATTCAGCGTCTGCCTTCTCCTGGTTCAAGAGCTCGCGATCTATTCTACTCGCGAACCGCAGCACGGCAGCCAAATTAGAACGCGCCACCACGGCCGAGAACAGTGAGCAGCAATCCTCGGTAACAAAGCGGGTACTCCGCCACCGCTCCAAAACAGGCCCGGAGCCGCCGCGACCGGGAGATCCAGCGGGCGAACTGTCCAAATCATCGGTAAAAAGCTCGACACCGACACTAACCACGATGGAGGATCTGTCAGGCAATTCAACTGCCAAGTCCATCGAGTGCCAGCGGCAGCAGATTGCCGCGATATGTGCACGGAACGCCCTGCCAGACATACAGCTGGCCAGGAGAGCCTTTGCCGCATCAGAACCGATTGTTGCCTGCTACTTGAAGGAGGAGCTACTTGCCAAGTATCAGGCCATCTATTGACAAACGCAGATAGAGATCATTGAGCATACATATTTTCCGTTCATTCAGTGGAATTAACTGTATCCATGCACGCTATGTATAAGTGTCACCTTGCATCTATGTAGACAAGTCCTTGCAGCTGCACATTGACTGTATTTAGGAAGAGTAACTAACACAATAGATAGAGTCACAATAATCAAGCATGGCACAGCCAGGCCGCGTGCAGCTTTATGTGTACGACCTGTCGCAGGGGATGGCGCGCATGATGTCCATGTCAATGGTCGGTCGCCAGATAGATGCCATATGGTGCGGCCTGCATGTCTTTAACATTGACGGCGCACTCGACTGCTTTGCAGGCACACCAGCGTTGTTGTGTACGGCGTGGAGTACTACTTTGGCGCCGGCATTCAGGAGTCGGTGCCGGGACAGACGCACCACGGCCGACCCATTGAAGTCGTGGATATGGGTGAGTTGACGGGCGGTGAGGCTGTCTGTGTAATGCATAAACTCCGTGGCAGGCGTGACCACGTGCACTCGCGACCAAGTGTTGCAGCATATCGCTCAGCTACGGCGCATATTCACGCAAGTTATACATACATCATACTGCAGTCTACAACATATTGACACAAGTATCCAGTGCGGACAAGTACCACTTGCTGGACAATAACTGCAACGACTTTTCCAACCACGCATGCCAACTGCTAGTCAACAAGCGCATTCCCAACCACATTACCTCGCTGCCCAGAGACTTTCTCGAGACGTTGGTAGAATAGTCTCTTAACTATGTAATCTGTTAATAACCGTGAATAGCCCGTTTGGCCAGTCTCTGCGACCGCTCATTGATTCCATGTTCCGACCAGCGGCCACTGCAACTCCAGCGACTGCTAGTACAATGACCACCTCACCCTCTGCCGCGCCGAGTCATCCCCACATGAAGCGCGCAGTCAAGATGTCGCTGGTACAATGTGCAAAACCAATTATCTATGACAAGGCGAATGTTGCGCAAATACTCAAGAAGCTTGACGCATTCATTGACAAGAACTCATTGACCATCAGCGAGCAGCAGAGAGCTCATCTAGCAGCCCTGCAGTCTGTGCTAGATACGCCTGCCTGGAAGCAGGCCAACATTGACCGTGGCTCTGTATTGGTGCTGGAGAATTTGCTCGGACAACTTCCAGGAACAGACAACTTTCCCGTGCTGGATTTGCTGCGGCTGGTCGCACTGAATACAGCTGGACAGGCAATATTGATGGAGAGCCCAGGTCAGTCGGTCGAACAGGTAAATTGTTCCCTTATTTAATTTTGTCTAGATTTGCTATTCAGTGTTCTGGGACGTTTCGGACTGGCATCACATGCAGCCGATGCACAGCTGCCCAATGCGTCGGTGTTGATGGTGTTGCGACTCATGTGCAATATGTTTGTAGGCTCGGCTGCCCGGCTGCTGATGTCGGAGGCAACGCTCATTCCTTCCATGGCAGATGCTGCCGTCAAGACTCCGGCACCCAATTACACTGTCAACGTTGTTCTGTCACATATTTTGGAAGCAGCCGACGGATACTCGGCCGCATATGCGCAGAATCCAGACATCCGCCAAGCCGTTGCGTCCCTCATATTCAACATTGCCACGTTCGTGTCCATTCAGCGGCAGCTTGCTCACGGCATTAAACCGGCAATCGATAGCGTGCCAAGGATGGCCGGCTATGAGAAGTCAGAGGAGCCAGAGTACGTGATGGAGCTGCTGTCGGCCATCGCCCACATTCTCGACACCGAGGTGCAGTCGATGACGGCAGGCACTGCCGATGAGACTGGGTACCGGTTGCTGTTGTCTTTGCTGTACTTGGTGTATTTGTCGCCAGACATGGTCGTGGAGATGGTGAGCGTGCTGGACGTTGACAAGACTGTACAGAAATGGAGTTCAGTGTCTGCCCGGGTCAAAGACGTTTGCAGTGACATTCTGACTCTGCTGAAATAGACATGTGGGTGCTGAAATGTACAGATCTAATGAATTGATATGTTTGAACGAACGTCGAATGGTTCTTTGTGTTAAGGCGCGCTAGCAACTACTGCTAGGCATCCGGATTCACGTGGATGTCACCAGGGACGCTTCCTCATCCCACTCAACCGATTCCAAGTAGCCGTCCAGACCTTGTCCCGACGTCGCACGCCGACTGCTGCTCCAATTAACAGGTCGGTATAGACGAAGCATCAAACTGCTAAGCACAACGCTGACACTGCTGAATGCCATCAGTGCGGCAGCCACAACCGGGTGCATCACAACGCCTGCGGGAATCAGCAGGCCCATGGCAATTGGAAGCGTTAGCAAATTGTAAATCGTGGCCCAGGCAAAGTTGAAGCGGATGCGTTGGAAGATTGTACGCGACAAATGAATGGCCGTCGGAACCAGGAACAAGTCATTGTGCCCAAATGAAGACGACGCTTCTGATTCTGCGCAGTGACCGCGCAGCCATCGACGCCACCAGCTACTACCGTGACGGTGAGATTCCATCAAAGAGGCGCCGAGAGGCGACACTGATGAATTTGCACTTCGCACATTCATCAGAACCAGATCCGCCGTTTCCATTGCAATCTCGGTCCCGCTACACAGCGCGATACCCACGTCAGCTTGCGCCAGCGCCGGAGAATCATTCACACCGTCGCCGATCATGGCCACTACGGCGCCGCCAGCACCAGCCCTGTCAAAGCGATGATACAACCAACGCTGCAGCCACCGCGACTGAAGCGCTGATGGAATCCGTGAAATTATAGCAGCCAAATAGGACGTTGACTCATCGGCCTTGATAGCCGCCTGAGCGTCGTCACCGCTGCCGGCTTGCACGCCAGAGCGATTCAAGGTGCCGTTACGGTACACGCCAACGCGGTTCTCCTTCAGCGCTTCGACAATGAGCTTCTTGCCGCCGGGGCTCACTCCCGCAAACACATTCTTCTCGGCAATGCCGCACTGGGATGCAATGTGCCTCGCGGCGTCCCACTGGTCACCAGTCACCATGTAGCACTCGATTCCAAGCTGGTTTTGCATAGTGGCTACCACATCTGCAGCTTCAGCCTTCACCTTGTCAGCGAGTGCGACCGCGCCCACTATCCTGGTGACCGCTGATGATAAAGGCGCAATAGCGACATATATCAGCGAAGCGCCACGATGTCGGGCCTCGAATTCACTGACATAGCTGGAATCGAACATGGCTGTCGAATCACTGCGTGACTTTTGGAGCCATGGTCGATTTCCAATGGTACATGAGAATGTAAGCGTCTGCTTTGTAACCGAGGCTAAAGACTTCTGGGGCGCCGTAGTGGATGGCGATGTGAAAACAAGGTCAACGCTGCAGCGTATGCCCATGCCAGCATCTGATGAGTAATCTCTGACCACCACGGACGCATGGCAATCTACCGCCATCAGCGGCGGCTCCAGCCAGGCAGCGAGCTGTTCCATGGACACGGCGATACCATCACCACTCTGGCTGTCTTTGAGTGACTGAAAGGCGGCGACAAGCGGCACGGCCAGCGGATGCTCCGACATGGACTCGGCTGCGCCAACTATGGCAAAAAAGAGTCGTTCCGCATCGGGATCCAGCTTTCCATCGACAAGCACCACGTGGCCACAGATGTCGGGCTTGCCCTGTGTGAGCGTACCAGTCTTGTCGAATACGGCGTGCGTGACGTGCTTGGCAGCCTCCAATGACGAACCAGACTTGATCAGTATGCCGTGTTGAGCGCCCACGCCGGTGCCGACCATGACAGCCGTAGGAGTGGCCAGACCGAGTGCGCACGGGCACGCAACTACAATCACTGATATAGCGATTTTCAGCGCGACCAAGAATGGGATCAAAGGCGGATGGCTGCGTGACGAGAACAGCACTTGTGCATCAACGTCATCCTCGTCCACATCTGGCGGCAGAATTCCAAGTAAGCGGGCAACACGACTCCCAAACGAGTGCGTGTCCGTCAAGTCACTGCCGGAAATAACGAGAAACCAGAAGAAAAACGTCAGCAACGCCAGGCCAACCACTGCTGGCACAAATATGGCCGAGACAGAGTCGGCATAAGTTTGCATCGGCGCTTTGGTGGTCTGCGCCGATTCGACAAGCTTGATTATTTGCGATAATGCCGTATCATTGCCCACACGGCTGGCCTTGACAAACAAGGCGCCACTGGGGGCCCTGAACGGCGTAATCGGGGTCATTGGAATGACTGCGGTGGCAGATTGCGGTCGTGCGACGACTGAAGAGTTTATCGTGCCGCCCACCACTTCATCGCCGACTGCCTTGAGTGCCGGAAGCGGTTCTCCCGTCACCATGCTCTCATCCACCTACAAGGATATTTCAGTGACTATGCGCCATATTTATGAAACACCTACACTGCTTTGACCAGCCACTATGACGCCGTCTGTGGGAATCTTGTCGCCGGCAACAACTTTGAGAACGTCGCCCACATGGATCAATTCCGATGAGATGACATTCTCGGACAGCACCTCGTTGGACGCTGGGTCTAGCGTGACAAGCACCGCCGTAAGCGGCTTCAATTGATACAGCTTGGCCAGCGCGGTGGTCGTCTGGCCTTTTGCCAAGCTCTCCAAGTACTTGCCAAACACCACGAACGAAAATAACATCGTGGCCGTGTCAAAGAATGTCATGGGCGGCGCATCCATAAAGAATTGCGGCTCCCAAACGGCGTATGCAACCGAGAACAGCGAGAAGAGGAATGCGGCCGTAGTGCTGATGGTGATGAGCACGTCCATTGTTGCAGTGCCGTGGCGCAGTGCCTTCAACGAAGCCATGTAAAAGTGCCGTCCCACCACGACAAATACGGGTAGAGTAAGCGCCAACTCTGCCACGCTGACTAGATGCAGGCCTGGAACCATGCACTGGAAGAGCATCATGTGCCGGAATGCGGCCATGTGCGGCATAAAATGCGTGATCAACACTTCGGGAATGCTGAATAGGAGACATTGAAGGAGGAGTGAACGCCATCTGGCCGTCTCGCGGGTCTTCATCAAACTGGCAAGCTGTGCACCTTCATCTCGGGCGACCAGGCCGGCGCGAAACCCCAGCATATCCAGAGCCGCTATAAAATGCCTAGGACCAGTAAAATTTAGATCGTAGCCAACTTCTACGGTTTCCCGGGCGATGCAAACGGCGCTGGTGACACCAGGCAACTTGGTCAGTGTTTCCACAGCTATTTCCACCTTGGCGGCAGTGAGCATGCCCGTAGCCAGTAGGCGAACCGTGCCAGACCGTTCCTGCTCGTCCAGCACGGTGCAGTCGTAGCCGATATCATTCACAGCGTCCGCTATGGCGCCTGGTGTGCACACCTGTCCATCGAATTCGACTTCAGCGCGCTCCGACAGCAGCGAGACATGCACTTGTCGAACACCGGCCATAGACTTCACGCGGGTTTCAATGGCACGCACGCAAGAAGCACAAGTCATTCCACGAATCTCCATCAGCATTCGGTGTCCAGATGTGTCTATGTGAACTGAATTCTCCACAATGGAAACGCTGTGAGCGGTAGAGCCACTGGCAACGTTATTCACCTCATGGCCATCTGAATAAAATTGCATTAGCACGTTAAGTAAATGTAACTGGGAATATAGCAACGGACCGTCCGTGGCAACGTCAAAGCCACAGTCGGATATCAGCGCGGCGACTGCGCCGCTGGTCGTCACAGACTCGTCAAACGCCACCATGGCTATACCTTCCGACACGGACACTTTGGCGCGATAGACGCCATCATGTTGTGATAGCTGGTTGTATATGGCGGCCGCGCACGATTTGCACGTCATGCCCGTGACGTGAAGCGTGACCTCGACCACCGTCGCAGACGCAGCGCTGAGAAGCCTCGGCTCACCAAGCCGGTCAGACACTGCTCCAAGCACTGGTCGTATATCAATATTGCCGCTGGGAGGAGCCAGCAACGTCAGTACACCACCCGATTCCAGGTGACAGCGCAGGCCACACTCGCTGCTGAGATGTTCGCACGCTCGTTGCAGTTGTTGCAAGGACAGCTGTGCCGCGCCATCATTTGCAGCCACCCTCACGTACCACCGGCTTGCACTGGACATATCATTAGTGTCGGTAGTGCTTTGGTTGGAGGCAGCGGTGCTGTCAACTGCCGGCACCGCTGTCGAAGCGTTGTCGGCCATTTAGTGGATTTGTGGAATTGTGGAATTGCGTCGCTGTTGCAACGTACAACGCTGTGCTAGTCGCTGATTGGTCGGTTTCCAATGTTGCTTTCACTGATTATTACAGCGGCGCCGAGCAATTTGGTCTCTAACTCTGTAGCCCTCCGTTCCTGTTTTATATCCCACGTACTGTCAGTATATCTGTATGGCCAGCCATTTGTTGCAAACTAGTGTACTTTTGATGCAGCATGGATAGTGTATGGTTTCGGCATTGCGCTTAAATCCGCATTAGACAGAGACGTATCTGCAGTGTGTATGCGTGCAATCGTATATTCATACAGAATTTGTTTTATCTTGCCCCAGTGAGTACACGTTGTTCTTATAGTACTGTGCATGTGCATGCCCCATATGAAATGAGCACTTAATTTAACGTACAGTCGAAATTGGCCCTATTCGAATTCACTAATGCGTTAAGCGGATGTTTTAGTGCTCGCGACGTTTCTATTTGTGGTCTTTGGCGCTGTGAGAGCTCCTGATTATTGATTGTGATAAAACATCCGATCCGACAGCATTTCCACCATGACGGACACCATGCAGCTGTTTGCCGCCATCGGCGAACATCTCAACCGCGAGGTGCGTGTTGCGATATGTAGTACACTCTCCTACTTACATATATATAGGCGGACCAGAGAGAGCGCGTTGTGAAGCTGTCACGGGAAATCACGCTCAATAGCAAGCGCGCAATATTCATCCTGCACAGGCACGTCCAAGTGATAATGTCTCACCAGCTAATATTTAATGATATCTAGAGTGAGCGGCGCGGTAGATGATGCGAAGCGCCAGGAGATCTTGACGGAAGCGCGGCAAAAGGTGTCATTCATTCGCAAGCTGCTTCGGGTACGGAATGCCGTATGGTTAATCTTCATCTAATAGCGTGCAGTCCCTGGCAGCGGAACTTTCAACAGCCGAGTACTACCGGCTGCACAGGTGTTTCAGCATGGCGCTGCAAGAGTACACCGAGGCCGTCTCATTCTTGCACTATCTGCAGAATGAACATGTGATGTTGGCAAATGATGATCAAGACGTGCGCCGGCTGATCATCACTCTGCCGCAGCTTATACGCGATTATGGTTTTGTGAATGAAGATGACGGAAAGCAATTGATGCACGTCTCCGAACAAGACTACCTGCTGGGCCTGGCTGACCTGAGTGGTGAGCTGATGCGCTACTGCATCAACATTGGGGGTCGGGCTGGCGGAAAAGACGCGGACCGTATGTGCCAAGTGCTGCGAGCCTTGACTGCCGGTATATTGATTCTGGTATATGTGAAATCAATCAAGTGCATGCAGATTTGACTGCTTTGGATGTCAAGTACGGTGTACACGAGTTGAGCCGGAAAGTTACGGTGCTCCATCAGTCACTGCTAAAGGTTGAAACAGGTAAGCTCACATTTGCTTTGTATTGTGAAATATGTCTAACCATGAAGAGTAGTTGTGTACAATATGCGCATGCTTCAGGCAGAGTATCCTGCCGAGCTGGTGGAGAAAATTATGAAGAATGGAGGCGACAGGGCGGCTGATCCAATGGCGTAATGTGCTACCGTGGTATCACGGGATTGGCCCGGGAATATATTGACATTATTGTACGAAATCCGGACATTCAAAGTATCTTGTAGTTGCCGACGCTCAATATATAGATGAACTAAATATTGCTATTCATCTTGGCCGCAATTGTTCTGGCCGTAACAGAAGTGAACGGAGAGCCTACGTTGAACTTTAAAATCATCAAAGGAAGTACCAAGGAAGAGGAGCAGATTGCAAAAGACTTTTTTAAGCTCGCCGACGGTTACGACTTTCAAGGAATTGCGAACGGTTATTCAAACATTATTTATTTAAATATTAAAAAACACTGCGACGACACTAGGGGCGATTATAAGCAGGCAGCAAATTATCTAAAGCGTTGCTTCACCAAGAAAGTCCGATTTAACAAAGATTGGTTGGAGAAGAGCCATCATCTCTATCTCCATGCAATGTTGGGACCTCTTTGGTGCCCAAAGGAGGGACCAAGAAGCGGAAGCAATGGAAGGCAAGAATTCTTAGTTTTGAGTACGACATTGATCGCGTGAACCGAGAGAATTGTCGTATACGCGAAAACATGATTTATTTTCCGGAAGATGCCGTGCCAGCAGCTGGTACCCCGGCACCAATTTTTCTGCCTTTTTTCATCTACAATGTTGTTGTCGTTCATTCTTACGACAGTCGCGACAGCTAAGGGTACAAATCGACAACGTACTGCAATACGTGCATTACAGAAACATCCTCGAATTCGATGTTTACAATGGCGGGTACTTTCAAGTGACGGTGACGGAAGATGACGTGAATGAAGTTGCCATTAACAGCTTCATTTATCAGTGGAACACCCATCATATGGTGCATCTCATTTCACGCGTGACACTGCAGTCCACCATATTCGACGATGTTGATTCAGTCGGCAGCGGCCCAAGAAGTACTTGAACTCGTACTACAACCAACCAAGAAACAAGAACGCAATCACAAATTAATAAATCAACATCAATGAAATTGGTTTAACGGTATTCCCGCGGTATAAGCCAGTACATGCCATTTCAGAATGCACATCAGAGATCAGGACTCATCTTTTTCCAACCCGAACCCTACCCGACTCGGCTTGGGAGCTCTTTTCATACAAAATTGATCAGAAAAGTTGATGATTTACAAAAAATAAATATTGATTTACATCATTACATTACATTATTGATTAGCACGAACATGGACACAATTTGACCAGTATGTACAACAATGCCGCAATCAAGGTGGCCGAGTCTGCTGTCAGAGATGTATTTTGATCACGAAATTGTCCCGGGTGGCCACATAACCAACATCCGGGCTGGCCATAGCTTGTGCTCCAACCCGACCCTACCCGGCAGCTGAAATCTGCAACCCGAACCCGACCCGATACCGATCGGATCGGGTGCTCGACCAAATCTCTAATACGCATGTAGTCAATTTATATAGCTACGACCCAACTACCATGTCGATTGTCGAGGAAGTGAGCATCTGGATACACATGCTGACGCAAAATGTAGATGTAAATATGTATGTATGTATATGTATGTAAATTGTCTGCGAAAACGACGGGTACGTCCTTGTCAACTCCAATCAACTCCGGGAAATGTCTTCAGGCAAGCCGCCCACGGAACCGCCGCCCGCCGCCCACACAGACCAGCACCTGGCCGATACAGCGGCGGCCGACACGCACTCTAGTGAATATGTGGCCAGCTGTGAGCGGTTCAGTCTGCTGCCTCGCAGGTCAAGTACCGCCAGACACAGCACCGCTGGCCACCAAGAGGATACCACTGTCATTGCCATGAATGTGCCCGCACTGAATGTGCCCACCGCGACAACTCCTCTCGACCAGAACAGCCACAATTCGCTCCGGCCCGCCACCCGGGATGATGCGGTACATGAATGGTGCTGAATGTGTTGTGACACTGCGCTTACTCCACGCGCAGGGCAAGGCGGCAGAGGGCAGACGGCGATGGAATCGGTCCCGGACTCGCTCAGCGCACGCCACCACCGTCTTTCCCACCGACGCCGCGCCACTGAATGGCTACGGCGCTGACGGTGGGTCTGCCTTGGCCGCATTGAAACGCCTGGCACAGAGCAGCACCACGGCACTGTTCTGGAAGACGTTTGTCGTGTCGGCGCTGATCATGGTGCCCGGAATTGTGCTCAACATCTGGTACCCGGTGTCGGTGGCGGGTGTGCCACTGCTCTCCTGGCTTACCGGACTGGCGATCGTGGTGTGGGCATTTCCCGTCTACCGGCTGATCATCCACATTGTGCTGTACCATCTGGTGCCGGAGCGAGTGTACCGCCGGCCCTACTGGGGCAACTGGCTCTTCTTTGCCGCGGAACTTACCAACCACATTGCCGGCGTGCTCTTCTTCAGCTCCATGTTGCTGGTGTGGACGTTTTACATTCCCGACTCACTGGTCGGCGATCGTGCCACCACCATCCCGCTAATGTATATTGCACCCACGCTCTGGGTGCTCATAATTAGTTTGACCATGTTTGGCGCCAAGAAGCTGGCTGTCCTCTACACCATGACCGCATTCAACGAGTCGACGTTTCTGGAGCGTGTGCGCCAAACTCTCTTTGCCGACTTTGTCATTGAAGTGTTTCGCGATGCCAAGCGCCGGTTAAAGTACCGAAACAGTTTGCTGGGTACTTCCACCGCTGCAGATAGTTCACAGCACAGTCACGGCACCCATCAGCGCGGTTCGCTTATATCTTTTGATGTTCAGCGGCGCTTGAACAATCTGGCGGTGCCGGATGATTTGCTGGGCGGCGAGGGCAAGGCCGAACAGCAAAAGCCGCTCTCCAAGGCACCGCGAGTGGGAGCACATGCCTGGAAGCGCATACTGGACCACTTTTACTCGGTGGTGCTGGAGGACGAGCAGGTTCGCGAGGAGTTGGAGGGCGAGGCCGGCGCCACACACGACGACACACTAATGTACCACGTGGCCACGTCGAAGAAATATGCGCTGCAAAAGAAGCGCACTATAGTTGCGCACACTGTTCGGTCGCCGGCCAGTCGCGGCGAATCATTCCACCACCTACACCGTTATCACTTCACACGCAAACAGAAGCATCTGTCACGCGCCTGGGCGTTCAATAGCTGCGACGACCGAGCAGCCAAGATCGCGCACAAGGTGTTCAAGGTGTTGCGCCAGAATGACCGTGACTATCTGGACGTGCAGACCGACATTTTGCCGCTGTTCAGCTTTTGCGCCACATTCACCGCGTCGTCAACAACGCTGGAGAGGCGTGGCGGGGCCGACTCGTCGCCGGTCAGCAAGTCTGTGTCGGAGGAGCAGCTGAAGAAGCATCGTCGTGGCTCGGCGCTTACCACCTTCTTCAACGAGATGAAGGCGTCTGGCCAGCTCACAGAGGCCGACTTACGTCTGTTTATTCAGCGGAATTTCCGCGAGCGTCGCCGCCTTGTTGCCGGACTCTCTGGTAACTTAATGATGGATTATATTATATATTTACTCATAGTCAGGAATGACATCGGCTATTGCAAAGGTGGACGACTTTTTCTCCGTGGCCCTGACGTGCTTGCTTGCCCTGTCGACGCTCTCGATATTCAGCGTGGATGCCTCCGGTGCACTGGTCAGCTTCAGCTCGGTGATGGTGTCTTTTGCATTTCTGTTTGGCGGAAGCGCGCGACAACTATTTGAGTCCATCATATTTCTCTTCTTTATCCATGTGAGTGCCGTGTTTTTTATCTAAATGCACATGTACTGACCTATCTGTGCAGCCGTACGATGTCGGTGACAGAATACTGATCGACAATGTAAACTATGTTGTGAGCAAGATCAATTTGCTTTCCACCGTGCTGGAGCGGTGGGACGGCCAGCTTGTACGCACATCAAATTCATCCGTATGTTTATTCTAAAATTATACATCACAGATCTATCAGCCCAACTCCAATATGACCAAGGCCGACATTTGGAACATTAGGCGCTCCAAACCCAACTGGGACACCGTTGTGCTGGGAATGTCGTTTGACACACCGAGCGAGAAGCTGACCCAGCTGGCCGACTTGTTGAAGCAATTTGTGCACCAGGAATCAACAGACTATGGCGACGCGTCTGTGGTGCTGGACCAGTTCCCCACGCTGGAGACCATGATTGTCAAGGTGAACTTTTCGCACCGCACCAACTGGCAGAACTTTGAGCTGATGTGGCTGCGCCGCACAAAGTTCAACCACCACCTGATTGCCTGTCTGAAGCTGCTGGAGATTGAGTGGCATCCACTGCCGCGGTCAGTGTCGCTCAAATTGCAGTCGGACAGAGATAGACCCATAGTGGAGCAGATATTACAACCTCCAAGCGCCAATAGATAGCACTTTTATGCATGGTGAATATATATATATATATATATATATATATATATATTGTACTGCAGAGCTCTCAGAGAGAAATCGAGACTCTGAGACTCTCGAGACTCTGAACACAGACAGCGACACAATGCCAGGTGAGCGGGGAGCAGAAAGATGGTACCAGCAGCCACTTATGCACTCCACCCGTGCAGATGACCTGTGGGCTATCAGGGTGCCAGTGCAGGTGAATGCTCTGTGCCGCCCAGCCAAGGACAGCCTGCTCGCCGTGCCAATGGAGCTGACCATGCGCCCGGTGCCGCCAGAACAACTGGCACGTCCGCCTACTCTTACATTTGCCTTGTGGCTAACATGCGCGAGTGCAGTTTGACTATGACTTTGCACTGGAGCGCCGAGTGCTGGAGAAGCATGCCGTGGATGCCGGTCGCGACGAGGAGCAGCGTGTGGCCGCCGAACGCCGCGCCGCCGCCCACAGTGAGGGTGTGGCCCAGCAAGCCCGTGCTAGAATGGACAGAGTGGCTCCCGGTCTGTCATCGGGTCCGCTGCAGCCTGTTCGCGCGCTGGAATCCGCATCCGACTCGTCAGCCGCCGCAGAGAATCCACCTCCCTACTCCGTACGTGCATGTGTACTATCTCTGTCCAGACACAGGTATCCCACTCATTATGCAGTCACCGGAGCCGCAGCGCCAGAAACTAGACTATCTGCAGTTTGAACAGGGACTGCCACCGCGCAACCCATGGGACCAGCCAGAGTCGCTGCAAGATGACCTGCGACAGCTACAATTGGAACCCACAGCACATCCCACTACGGCATCCACATCCACTGGAACTAGACCGACGCCGCCGCCGTTGCCACCGAGATCCGAGAACGGGTCCAGCCCGCCACCACTACTTCCCCGCCCATCACCTGCCGCTATTGCCTCCGCCGTTGGTGCTGTCGACTCGGGGAGTGCAGGTTCCTCCAACAAATGGAACAGCAAACTGCCAGAGCGTCTTACGGCCCCGCTGGCCAAAGTATCTATGGCGCCGTCTGGGACTTCATCTAGTGCGACATCCACTACATCGGCCGCGGGCCATCACTCGTCATCGCCGTCGCTGCCACGCCGCAATGCACCACCGACAATACCGCGTGACTTCAACTCGCAGCAAGCTGTGAGTAGCCGGTTGTCTTTTCACTCCGCAATTGTGTAACATCCCTGCAGGCTGTGTATAGCAGCATGTGCGCATCTGGCCGCTATGATGCGAGCGGAGTTGAAGCAGCCATCCGACTGTACGGACTAGACCACAGCAAGGCAAGCCGTATTGTGATAGTACCATTATCTATATACATATGTATTGACATTATAGATCGACGTGTATTGTCGGTGCCGCGCACAGCTGGCCACATCAGATGGATATCTGCTGGGGGAGGTTGACGAGGCGTATGGGGCATTTTCCGCACAGTCCACCGCCATGACACCGCCAGACCATCCGCGTTATCGGGCATTTTTGCGGTGTAGTCGGCAACTGCGCGACATGGGATTCACCGCGAGCGCCATCAGGCAGGCACTGATTGCGGTGGATGATGACGGGCGCGTGATGCAGTACGACTCAGTGGCTGACACGGACAGTTGGCGAGACCTTGCCATGGAGCGCTTGCTGGCTGGTTAATTAATGAACTACATATGTAGTTGTTCTCTGAGTGATGTACATATGTGAACGTCTAAATAGTGTCGACTATGTACGTGTAGGTGCATTCTATTCAGCTGCCATGCGTTGCTTGATCACACGTATCCTCTTTAGTATGGTGTCAATATCGCCGCGCAATTGTATCAGCATCTGTGTGCAAAGTTATATGTATATATATATGCATTAGTTATATACACCTGCACGCACCTTGATGTGTGCTTCCCAGCGCTTGCTTTGGTCCTGGTAGCGGGCACGCGAGTACTCGTTGAATGCTGCCAGCTCCGTCGCGGTACTGTCTATCCGTGCCAGCCTGCCACGCTGGTTATACCACGTCACTCCATATACATCACTACGTGCATTCTCTGCTGCGACTTCTCCATCTCGGTGAGCGGAGTGTCATCATCGCCATCGCCATCACCGCCAGCAATAATTGCGTGCAATCGCGACAGGTGGGACATTTAGAGATAGTTGGAATGCACTTCAACGAAGGTATTACATATTGCACGCAGACAGTCACCATATATATATATATATATATATATATGTAATATGTACGGCATGTACACAATGTCCAGACACGCAATACAATACAGACAGGCATGTCGCTGAATGCTGCTTTTATTCCAGTACACATTCAGATCAAAGAAAGAAGCAGGGAAAGAGCGCGGGCAACTCCTCCTTTGATGGTTCATCTTCGTGGCAGTAGTCGGGCACGGCAAACACGGCGTCCGCGAACGGCCTGTCACTGGGCAGGTAGGTGATAAAGTCGGACTGGCCACGCAGACCATTCTGGTCCAGCGGGGTGAACACACGGACGGGGCGCCTGTCCTCCACACTCTCCCAGTAGGTGTGGTCCAGGATGTCGTAGCGCGTGCTGACCACCCCGTTCACCGTCTCCACGCCGGTCTTCACGGCGTCGGCCATCCAGCGCGGCGACACAATGGGCACAATGGAGTCCAGCTTGGTGCAGCGCTTGAGTGCCGTGTTGTAGATGTAGATCTTCTTTTGTAGGAAGAGCGCGGTGCTGGCCACCCCCAGCACGGAGCACTGGTCCTTGAGTGCCAGGCGCGTGTAGTCGTACCAGCGGGTGACGGCGCGACGCGGCACCGGCGTGTCGTCAGAGTTGCGAGTGGCATTGTGCGCGAATATGGCAAAGTATGTCTGGTCGAAGCCGTGCACGGTGACCGGCTCGTCGTCTTCGGCGGGCACTGTTGCCAGCTGCTGCGAGAAGTAGAACTGCTCCTTGGTCAGGTGGGCGGGAGTGTGGAGCTGTGGGGCGCCCACGGCAGACTGTGCCAGCAGCAGTGCGGACGTGGCGACGGCGGCGACGATTGTGAGCATGTTCAAGTTGATGGTATCGGATGTGTGAATGGCTGACTATGCGCGGTGACCTGAGCTGACAGCGCCAATGCCGCCTATTTATGCCCGGGAAACCCTGTGGCTTAGCCGGGTTACGTAAGCACACATTGCGTCACGGTCGATTGTGTGTGTCACTGTGTCATGGTGTCATGTCTGTAATGGTGTCATGGCGTGTGAACTATTATTGCGTGTTGATGTTGATAATTGTGCTGCGTGTGTGTGCATATGTATGATGCAATGCCGTCTTGGCATGATATACATATGCATATATGTGGGATAGCATATGTATTTAGGTGGCAAAATATATATCTGGTATGCTACACCACCTAACCACCCACTTACCCCAACACACTTGTCCCAAGTAGTCAAGCAATACACCGCAGTACTTACGATGAGAGCGATAATTACTGTTACTTGAACAACCACAAGCACAAGCTGCAAGGTGCCATAGGTGGTGTGTTCCTTTTTGCATGCATATATATATATATATATATAATATGTATGTATATCTAAATAATTCTGTGCTCATCATTTGTGCTATTTTGAACTCACACCCACCACGTGTCTCTCTGCTACATTTTGCATTGCTGCATTGCGAGCATCGCGTAGGACTGCCTACACCGTATTGCTACAGAGCGCCACCACTGTTCGGCACTGTTGGCAGCGGGCTAGGTTCCATGATATAGGACAATCAACCCTGCCGATCCCTAAATCTCTTTCATCAATACATATAAAATGATCGCGATCACGACGGTGGCGCTGTGGCCCTCCTCGTCGTCTGCGCTGGCATTGGCGCGCCCATACATCGAACAAGAGGGTGGTACAATGATTTCACAAACTGTGTCTCTGTCGGGCAAAGCGGCAGTGAACTGGTGCCAGGGATTCTTGGACATGGTGGAAGTGATGTGCGAATATCGAAGCAACGTATTGCTGGCATGAAAGTGTGTTGGATATCGGGTGGACGAGTTTTCTTGCCACTGGTATCCCATCGTGGAGCTCTCACCCTTTTTTGAATGGTTTCCCATTACTTCCACGTGCGACTCGCTGTACATTCAGGCAGACTAGGTCACACACCATCCACACACAGAGAATATACACACACACACACACACACACACACAGAATATACACATACAATGTCACGCACATTATATCACGTAAATTGCATGAATACGACACAAATACTAATCAAAATGCCACGCCGCGATTCCTACGACGACGGCTACGACCGGCGCCCGCGTAGGCGTTCACGCTCACCGCCATCTGGCTATAGAGATGGTGGCCGTGATGTGGATGACTATAGACGCTACAGTAGACGAGATGACAGGCGCCGCCCGTCTCCAGCGCGCGAGAGAGCATATGATGCTGATGATGATGGTGGTCGTGGTGGTGGCGATAACCGGCGACGTGGCTATGACGATGGGGACAGGTTCTACCGTGATGATCGCGATGAGCGACGCAGGCACGAGGATCGACCGCGGCATCGGCACACGGATGATCGAAGCGTGTCGCCGCCGCCTCGTCGATCCAGCCGCCAGGAGTACTCGCCACCACCAGGCCACGACAGGCGCCGCGACCGCGATGACCGCGATGATGACTATGAGGAGGACGTGTATTCCTCAAGAAGCCATGGGCGACGGCACTCGCGCGACATTCATGACGATGCGCGCTCGGAACATGGCACGGGCAGACATCAACAAGACGCTCGGCTAACCAACAAGACTGCCGCACCTATAGCAGAGAGCGCGCCTACAACCGCTGCTGACGGCACAGCTGCGGCTGCTTCTGACATCACTGCCGGCGATGCGGACGAGCAGGCAATGATGGCATTGCTGGGGTTTGGCGGGTTCGACACCACAAAGGGCAAACATGTGCAGGGCACGGATGTCAGCGAGGTGTTTCGCCTGCCCAAGAAGCGCAAGTACCGCCAGTACATGAACACCAAGAAGCACTTGCTGAACAGGCCGCCGCCTCCACAGCAGCAGCAGTAGTAGTCTGAATATAGCTCCATTTCTTGTCATGGATGTTATATGTCATGTAACGTAGAATACTTCCGTAACTATATTCCCGTGTCATCATCGGTATGCTTGAATGCGGGGAGTGCTGGCATGGATGTGGTGGCCGTGGCGGGTGAGAGGGGTTGAGACGAGACGGTGCGGCTTCTGTGATGACGTCCCGCGTGGCGTCCCATCGTAGGTGCGGCAAACATGGACTGCATCGAGACAAAGTCCGTGGACAGTGAGCGCTTCTTGCGCGCCGTTCTTCCCGCCGCCGTGTATCTCACTCGCCCTACCGCCGGCGACAGATCGACGCTGGTGCCGGCTGGTGCGGCCGATCGCAGCTCCAGCAGTGAGGCGGCTCGAGAATTCTGGCCGCCTGCCGTCTGATAGGAGACGACTTCGGGTGTCGTCAGCGTGGAGAGCGCTGGAGTGGCGCTCACGGACGGAGCGCGGAACAGTCGCACGGAACCCATCAGTGGCGAGTCGGACCCTCTGGTGCTGGCGGCCGACACCTGCTGTCGTGAAGCTGCGGCGTCATCGCCTCCCGCCAAGCTAAAGTCGCTGCTGTCGGCAGTGCGGGCCGAGTTGCTCCTGGACTGCTGCGCGGCTGCTCCATATGCAAACGACGGTATGCGGATGTTCAGTAGTTTGCGCGGACTGCCGGTGGCAGACGCGGGGCTGGTTGTCGCAGAGGCCACGGATTCGTACGTGCTGGCAGCCGATTCGGCACTTTTGCCAGTGCCAGCAGAAAATGCTCGCATTCTCGGCGACCCAAGCACAATGTCGCTGCCACTTGCCGCATCATTCGCGGCCAGATTCAAACTCAGCGACGATAGGGACGGCAACTTGACTGATGAGGTCATGTCGGGAGATTCTTCTGCGGGCTGCACCGGAGAGGCACTGGATGATGCCGGCTCGCGGTTCGTCACTACTAGCTGCGTTTCATCTTTAGCCACGTCGTCCACAATGTCGTCCAGCACGCAGCCCAAGCCGGCCGTAGTCAGCAGTGCCTGCGTGCACTCTTGCCAGAATCGGGACAGAGTATCCGTCGAGCCACAAAATTCTTCAAGCTGCTGACGAATCGAGTCTGGATTCGGCGCGTATGATGAAGCTGCTAACAGTGAATGCATAGCTGATTGCTGCCTGCCGGTCAGACCGCCATACTGACCGTGCGAGGCCAGCAGCCGATTGTTAATCCACAAGAACCCGGCGCCAGGCGATCGTAACTGAATAAACGCGACGCCGGATTTGTGCACGAATTGCATGTACTGAAACCGCGGTCTAGCATGCCAGTACTGTACAAAGTCTGCCGGGAACCGATCGTCGGCCTCCAGATCCTGTCCAGTTAGTAAGTAGTGATATACAAGTTAGGCGCAGAACATACAAGCAAAAAGCCAAACTTTTTCAGCAACTCCACTTCAAAATATTCTTCGGGAAGCTGCACGGCTTTAAGCGCCAGCTTTTCACGATCAATTTTAGGTGGATGCACGACCAATTTAATTTCAAGCGGGCTCTGAAACGGATTCTCGTCCCCACCATTCACCATAGCCTGCTCAATGGGTGCTTCCACGAGCTTGAGACCGCACTTGTCTGCCACACGGCTCCATGACTGCAGCATCTCTTCGACCAGCCGCGCCGTGCACACGAGCCAATGCACATGAAAGTGATAGCAGTTCTTTGGGTTGTGCACGGTGTCGTAGTGGAGAATGGCGAGCTCCTGCCGGTAGCTCCGACGCTGCGGGTCCACGTCAATGATGATTTTGCGACTCAGCTCGATTCTTGCAAGCAATTCATGTCCAGCTGCAGGTGTTACAGCAGAAGGTACGGTCGGTTTGCCTGCAGCAGCCGCGCCATCACCGTCAAAAATCTGTTGTTTTTGATCCGTATCGACAGGAACTATCGATTCCACAGCAGTTCGGTCCGCCGCGGAAATTCCCTTTGTCGCCGATCGGAACCAACTCAGTGGACCTCGATTGTCATCCTTGGGCAGCCGCACCGCATATTCTTTGCTGATGCGATAGAAATAATGTCCGTCCAAGAATTGGTGCTTCTTGTTGACGTGTTCGAGCAAGCCGCGTAGTAGAAGTGAATTGCCAAACTTGACTGCTTCCTCGCGAGTGTCAATGTCGGAAAACATTCGCACCAGCCAGTCAACGCAATCAATGCCCACGAAAACCTTTTCATAGAATCGCAGATGCCATCGCCTGTCGCTGACTGCCAGCCCGTACACCGGATTCTGCATGGTGGCTGCTATCAAACTGAGTTTAGAGTCCATATTTAATCCCTCTGCTGTGGGCGTGCGCTTGTTCTGCGTGGGAGTTGGCGAATCCCGCGGAGATGTAGATGTGGCTAATTGCCGTTGCCTTTTCTGAAGCTCGTTGGCCACGTACGACGACAAGTTGAATGTTGTGAATGTGACCTGAATACTGCTGCTAGACAATGCGTCTTTCTTTAGACGTGACTGCGAGTTGAGCCCGGCACTGCTGCTGCTGTTTTCGCCAGTGTAGCGAGAGCGGTGAAACACCTCTGAGAATTTTACAAATCCCGCAAGTCGCAATTCCTCTTCTGTCAGCGACTCTCCAGTGGGATTCAAAAATTGCGTTGTAGCCGGCGACAGTGTTTCTTGCGGCATCAAGATAAATCTAGTCCTCCAGAAACGCAGCGAATCAATCAAATCATCCTGGTAGCCCGAAACGAGATGGTCCAGGTAGTTCCAATTGTAGTGCACGGACGCCGGGTACCCAAACATTACAGTTCTGTCCATGAATGTTTTCGCATGCTTCTGCCACATTGAGCACGTGTACTTGATGCTTTGCGTCGAATAATAAGTTCTACGAACATATCTCTTCACCTCCACGTTAGATCCAGACGGGTCAAACAGCAAGCGATGAACTTGGTGGCCCATCGACAAATAGTATGGAATCAGCGTCGAGTAGGCGGACGTAAATGACGAGTTCAGATTGACCACAGGGTCGAATCGCGGGACGACGTTCTCCGCGGCACTGCCTGACTTGCTCTGTTGCTCGTTGTAAATCGGGATTCCTGCGCGCCACGAAGTAGAATACTGAGGCTGTGATTGGAGCTGCTGATACATTCTAGATGTGGAAGACGGCGGTGATACCCTTGTGTGCGGCCAAGCACGGGGCACAGGATCAGCGCTGGTATCGGCCGGCTCTTTATGCTCAGCGTCATCTCGAGGAACCACCAGCTGGAAGCCCTGCACCAGTCGTTGTGATATCAGCTCCAAGAGCAGAACTTCGGTGCGAGACGAAGTTGACCGCAGTGCAGATCGTTCATCTTCATTGAGTGATATGGTGTATGTGTACTCTTGGAACAGCTCGGCCAGTTCGTCCATGGTTGGGAAATAGTCCGTCGTGAGCGGGAGACATGCAGGCGAGCACAGAGACACCCACTTCATCAAGCTGTTTTTGTAGGTGGGATTAAGCAATCGAGGGAATATGTGATTCCAGCGACGCTGATGACTACTGGGGCGCACCACAATTTTTCGCGGATTGCACGGGTCAACGGTGATGTAGACGGGCCCAACTTTACCCGTGGTGTACCGCTGCTGATAGGACGACGGACCACTTCCTCCACTCCGGCTGCCAGAGTTACTTTTTGCTGCCGGCGGGGAGGTAATGGGCAGGTGCGACGAGGCGTTTTCGGCGTTCGAATCCACCAATGGGGAAGTGGCAGCGGGTACATCATCAAGCGACAGTGGCCGAGATGGCGCCTCGTCCTTCTTCCGTTCACTTTCTCTCACGGAGCTGAGCTCTGCCAAGGCTTCATGCTTTGTGACAAAGGCCGTAGCGGCATCCACATAGCGCCCTCCCTTTTCTTGAATGTTCATGGAAAGCAAACTTGCCCGGCTCCATCTGGCGTTTGGCATAGCGGTACTATTATTTCGCCCAGATTTACCCAAGTAGATCGCCGCGCTTGAAGGCAGATTGTTACTGGTGGGCGGCGAGTTGGAAAAGGCGTCGCTTCGTAGCCGTTGTAGTCCTCCATCATTCCATCCACTGCTTCTCGCAGGAGCATTTCGAAACTCTGGCGTTTTGGACAATCCTCCATCGCGCACATACGACCCGGGAGCGGCTCTAATGCTCCACGCCGAGCCTTTGTTCGAATCGAAACTGGTCGCAAGGTGACCAGACTCCACGTTGAGCACAGATTTGACGTCGTGATCTTCTCGCCGATGAGCGTCCATCTCTTCATCATTTAGCATCGGAATCCCGACAGTCAAACCCCCGGGAAATAACCGAGACTTTGCAGAAGGCTCATCCGCAACACACTGCTCCACGCCAGACATTCGGCAGCGAGGAATAAAATTGCTGGTGCCTGATAGTTTACCGAGCGACGGCAGATGTTGCTGAATAGATAAAAATGGATAGTAGCTTATATCAATCCAGTGGGGAATGGCGTAAAATTCTTGACGTTCAGTGTTCATCACCTTGCCTGGAGCTGGGTCGTCTTCATAGAGCGGGTCCAACAATTCTGGTTTGCGCATTTCTTTAAAAATCGGCGATGTGCTAGCGCTTCCCGAAGATCGCTGCGACCGGTCCGGGTATCGCTCTGGTGCGATGAGTGAGAAACCCTCAGCATACATGTGCATTATTAAACTTACGGGCATTAATGGATTCGGTCAGCTGACTCTTGCGTTTCTGTGCACCTGACTGTGTCTCAAACTGGGCTCGCATGTCTGCGTCCAGTGCATGGGCTTTGAAGCGGAAAATGGGAGAGCAGAAGAGCGGCGGCGCCGTCAAGCATACCAGATCCAAGCCGATTCCATCTTCAATCATGCGCTCGGTGGTGAGTCTGATGAGTTGCCGCGGCGCATCAAACAGTCCATTGGACGGTGTAACCACCACAACTGAGAGACCAGTGCGTGACAAATCTCGGTCAATATAGTGCTTGTCAAAAATGTTCAGCGCTAAATTGACAGCTTCAAGCATATTTCCGTGTATCGCGGGCGCAATCTGGCCAATGAGCCTGGTTTCATTTGAGGTCTCTGTTGACGTAGAATTATCAATGGAAATGACATTTTCCAGTATGTGCCGTCGAAACATGAAACTCTCCTTGCGAATGGCCGGCAGGACCTCTGACCAGTCGGTCCGCGTCTCCCAGTCAATGATAACCTTGTAAAAATCACGGTGATGAACGCCATTGGATCGGAGGACGGCGGGATGACGATCGAGTCCAAACCTTGCCACGTCGTCATCATCGTATATCACACGGGAAAACAGGACGATGGAAACCACGTGGTTGGTCCCCAGACGCTTCCATCTATGCATATCAACAGATGCACAATTTGTAGGCATTGCAAATACCGCTGAAACAGCTCGGGCAAGAATCCGAGAACGGCCTTTTCAAGAAACAGTTCTCCAGACTCGTCCAGCTCCCACATTTCGCTGGACATTTGCAAGAATATAAAATACTTGGCCGACTCTGACCGAAAGATGGCCTTGGCCGACTTGTGCATCCAGCCTGAGCAAAATTATTATTTCATATGAACTTGTATGGACCTGATATCAGCATACCAGACTGGACTGAGCGCCCGCTGACATAAATCTCCTTTATCTGCGCACGCAAGCACCCGCCAAACGTCACCTTCTGACCGATGTGCAGGCAAGAGTTGAGCAAATGGTTCTTTAGGCGAAACATGTCGCCGCGGCCAATGTACTGTCGGCATCAGTGGACAGCACATATGCCTGGCTTGTACACATGAACCCCACCTGATCCCGAAATGTCAGCTCCACGTAGTCGGCCAGCACCGACCGACAATCGACACCACGCGCAACCCAGATATCTTTGCGTGCCTGCAGGCGGAACCGGGTGGCCACGCTGCCATGCACCGATATCTGGAGCTGGGATGACCGCGGGCCGGGCAGAGGCGCAGTCGCGGTGCTAGCTGGCTCATGCGACATCAAGTTGGCCTGCAGGAGAATTGCATCACGCTCCAGCAGACGGTGCACGCCGTCAACCATGCCGTTAGCATGGTCAGTGGCGCCGTGCATGGTAGGGGCGGCATTGTCCATTGCAGCCGCCCCATCATCACGTGGACCGGGGGCCGCAGTGGCGGACTGCAGGCGCAGGAGCAGCAACTCTCCCGCGGCCACTCCGCCGGCAAAACACTCGGCATTCACCACCAGCGCGCTCGTGGAGAAGCGATCATCGTGGACCCAGAGCGACAGACGCGTCCACTGCAGCCGTGATTGCATGTGCTGGCTGTGACACTGATCTCTCACTGCGCTGTGTCTGGCACTGCACTTGTGGGTGGGCCTTCATGCATAGTGTTATCTATGTAGTACACTTGTGGACTGTTCTGTGTCTGGCCGGCACTGCACTTGCTACTACTACTACTACTACTACTACTAAGAACACTTGGCAGTGCAGTAGTGCATATGCAGCCTTATGTGCACAGTAGAAAGTGGTATATCCAACAGTGCTATACAATCTATATAATCTATTGCTACAGAGTGCTTCTTGAGGACCATGAGAGGGAGTGACTAGTGCCTGGAACGTGACTTCATGGCACGCTTGACACGCGCCACACGCAGCTTAACAGCGTGCCACAGCGGCAGTCCCCGGGCGCGTCTGCGATGGCGGCGCCGTGGTTTGGCTAGCAGGCGGCTGCGCAGAGGAACTTTGTGGCCATTGTGGTGACGGGCTCTTGTGTGGCGAGCCGGAGCGCGCCTACGGTACTGGATGTTGAGTGGCATACGGCGTATATGTATATCTGTAACAAGTGTAACACGCTCCTTATGTAGCTGTGCATGTGACGTGTCGAACCACGTGGAAGTGTGGCCGGGTGACTCACCCATGTGTTTGTCGTGGCAAAGGACTCGGCACACAGTCGCTGGATCAATGCACGTGAACAACAATACACTACAAAGGTGTAGTGTAGACGTACTGTAATGATGATCAAGGCAATACCGTCGCGTGTGGCCGTGTCGAACCGTCTGGTGCAGGGGTGCCGCGCCGCGTTGTTATCCACTAGTACCTCCGCGAGAAATGCTGCTGCTGCTGCGGGCGACGCGTGGCTCACCGGTCAGGACGTGACCAAAGAGGAACTGATGTCCCTTATCCGTTCCAAGCGCGCCGATCTTCGCCTGCTGGACGTGCGCGAGCCACGGGAGGTTGCTAGCGGTATGGGTGTAGTGCATATACATCAACTGGCTGGCTACGGTATAGTACTTGTACTCACCAATGCAGGCTCCATTCCAACTTCCCACAATATCCCGCGTAAGCCAGAGTGTGAAGTAGTAGTTGCTCTCACTCGGCTCCCTAACTGCCAGCAGTCGGGGAATTCCAGAATGCACTCAGTATGGGTCAGGCCGACTTTCGCAAGGCGTACGGTGTGGATGCCATGGACAAGGATACTAGTTCCCTGATTACATACTGCTTATCGGGCAAGCGTTCGCAGATGGCCATGGACATTGCCCGCAATCTGGGCTACAAGCGGTGCGTGTGTGTGTGGTATACCATGTCACATCTACATATGGCTACGATATATCCACAGAGTGCGCAACTATCGCGGCTCGTGGTCAGACTGGTCAACGTAATATCAAATGGGTGCAGCAATATACAATATCATCTTTTGTGCACTAGTATACAGATAGACCGATATTATCGTCGTCGTGGCCTGGGTATCCATCACTGGCGGCCTGTGTACTCGACGCTGTACTAGCAGTGTCGCTGTCGTGCTGCTTCACGGTAATCCCCGCCGCCTTTATTAAGTCTCCTTGTGCGGAGACGATCGTTTCTCTGTTATCATTGGCACGCCAAATGCGGCGCCTAGCGTCCATATATGTCCCCGGGTGCCTGGGTGGTAGACCGGAGCGGGGGTGCGCGATGGCTGCGGTGCACATGTTATTGAATGTGGATTGAATACATATATTTGACGTGATACGCGGCATACATACCCGGGTCTGAGCGACTAGACTCTAGGTGCGGCCACCGCTCATCGGCACAAGTTTCTATCGTGTCGGAGAGGCCTCTGTCTAGCGATTTTGTGCGACGCATTGGCATCGCCATCGCCGCGCTGACAAGCAACACGGCGGCCAATAGCGCGATTCTCATATTGGCAGGGCACAAAGAAAAAATTGATATTTCACGCGCACGAGCGCAACATTTAAACGTTGTTTTTATAAAATTGTTGTATAATATTGAAATATCTTAAAATATTGATGTTGTTTATGTATTTGACTAAAATGACGGAGGCTCATCGCCTGTTGACTGACGCGATCTGTCGTCATGTAATGGGGCCATGTATTGAGGCCAGTAGTCGTCGTCATCGTCGTCGTCTGATACTTTTTCGCCTCCTTCTGCCCCAACTATTAGCGGGTGCGAGCTGAAGGGAGTAACGGATTGTCGCCAATTATCGCGTGAAACTTTTCTACAACTAATTGTTGCGGAACGCGGAGATTCACTACGCACGCCTGGCAACGATACCAACGATGCACTCGATCCACGTTGTGAACGAGTACATCGCGGCGTTTTTGTGACTAGAGCCTTCAACTGGGTACTTCTTGCCGACTTCTGCAACAAGCGTTTTCCGTCGCTCTTCGGTGATAGCAATTTTCGTTTGCTATCCGTAACCTCGCTGGAGCTCGCGGACGCGTGCAATCCACGTGCCGGCGCGCTATCATCGTCGCCGTCATTGTCGCCGTCATCGTTGAAAATAAAGTCTTGTTGTTCGTGTTAGTGAATATGTAGTGTATACACGTTAAATATATATGTAGTGCACTAGTTTGGCATAACGCACTTGGTACTGACTGTATCCTACGGAACTCTCCGCTATTCCGTTCATCAGCGACGCGCCAGAGAGCCTTCCACAATGCGCCGACATCAAAATGAGGGCCATCGCCTGAGTATGCCGACCCCATAGAGCGGGTTGACCGTGATCGCGCAGAATCGCCATACATGATGCTCATGGATCGCGATCCTGGACTATCCATGGGCATGGACAGTGCAGTACGCGGCGTCAGGCAGAAGATCGCCGCGTGCCACGCGATAATCTTGGCGCTGATCATTATTTTTTTCGCGTTAAAGAAAAGCACGTCAGGGGGAGATCATGATGTTCACACAATTAGTTGGCAAAGGCAGTGCACATATTTATCTTTATCTTTGCAAATAGCTCTAACTTTTGCAAGTTAGTTGATTGCAGTCTCAAGATGAGCGTGCTGTGTGTACAAACCAGCCATCCAGGGAAACTACTTAATAGGGGATCCAGTATTGTAATGCAGCGCTGGATTATAATACATCAGGTTGCGATTAACTACGACAAACTGCTCTCTTTCGCACGACTCTGAACTTTGAATCTCCGAAGAGACCATGCTGGTACTAATCAAAGAACAAACTTTTATTTCGTTGCATGTGACGCGAGCAACGTCTGACATGCAATTTGTTGCATAAAACAAAAATAAAAAAAAATTTGTTGCACAAGTGATTTTTTGCTGGCCACAATTTTCAGGGGCAATTTTCTCCTATCACACGTATCCAGTGCATACACAAATGCGATGGCTAAATGAAGCGCAAGTTGTGGACTACTCAGCGGCTGCCGGTGGTGCCGACACGTCCAGCGACGATGTGGATATGACGGGATGGCTGTGGATGCGTGAGACCGCGGACGATCAAGTGGCGACCGAGGCTGATCCCGGCTCTGCGTCGCCCTACAAGCGTCGCTGGTTCCTCCTGAAGGGCCACTTAATGTTCTGCTTCAAGCACTCGGCCAGCGTACGTGTACCTTGCACGCAAATCACATGTAGACCACTTCATAATCCATGTAAATACTTATTACATTGTGCAGTCGCGCCGACGTGGTGAGCCGCTGGCGTGCTGGCTACTCTTGTCCACCACGGAGCTGCGGTTTGTGCCAGCAAGTAGACGCGCAGAGCCGTCATGCGCGGCTGCATTTGATGTATTGCAAGTGGTCGCATCGCCCACTAGTGTTCTGGAGCTGATGGCGTCGCTGTCTGATGGCGGATCGCGCGAGTCCGTTGCATCGGCGGACACTGCCGGCAACGATGGCGCGGGCAATGCGGTACTGCACGAGTGGCACCGTGCAATGACCGCATCGATACGGCTGCGCAGTGTATTGCGGCGGCTGCACTCCAAGAATGTGCAGCAGCGGCAAATGATCTACGAGTTGACAAGAAGCCTCCAGGAATCACTGGCACTCAATGCTCCCGATTCTCAAGCAGTTGCCGCCGCGGATACCACAACAGCGGTTCCAAATCAAGATGCGCCGCTCCACTTGCCGCCTGCAGACTGTCCGCCCGCACCGCCCAATGCCCAGATGGTCAGCGAGGTGACGGCCATTAAGGAATCGCTGCGAGGTTTAGTGTCGCAAATGAAGCACTTGTTCGAGCCTGCATCAGACTTGGACCGTGATGCCAACTTGCTGGCCCACGATAGTGACGCCGCCCCTCCTCATGTATCTCACATCAAGCAAGAGGTAGGCATTCACGGCACTCAAACAGTTTACAATCTAATGGAATGCACTTGTAGACAGCTGGAGCACCAGTTGCACCCAGCAAAGACACCGATGAGGATGATCGTCCGCCATCCAGCGCCAGTGGAATATTGTATCGCCCACATTCGGTCGATATCTCGTCTAAAAAGGCAGCGCAGGAGCATTCAACTATCCTCGTACACGCATTTGACTTGTGCATCTCGTGCACGCTGGACTCGGCCTTGCTGAAGTCGATCTATGCTACGCAGTCGGCCACTTTTGCGTCCAAGATGATGAACACGTTCTCCGACAACTCTGTCGGCGGCCTGCCCTCCGCTGCCCAGATATTCTTCATTGTGTTTGAGCGCACGGTGGAAGAGCAACGGCCATCCAATTGGTACTGGCGCGAAGTGTCCCGCACAGAATTGACGGACGTGAAGGATCACTCGTACGCCGAGTTTCTCGTGCCGGTTACGGTCAAGGCGACGTATCCATTTTCCGGTGACTACCGCATTGAAGCACATCATTACGTTGCCGGCTATGGCAGCATTTCTCTTACGGTAACTGAAGTCAGCCCAGCTGAAAGTCAAGCGTTTGCGTTCGTGGAATGCAGCGAACTCCAGCTGCTGTCGGGTATCGAAGCTAGTGCGGCGATGCCGAGTAAGCGTCTGTCTTTTGAAGCTGCAGTGTACACTGGGATATCAACGGGTACAAAGAGCATTACTGCAAACCTGTTTGCTCCAGAATCTTTACAAATCGGTACATTCAAGGCGAGCGGTGGAGCCATAATTGGGCAAGTCAGCGTCAATATTTTCCCGGTATGTTTAGGATTACTTGATTTTCAAGTAACTCCATAAATTAGTCAATGAAAGAAGACTTATCTGGATTGAACGAACAAATCTCCTCATTTCGCCTGGCATTCAGTCGTCGATACAATGTGCCAACAAGGCATCATCGAGAATTAAAGACTCGTGAATTGCTCTTTGAATCGCCATACGCGCTACAAGTCCCCATAAAGCTCTTGCGGCATTTCATATCGCACGAAAACGCCTTACTATCCGCTATTCGCGCATTATCTGCCCATACGCAAAACATTACTACGTCAAGTCCGACGACGGACACATCATCCAGCGTCAAGTTGGTCGCCGGCATGGCTGGAATGTTCAGCAACATGGAAGACTTTGATCAGTCAGCGGCCGCTGCGCAAGTCGATGTGTGCCAACACATGCTGCAGCACTATCAGTGTATTCATGACTCACTACTGGAGCGTGCTTCCAACTGCGATTCTTCGGGCGGTCCATGGGTGTTTCGCAGGAGTACCGAGAAGCGCGACTTGGATCTGCAATGGGTGCCGACAAACTTGTGTTTGCAAGAGTTTTGCATTCTCGATGAAGAGCACGGAGAGATTTCCTTGACACAGACGACCACTGTGGGCGCGTTTGCAGCGCATGGCATGGGATTCAAGTCCTCGGGGCAATATGCGCCAGAGAGTGTCTATGGTGACGGTCAGCACGAACAACAGAGCGCCTCACTGTCATCGCATTATGAGACGCAGTCACTGGCAAATTTGCAACAGGTTTTTGCCGAGTCTGACGATTTGATCAGCAGCTTGGTGGATGATTTACGTGGCACAATTCAGTGTCTGGTGGACTTGCCGAGGCATGCCGACTCTTGCCGCAGAAGAGAGCTGACCGATGGTATTGTCAGGTTGGCGCATCAAATGTGCCAACTGGCCGAGCGGATCGCAAATATGTTTGATGATGTATTTGGCGGTGAAGGCGACGATACTGGAAGTATGCGCGGAATCGTCGACCGCATGCGTTTAATGTTCATTCCTGACTTGACCGAATCTGTGGGCGTTCTCGTGGACTGCGTAGATCGCCTGAGCCAAAGTGTGAACGACGAGATTACTGCATACGGTCGGCATTTCCGATCAAAGGAGCTGCTGTTCAGCGGGCATACTACGAGCGGACCTATCGTTGACACAGAATTGCATGCAACGCTAGAAAAGGTGGCTAATGCATTGCGTGCCGTGCAAGTGGGATCAATTCGAATTTTGAACACTGTTCGATATCGGGTCTACCGCCAGCAGGTACAGCAACGCATGGCCAACGCCAAAGCTACCAACCTACTAGATGGACGGAAACGCTCCGACTCCATATTCTCGCAGGCTCTCTCGACACTAGTGACGGGATTTGCCGGTATGGTCCATCGCTGGTTCAGCTACCGAAGGCGGGAACAATTTTCTGGTGGCGCGGAGGATCAACGTCTGCAGGAAGCAGAGGATGAGCTCTTTTGGGACGGGCTGCTAAATGTTGGGTTTCTGGCACAGTTCGAGTCATTGCTTTCGTCTCAGGGAGATGAAAAGGCGATGCTCGAGGATATGGCACAGGCCGTCAATTACCTTGGCAAGAGGGCTCGGCTAGGCGTCCACGTTTGGGACGACGACGATATGGACGGGTGTGTACGCATCATGGGCCATCCGGATGTAATGACGGTTTCGGTGGGATTCCCGCGAGAGTGTTTGCTGTGCTGTCCGGCGAAACTTGCCAATGCTTCTGCGTCGATCAAGATTTGGCCTACCATCTTCAGTGAAGGGATAAACGAACAGCAAGTTATTGCAAATTTGAACGGTGATTGCGCACTGCAAACCAGTATCAACATTCGGTCTGCGCGCATTACATGTTCGTTTGTGAAGCGGTGGAAAGACTGGCTGCGTCGCCGTGCATTCAAGACCGATTCACATGGCGGATTCAGCCTACAGTACCCCGACAGTATGGTGGCTGCTGTTGACAGCGTGGTCGCCGAGCTGTTGGACGTGCTGGGGTTTGATGCGGTTGACGGCACTGGCGCTGAATTAACACCGCATGCTCGATCATCATATCGCATCAAGAGCTCAACCACTATTCTGCTATTGGCGGCTCAGCTGACGCGGCTGCTTGCCTATTGCAATCCTGCCTCTCCCGCTGGAGACTGCTCAGCGTATCTTCTTAACGATCATGGAGTTGCGACAGCTCCGCAGCTGCACCACCAGACAAAACTGATGTATCCTACTACTCCGGTTGCTGCACGCTTTGCCTCGTGCAAATCCGCCAAAGACCGGACAAGCATGAGTGTGACGCTGGAACAGTGTCTGCTGCTCCGTTACAGACACATGCCCATTCGAGATCGGAGCAACTTGCCATCTGCTGCAACTACAGCGCTACCGGTACCTGCTAAACGATCCAGTCTACTGTTTGGAGGCGGCATGGCGTACTCCGCACCCGAAAGGTCGAGTGGCCACAATGAAGACTCACTAAATGGGCGCATTGTCAGCGGCAATCGATCGGCGAGGACTAGACAGAGTGGCGATTCCGAGTTGATTGTCGACGTGGCGGAGCTGCGTGACAGCATGCACGCCGAGTACTTTGTACCCCTCTTAAATGCCATGAGGTCCGAGGTGGGCGTTCGTCTGGCAAATGTGGAGCGCAATTTGTTTGGCGCCCTGGCCACCTATCAGTATGAATTGGCGGCGACACACGACCACGACGTTCAGTCACGAAACGGCGCGGTACTAACCGCCGTGCACAACTGGAGCCGTGGCGCGGACGGAACGGTCTGGGCAAAGTTGAGACGCGGCACCGAGGGCAAGTTTGCATTCCACCCACTTCGATGGGGACTGCTGCCGGTACTTTACCGGCCGCCCCTGCGATGCATTGGCTCCAAAGTGGGCACTTGAAATACATAGATTGATTTTTTGCATTTGATCATCTATGATGTCTGGTAGTGGTGGTGGCGGTGCAAGTATCGCGCTGGACAATGCACTGTTCCCTGTAGATTCGGATGTCTACCCAGTGACCACTGGGCGGAGTATGGCAGAGCTCATTGTACACAGAATCGCAGTTTTGCGCACAAGTGTATACCAGCACGGTTCCGAAGTCTCGAAACACATCCACAAAGTCTTGGCAGGCACCGTCACGATATTCGAGAAGCGCTGGCATCAGCTGCATCTCAAATTGTGTCTGTCCGCCACAATGACCACAAACAGGCGGCACTTCGCTCTTGTTTAGCGGGCAGTAGAGCAACGGCTGGCCACCACGTTGGTAGCGCAGACACTGTGATGGTTCGCGCTCTAATCTCTTTTGGAACCGGCGAAGAACAGAATCCGTCCACGAAGCCTTTTCGTACGCTTCGCCGTCCCACTCTCCCGCCGGTGAGGATGATGATTCCGCACGGCTTGTTGCATTCTTGATTTCCTCGAGAGCGTTTGGGTTGGCTTTCATATACGCCACTAGCAGCTCGGCCTCGTGTCCCGTCGGTTCGCCCTTAGATGGAACATTCTCTGGCTCTTGGTCAAAGTAAATGTAGTAAGGATTAATCAGCAGTAACGTTCTCTGCACTCCGCTCGGTGCTAGATTATTTCGCACGCTTGAATTGTCATCAGTCGACACTGAAAAAAGCTTGGTCGGCGGAGCCTCAACATGCAGCTCGGCAGAGGTCTTGACTTCCAGCTTTGTCAGCATGCTCATCAGAGACGCCATGCCATCATCATCGGCAACATCGTTGCCATCTATAGCAGGCGCAGTATTTGTTACCATACCCCAACTGTCCACAGATTCTTCCCACGTCGCGGAAGTGGACTGAACGGAAACTTGTAGTCCACTAGAGCCCCGCACTGAAGAAACAGGAGAAGCGAGAATGCGGATTATGGTCAACGTGTCATCATCACGCCGACGAGAGCATGGCACGCAGAGCATCACGTACAGCAGGCGATGATCACGTGCAGCGGACAGCGACGCGTCTACTTGCAGTAGGAACGAGCGGGGCGCAGAGCAGTGGTCACAGGTGGTCAGTTGGCGCCACCGCTCAGCCACCGCGGAGGCGGACAGCGCATCACTGGGATAGGGCACCACGGGCCGGCCGCCAATACAATTCCACACATCATCCGGTAGCATAGTATCCCGCACCAACGTAGTGTGGATATCACTTGAACTTTGTTCTCCATCACGGGCGGGCGACGTATCATCCGCGCTGTAGCTCACCAGGCCGATTTGCACGGCCGGCAGCGATTTCGCGTGCTGCATTGTGTGCCTTGTCTCAATCACTCCTTGTTGGCTGAGAACAAATCGGCTACATATGAAAGTAATCAGCCCGTTTCTGAAGCGCTTTCACCTCGACCCGCAGTCTGGTCAGTGCTGCTGTGCTGTGCTGTGTAGCTGTGGCTCTGTTGTGTATGTGGTGTGTGTCTGTAGTGTTGTGTCTAGCTGCTACTTGTGCGGACTGTCCACTGATACTGCAGTATCAAGGCTGGCTGAATGCCCGGCAGACGCAAGAAATCCATGAATTCTTCAAGTGGATCGATGTCAAAAACCAGGGTGGCCTGGATGATGTGCAGTATGTATCGATATACAGCTATCGGTGGCAGCATATGTATTAACCTCAATAGGTTCCGAGCATTCCTGCAGACCACGGCTACGGATCTCAGTTTTCGCCAAATGGACAAGATCTTTGACATCTTTGACCTGGACCGCAGCGGCTCCGTGGAGTTTGACGAAGTAATGAAGTACTATATGTGTTTTGCGTACAATTAATCCAGGCAGTTCTTCTTACTGGCCTGCATGATGATTGCCATCAAGGTTTGAACTGCAGAGTTTGCTTCTAGAACAGCAATTACGTGACTATGCATGCGTATAGGACAAGCAGGCCAAACAGTTCCTGTTCCGACACTGGCGAACCTGCTTTGAACTGCTGGACCAGGACGGCTCCAAATCGGTGTCGCGCGAGGAGTTCGAGACGCTGGGCTTCCTGTTCAACTTCACCCGGAGTGCCGTGCGCCGCATCTACGACGTGTTTGACGTGTCGGGCAACCAGGAACTGGAGCACTCCGAGTTCAAACTGTTTGTCTTTGCCGCGCTGGACATGCAGGCGCAGATGGAGCAGGAACAGCAGCAGGCGGCGGTTACACGCGCGTCCGGTGGCAGGCTCCGTCTCGGCACACTGGCCAGAGGGCGTGGTGGTGGTGGTGGTGGTGCCAATGGCAAACATGTGTTGCCCGGTGGTGCCGACAAGAACATGATGATGGGCGGTGGTGGCGCAGGACCGGCGTTGGCATCCGGGTCGCCAGCGCAAGCATCGTCCTGGTTCCACCGCGCCATAATCGAACCGGTCAGCGCCATTCTCTGGTCGCGCACCGTGGACATCGAGCCGCAGGGCAGCCGCGATGAGCTTGCCTGACACGGCCACTGCATGCATAGACACCAGTTGCCACGGAGACGCGCTAGAAAGCACGTTGCCACGCACTCTTCCCACTCTCTCCCATTCATACACACACACCGATAGCACACACACGCACCTAGCATGAGATCCACCCTGTTCACGGCGCCCATACACTACCCAGTCACGGCGGGGAGCAAGAACAGACGCGGTGGTAGGCGCCACCCACTACAGCCTCCAGCAGCGTCGCCACAGAAACCCTCGGCACTGACAGACGCGCTGCAACTACAACTGAGCGCCGCGCAGAACCAGGTGGGCGAGCTGCGTACGCAACTCCAGCAGCTGGAGCAGGAGAACAAGGCCCTGACGCGGGTACGTGCTGTCACCGAGATGCCGTGGCCTGATAACAACCGACCGCATGCAGATGCAACGCCTGCAAGAGCGCGCTCTCAACAAGCAGGACAAGGAGCGTGCCGGAATGCCGGACGTGGTGGGCTACCTGGCTGAGCAGAATCGCGCGCTGGAGGTGAGTGCGCTGGATGGATGTGCCACGGTGCCTGACACTTGTGTGTGTGTACAGGAGAAGCACCGCGCCACCAAGCAGCAGCTGGCCGCCACGGATCGCGCTCACACCGCGCTGCACACCGCCTACTCGACTGCTGTGCAGCAACTGCGCGCCCTGCAGTCACTGTCCACCTCGGCGGCACTGTTGGCCGTGCAGCAGTACGCGGCCGACATGCAGGAGTGGCTGGCGCGCAATTCAGCCTACACTGGAGCATTGGAGTCCGCGGTACGCACGCTTACTGAACGCTGCGAGCATGCAGAGGCGCGTCTGGAGGCGGTGCAGACGGCCCAGGAGGAAGCAACGCTTGGCCGACGGAACAGTGGCAAGCGCCGCGCGGCAAAGACACCTGCGCAACAGTCGAACAAGGCTCCACACCAGCAGGCCAGGTCACATCACAAGTCACTACATGGCACCACGCGTCCCGGCCAGCCACCCACACCACCTCCAGGTTTAGATCAACTGGCTGCACTTGGCAGCGGGAAGCAACAGCGTCGCGTAGATTTGTCGCAGGAAGCAGCGGCAGAAGTTCCGGTCGTTGTGCCCGCCATCAGCGCCACGGCCACGCATCGCCCCTCCAAGCCGGACGCGATCAAGCCAGCATCGCGGAGCACACCCGACCGCGGCGCTGTAGCGTATCGCGGCGAGTCAAATAGGTCTGCAGCAACATCTCCGGAGCCGGTGCGCTCAAAGGCTCCGCAATCTACAATGCAGCTACAGCCGGCACCAGGGCAAACTCTGGCCAATAGTACCGCAACAATACTGCCACAGACATCCGTGCTCAAGCCGAATTTGAAGGCATCTCCTGCGGCTGATGTAGAGTCCAGGACTGGCACCGACGTTTTACCGGCAGCAACAGCATCAAACGAATCGGCCCCACCGGTCGCGGAAGCAGTGGCAGTGCAGCAGATAGAGAAATCCTCGACACCGTCCTTGTTCAAGCCAAACTTTTTATTTGGCAACAAAAAGCCGGCATCTCAACTAGCGGATTCAGTCTCCTCTGTTCAAAATGATGCTGCTCACTCTGAACACCAAGAATCCACAATGTCGTCTGGATCTCCACCTGTTGCGCGGAAAACGTTTGGTGGCCGGCGCAATCATCCACAAGCGCAGGCGAATGCAACCGAGACCAAATTAACGCCAGGCGAGTGAATTTCGCCAGAAGGAAAGGTTTCTCATAAAAATGCTCTATATGCAAGAACCTCTTTTCCATTGGTACACGCTAGCTGGACTTTGATCTACTGCTACTCCAACTACTACTAAATACATTACACTGCAGATATTTCAGTGGAATCTTCAGTTGCACTTCTGGCCTATGGATGTATGCGATACAATAATGCAAGTGAGGCAGTCGCCGAGTGATCTGATTGGTCGCTAGTGCACCAAGTGATCTTTTTGTCCATCGAAAAATAGATTTCTGCGTTTACGCAAACAATATGTTGGCCTCAGCGTACGCTATAACGCTCTTGCTGTGTTTGGCCACTATATGGCCTCTTATTCATGCGTTAACAAATGCAACATTTACGTGGATTGATGGTAATGTCGTAGTCAATGTGAAGGCAATATCGGGAAATACGCCTGGAATCTATCTGCCTACGTTGATTCCCGGCGCACGCTATAGTCACTGTCTCAATGTGCACAACGACCATCAGAAACTCTATCTTTTCGGAGGAATGAGTTTTTACGGAGGTGCGGACCGCATTGACACATACCGCGTAACCACATCATCTTTCAGGCCCTCAAAACGATTTGTGGGCGTATGACTTGACAATAGGTTATTGGGCCTGGTTAAAAGGTCGACCTTTTAAAACTATGACAGCCATTTATGGCAATCCTATGGTAGAAGACCCGCTGAACAACCCAAGTGATCTTATCTCCATGTCGTGTACCATCTCGCCCGTCGATGGTAACTTATACTTTCATGGCGGCCGCACAGGATATTTCGACGCAGACTACAACTACTATGAGGGCAAGTTAACTAAGACTACTGCTAATGCATTGCTACTCAGAACATCACATAGAGTTTGTACTCATACGTGAACAGGTACTTTGAGTGATCTGTGGCGCTACAATACTGTCACTTCCAATTGGGCTTGGCTTACTGGTGACGGGAATATTTCCAGCGTTTCCACACTCGCAGGGGCTAATACTCTCTGGCCGGCACACAGGGAATACTCTGGCTTGGAAGCGCACCCCTCGCGTCCGACCTTGCTTTTATTTGGCGGCTCAGGAATCTGTGGATTCGCTGGGAACTCAGGTAACGATCTCTTCAAATCACGCAAAATATAATTCTAACATGCGGCGAAGGATTTTTGGCTGATCTGTGGGAGTTCAACATCGTCAATTCTACTTGGTCGCGCTTGAAAGGACTTTCAGGATGCAACATTGTCGGAAATTATGTCTCTGGCATCAATAACGCGACAGATTCAAGCCTACCAGCCGCAAGAAAGTCGTTCCAAATGACCATGCTATCTAGTGGAGATCTATACGTGTACGGCGGTGCCAGTCCATGTACGTCTGCGCGCCAATTATTTGCACCCATCAGCTAACGAGGTTACCAGTATCGGTTTCCATGTCGGATCTGTGGAAATTTACATACTCTGGCTCGCGTCAGTGGGTGTGGCTTGGAGGTGCTACTACAGCGAACCAACCACCGACATATGGTCCCGTGGGTGACTTTGATCCCTCCTATAACCCTGGGTCAAGATTAGATGCCAAACTTGAGCAAATCGGATCCCTAAATGCACTGGTATTGATGTCGGGACGCTACACAAACATATTCATGACCGATGTATGGGTGTATGACATTGCATTACAACAGTGGGGATTCGTTGGTGGCTCGACGAGTGCCAATATTCGTGGAACGTATGGAAACATGGGTATTGCAACAAATGCCACGATTGCGGGGAGCAGAAAACTGCATGCTCTTTCTTGTCAGTCAAAAGTAGCCACTTGCTACCTATACGGTGGATTTGGATACGACTATTCACCAAACATTGACATATTGGCGGACTTGTGGCGAATTGATGTAATCTGTTCTGATATTGCTAGTGTGCAACCAACGTCTTCTACTGCAACGTCAACGTCCGTGTCAATGTCCCGGACTACGACGACAACTACTAAATCAGTTATTGCCTCAACCTCAGCAAAAGCAACTACAATAACAATAACCGTGGCAGCGACTTCGCTTTTTACATTGCCCACCAGTACTGTAGCTGGTACGCCAACTAGTGATAGTAGATCGACAGCACCAAAGTCGACATCGATTGCCACGATGTTGTAAGTGGACATGCGTGCAAATAATGGTCTCACAATCCTCAGTTCGACTTCATCTTCAAAATCGCCATCTACCACGTCCACGAGCTTCGCAGTAGGAACGCTAACTAGCGATAGTACATTGATATCACCCAAGCCGACATCTACTGTCGCAACATCGTAAGTGGCCTTGCTCCCAAGTTGGCATTCTGACAATTCGCAGCACGATTTCATCGTCAAAGTCAACTTTATCATCTGCTTCCACGCTTATGATAAGCCTGACTATCAGCTCAGCTACTTCTCTCACATCTGCCATATCTACCACGACCTCGTTTAAAGTAAAAGGTATCACTGCATCAAGTAGTCTACCGATTCAGACCTCGACTGATCCGTCCATATCAAGCAACATATCTTTGGATCCGACCAGCTCTTGTTCAGATGCTCAGTCTGTTTGCAGCACAGGTAAGCTAACTGATTATTCATTTTTTGAATATAAACGTGTAGATGACTCACAGCCGTCAAATCAGTTGGCCAATTCCAACAATCAGTCAAGCAATGATACACTGTCTGTCTTTACATCTCTCGATTTCATACTTATCATGGCAACCTTAGCGTCGGTAACAATTATAGCTGCTGTTTACATTACATTAAAATATCGCAAAAATGGTATATTAAAGATGGGAAAGGGCAGTTCAACTATTCCGCTGGCAACGATCGAGTCTGGCAACAACTTGAACGAACAATTGACTGCGTCCGATTCAACACACACAACGTCATTCAAGGTTGACATTGGCAACTACATTGGAGACCAGACCTATATCGGCGCCACCGAAATTCAAGATGTGAAGGAATTCTCCTTGCCAGGTTATCTTCAGTTCCAAGCGGGAACGGATTTTAGGTGGGACAAAGTAATTGGTCGAGGCGGCAACGGTACAGTATACTTGGGAACCGGATTCGATAAAAGACTGGTCAGCAGTTCCAGTGAGAAGATTGTGGTGAAAATTGTTGCGAAATCGGCGGAAGCATTGTCAGCCAATGCCCTTGCCGCATATTATCAGGAGGTGACTGTGATGCATTACTTGGCGGGCCATCGGAACATTGCCCAAATACTTGGCTGGTCTGCCGAACCGCTTTCCATCGTAATGAAGTACTACTCTTACGGCACACTCACTGCAATATTGCATGCCGGTAAAATCGCATCAAAAACAGCCCGAATGCAGTGCATGCTGGATGTTACGCGAGGACTCCAGTTCATGCACTCCAAGCAGGTGGCACATCGCGATATAAAGGCAGACAATGTCTTGGTGGACCTTGACGCAAGGAAAAAATTCGTCTACGTCCTATCCGACTTTGGCATCACGGGTATATTCGCGCCAGAATTGGACTTGGTGCGCGCGTTCCAGGCTATAACACTCAATGCTCTTACTGTCATCTACGCGGCGCCAGAAGTTTTGCGGCGCTACAGGGAGCCCAGCACTGGTATAAATATGCTGGAAGCCTTTCAAAGCGACTTATTCTCCATATCGATGCTGATTTACGCCGTTCAATGTGGTTCCGAACCTTGGATGCCTGCAAAACGGCGATGAATGGAGAGGCGGCGAATAAAATATGTACCGTGAGTTAAAGCAGTGTGCGCATAGGTTCATTAATAAACTCGACCGAGAATTCGGGCGTCTGTTGCCAAGGCAATGGGCGGCTGCTGCCTGCTTGTCAGAGTCATATAGTTACATGGAGCGCACTAGCGCCACTTGTCGCCATGTTGCCACTCGCGGTCTTCACTTGCCTAGTCGCGGATGTCCACCTCGCCGATGCCGCTCCCAACAGCAGTTTCACCTGGATAGATGGTTGGAGCAGCGTGGGGAAAGCGACCGCTGTTGGAACGGGTCAAGGCGTATACTCTAGCCTCAACCAGCCCGGGTCGCGCCAGAACCACTGTCTCACCTTGCAATACAACCAGCAGAAGCTGTATCTGTTTGGTGGAATGGCCGCTGATGGTTGGATACATGCTTAATGGCGTGTGATTTAATAATCACAGGGCTGCACAACGATCTGTGGGTGTATGACCTCGGCCAGGGACGGTGGGCGTGGGTTAAAGGCCTGCCAACTTCCACCAATATTGGACCAGTTTACGGAACACAGTTGGTCGAAGACGTTACAACCTGTCCCGGCAGCTTATGGAATATGGCTTGTGCAATCTCACCGACAGACGGAAACTTGTACATCCATGGGGGAAGACTTATGTATGACAAAACACCCAGCATATTCGTGAATGGTATTAGTTTCTACGTCGCGTACACAGATCTTGACCATTGCTCAGATATTGTGAGTGATCTGTGGCGATTCAACGTGACTTCAAACAATTTTGTCTGGCTGACGGGAGATGGCCAAGTGTATGGCGATTCAAACTCTACCGCTGTAAATGTGCTGTGGCCGGCACACCGCGAGAGTTCGGGGATGGGGGCACATGTTTCATGGCCAGTTTTGCTGCTGTTTGGCGGCTCCGGACTATGTGGAAATCGTAATCAGGGTTGGCGAGAGTGGTAGCGTACACGATGTGTATCTAAGAATTTTTAGGCTACATGCTCGATCTTTGGGAATTCAATATTACGAGTACAAAGTGGTCGCGCTTGAAAGGGAATTCCAACTGCAATGGAGCTGGAAATACTGTAGCCGGCTTTGGTGTAGCGGCGGACACCAACGTTCCCGCTGCGCGATGGCAACATCAACTAGTTGTCGCAACTAGTGGAGACGTGTACATCTACGGCGGCGCTGCAACCCCTCCAGCCAACCCATGTAAGCGATGGATTAATTTTAAATGCACCAAATTAACTATACAGCTTTGACAACATGGTCGGACCTGTGGCGATTTACCTATTCCGGAGCTCGGCAGTGGATTTGGATTGGAGGTCCTAAAACCTCAAACCAGGTAGCATTTTACGGACAGAGTGGCATGTTCAGCGCGAACTTTACTCCTGGAGCTCGGATCAACTTTCAAATGCAGCAAGCGGGCAATATGCCAATTTTGCTGTTTTTCGCTGGCAATTACTTGAGCTTGTACAAAAATGATGAGTGGCTGTACGACATCAATTTGCAGCAGTGGAGCTTCATCGGCGGGTCTACCGGTTCAAATCAAGTTGGTAGATACGGCACGATAAATGTTGCTTCAAACACCACAATGCCTGGTAGTCGAAACTATCTTGATATGACGTGTCAATTGAATTCAACGACATGCTATGCGTATGGAGGGGTTGGCTACGACGGCACCGGGAGTACTGGCGCATTGTCGGATCTTTGGAAGTTGGGCGTCATTGGGTATTCACCATCCGCTATCAACGCCTCAACGACAAGCTCACAAGCGATTCCGTTTGCGACCGTGGCTATTAACTCTCAAGCAGCATCTCTGATCATTTCTATCTCATCGACCTCTGACTCGTCAAATCAACAAGTGTCTACGTCACCGATGACATCCTCTGCAGCCGTAACCATTACGTCACAAAAGTCTCTGTCATCTGACTCGTCAAGTCAACAAGTGTCCACGACATCGATAATATTATCTGCAGCCGTCGCCATTACTTCCCAAAAGTATCTGTCCTCTGACTCGTCTGGTCAACAAGTGACAGTGTCATCGGTGACAACTTCTGCACCTGTAACCATTACGTCTCAAAAAACCTCGCTGATTACAACGACTTCGGGACAGCCGAATCAAGAGGTGTCACTGACAGCACCACTTTCATCTAATTCCAATCTACCAAGCCTGGACTCCAGTGAAACTGCAATGTCCATAGTCATTGACATATCAAGTATTTACTCGCAGTCATTTGATTCTGGCACTAATTTAGATTCCCCAGCCGCACCCGACACAGCACTTGATGGTACGCCATCAACAGTCAGTGGTGGGTTATGGATTCATCTTCTTCTTAACTACAACTCATCGTACTAGGTTCAACCTTAATGGATTCAAGTTTTAGCATCAGTCAAAACCTGTTGTCGTCTCTTCCGCTACTCATAACTGCATTTTTGGCATTTCTGCTTGTGCTTTTTGCAGTCGCTTTTTTTGCCTGGCGCCGTAATAAGAAATCAAAATTGATGGAGGCGAGCTCGCGAATGCTTCTGACGTCAATTGACGCCGAAACAACCAGTACAGCAAATATCACAACCACCGGAATATCATCGACCTCGTATTCAAAGAACAGAGGCAACACCACCTACACTGACATGACCGCAGTACAGGATTCAAAAGAATTTTCGCTACCCGGCTACCTGCAATTTGAAGCTGGAACCGATTTTCGATGGGACACGCAAATTGGTCAAGGAGGCAGCGGCACAGTTTACTCGGGTACGGCATTCGATCCGAAATTGGTCGCGTCGACCAACGAGCGCATTATTGTCAAGATCGTATCCAGATCGGCCAAAGGTCTCAATGCAAATGCGTTAAAAGCCTACTATCAAGAAATTGCAGTGATGCACTATCTGGCCGGCCACCCTAATATTGTGCGACTACTTGGCTGGTCCACGGAGCCGTTGGCGGTCATCATGAAATATTATTCTGGCGGCACGCTCACGGATTTCATCGCTGACGGAAAACTGATAACGATTGCTGATCGGCTTCGATGCCTGCTTGATGTGTCTCGTGGCTTGTGGTTCATGCACTCAAAGTTGGTGGCACATCGTGATATCAAGACAGACAACGTGCTGGTAGAAATCGGAGCAGGCAATTCCATGCCCACATTTGTACTTGCAGACCTTGGCATAGTGTCGATATTTGCACCCGAGTTGGAGCTTGTGCGAGCATTTCGCAGCGTGACGCTCAATGCACTGACGGTTGTCTACGCGGCGCCCGAGGTGATCAAACGGTATCATGGCACCGGAGCCAATGTGGACATGCAACTGGCATTTCAGAGTGATGTCTACTCCTTGTCCGTGCTCTACTACAAGGTCATGTGTCGCGAGGAGCCGTGGTGACGTCAAAAAAATACATAACCGACCATTGCAACTTACTTAATCACTGCTGGTCTCTGTTGCTGTAAGACCTCCCATGCAAATTACAGAGTTCCAATGTTTGTTTCGAAGTGTGACATGCGCTGAATGATGTCGTGCCACAGAACGCAGCTAATACCAAGAACCGTATGCTGTTTTATTGCTGCTGCAGTGCACCTCAGTTGCGCTGCGGCTGCCATCAATACCACCTCACCTGGATAGACGCTTCTAGCATTGCGCTATATGCCGTCAGTGTTGGAGCGGCACAGGGCGAATGCTCGTCGCTTAATCAACCGGGATCAGGACGAAGTTACTGTCTACAGTTTCAGGAACGTCTGCAGACGCTCTTCTTTTCGGCGGTTTCGTATCTACAGGTGCGTGTTTCCCTCATTATGCGTTCATGACTCATCATTTGGCAGGGCTGTTTAATGATCTGTGGGCGTTTGACTTGGACAGTCATCCTGGGCCTGGCTGGCGGGTGTGCCCGGATCTGTCAATGTAGCTCCAATATGCGGCCAGCAGTCACTCGAGGATCCTCTCAATAGTCCCGGCAGTCTGACTAGTATGGCGTGCACCGTATCACCAGCGGATGGTCACATGTACGTGCTCGTTTTCGCAACCAAACGCAACCAGCACAACTACAGGGAGGCGACTGCCACTGAAGTTCAATGATTTAGTAGGTTAACGTAATTCAGGCGGCGTAAGCGACTTGTGGAGATATAACACCATATCGTACAAATGGGTGTGGCTGAGTGGCGATGGTCAGTTATCGGGCACTTCCAACTCTACCGACATCAACATCATGTGGCCAGGACACCAAGAAGCTTCAAGTATGAGCAGTCATTACGCGCGACCTGTGCTGCCCCTGTTTGGCGGATTTGGATTTTGCAATGGGAGAACTCAAGGTATTTAAGTGTCGACACACGGTACTTCCGACAATTGTACATATATAGGCTATTTGCTCGACTCTGGGAATTCGACACTGTCAGCACAAAGTGGACTCCCATAAAGGGAAACTCCAATTGCAACGGGGTCGGAATTTTAATGCGGGTCTCAATATTCCATCAGACAACAGTATTCCACCAGCTTGTTGGCAGCATCAACTAGTCGTAGCAACAAGTGGTGACCTCCACTTATTTGGCGGTGCAGCGTTCACCACAAGTAAGCTTATACATAGATGTATGTGTTGTCAATTCAAATTGCAGCCGCGGTTGCATTTTAAGACATGTGGAAGTACACGTATTCTGGCGCGCGCCAATGGATATGGATCGGCCGGGCAAAGGTGGCAAGCCTAGACCCTACATATGGCCAGATTGGAGTCTTGGTGCTACAATCCGGGTGCCCTTTCAGCTTGGAAATGCAGCAGGTCGGCAATTTACCGCTACTATTCCTAACGGCGGCACCACATACTTGAATGCGCCAAAGGGCGATGCGTGGTTGTTTGATTTTAATACCCAGAAATGGCATATGTTGGTGGTACAACAAGCTACGGCGTTACAGGCCAGTACGTAAATATTGGCATTCCGTCCGATCTATGAAGCAAGGTTGCAGGAGCTAGCACGCGATGACTTGTCAGCTCTATTCGGCAACGTGTTACATTTACGGAGGCTATGGATATGACGGCACCGGTACCACTGGATTGTTAGCTGACTTGTGGGAAGTTGATGTTATCGGGATTCAGGTCCGAAACCATCCTTTATCGCACAGACCAGCATTTTTGGCAGTATTGGCAACTTCTACTACACTATCAATTACAGACTCACATGATATTTACACTACTATCGCCGAGTCGGCAGCCCTGGAAAGACACGAGAAGCGACTACGCCGAATGACAATGGAACAGCAACATTACTAGGTGGGAATTATTTTGGTTTGAGGCTAATTTTAATAATGACTCTTAAATACTTTCATCAGTAATCACAAATTAATGGCGACAATTGTGCCTTCAATGTCAGCAACTTCGATCAGTATATTACTACGCCGGCCTGGATAATTGTGATTGCGGGTCTAGCGTTTCTCATGTTATTACTGTTGGTCTGCGTGGAGTGCTAACGACGCGCAAAGAAAAGAACCGAGTTGAAGCTGTCGAGTTCACGCACACTGTTAACTGCTACCGACGATGATTCTTCGATTGGCCAAACCTCGACTAGACTTTGCTATTACGGCCATATTTGCGTCCGAGTTGGAGTTGGTCAGCGCGTTCCGCAGCGTAACTCTAAACGCTCTATACGCTGCACCAGAGGTGATCAAACGATATAGGCACAGCGGCGACAATATGGGTATGATGGCCATATGGATTTACAGGAGATCGTATTTCGCGTTGTTCCGGACTCTTTGTGCTCAATTTCTTTATGCCAATGCTTAATACTGCTGACATGACACCAACTGTATTGTTTTTGCATGGCTACCACGTGTTTGTTACCGAACATGAGGCGCAAGCTGTAAGTTTGTCTTTATCCAAGTCCTCCACAACTGTGCAAAAGACATGTTGCCAATCATTAAGGTGCTTGGCTGTCTAGTCGCCTTTATTCACTTGTGCACCGCTGCCTCCAATAGCAGCTTCACGTGGATCGATGGGTCCAACCTCAGTGGCGATGCAGCCAGTGTAGGAGCTCCGCAAGGCGTGTTCTCGGCGTCGAATCAACCAGGCGCACGCGACAACCACTGTCTGAACTTTCAAGACAGTCAGCAGTTCTTGTACCTTTTTGGCGGGTACATAACTGCTGGTACGCGTCTTTAATCGGAAACTTTTCTGATATAATACAGGTCTGATGAATGACCTTTGGGCCTACGACATCAATGACCAAGTATGGTCCTATTTGAAAGGACAGCCACTATCGACTGGTGTTTCGCCGTCGTACGGCACACAGATGGTCGAAGATCCGCTAAACAATCCTGGCAGCCTGTCTTCCATGTCCTGCGCCATTTCGCCGGTTGATGGTAATTTGTACGTACATGGCGGCAAGACAATATTTACAGCGCCCGAAAACATCTACATGAACGGTATATACTGCTTATTGTGCTACTTGGCGTGAATGATGCGTGCATAGGCTTTGTCAGCGACCTGTGGCGATTCAACACCTCGACAAATCTCTGGACCTGGATTTCTGGAGATCGCCTTGTATCGGGCAGCGCCAACATAACGGTTATCAACGTGCTGTGTCCGGGACATAGAGGTGACTCAAGTATGAGTGCTCATTACACACGTCCAATATTGCTCTTATTTGGCGGTTATGGTTACTGCGGTGCGCGAAATCAAGGTTTGTTGCGACGTGATTGTTACGCACCCCGCATTCATTGTGGCAGGCTATTTGCTGGATTTGTGGGAGTTCAACATCACCAGCACCAAGTGGACACGAATCAAGGGCAATTCGAATTGCAACGGAGTAGGAAACGTTGTAGCTGGATTCGGTGTCGCCGCAGACACAAATGTTCCACCTTCGCGTTCGCAGCATCAGTTAGTTGTCGCCACTAATGGAGATGCATACTTGTATGGTGGAGGAGCGTTCTATTCTGGTTCACGTGAGTTGTGAGTCCTTATTATTGAATTGTTGATAATCTATTCGATCAGCGAGATTTACTTTTTCTGACATGTGGCGATATACGTATTCTGGAGCAGCGCGTCAATGGATTTGGATCGGGGGTCGAAATCCTATAAATCAAGAAGCGGTATATGGCCCGCAAGGAAGTTTGAGTTCTACGTACACTCCGGGAGCACGAACCGATTTTCAAATGCAGCAAGTTGGAAAACTACCTCTTCTCGTTTTCACAGCCGGTGCCACGAACATGAGCTGGCTGTACAAGAATGACGCTTGGGTGTACGATTTAACTGTACTGCAATGGAGTTTTATCGGAGGCACGGTTAATGTGAGTCTCAGTGGTCGATACGGCAGTATTGGTGTATCATCCAACGACACAACGCCGGGATGTCGCGTTTATCATGCGATGGTCTGCCAGTTAAACTCATTAACATGTTATATATACGGCGGATATGGCTATGCAAGTGACGGTACTCAGGGTATACTCTCTGACTTGTGGGAACTTGATATAATTGGGAACGCGCCACAAAAATCTTTGTCGATCACTTTGCCCACTTCGACCTCCAATTTTTCCGCAACAGCTTCACAAATCAGCACAGAATTAACAGTATTGACCGATATTGTTGCCACAGCGACCAGTGACGTTTTCACATCGGATGGAATAGTCACAACTTCTACATCTTTTGATACGCCAAGTGTATCTCTTGGTACGTTATGGATTTACAAGTGTATTTGACAAAGCGGTAGTGTCATCCATTACATCCATTACTGGTGGACAAAATTGGACTTCAGCTTTGGGAAATGCTGACCCGTATAATGCTGCGCCGTTGTGGATGATCGTAGTTGTTGGTACCGGCATCGTGTTTCTATTGCTGGTCTTTGTGGAGTATAGAAGGCGTGCGAGAAACAAGAGTCGACTGAAAGAGTCGAATTCGCGCACGCTGCTGACTTCCACCGATGGAGAAACCACGAGCACCGCTCACTACACTACCACTGTCACCGGCAAAACATCTTCCAGATCAGCTACAAAGAAAAGTTTAACCACATATGCTGGTGAGACGGCAACGCAGTATGCACAGGAATTTTCGCTACCAGGCTACCTGCAATTTCAAGCGGGAACGGATTTCCGTTGGGACACCGAGATCGGACGTGGAGGTAGCGGCACAGTGTACCTGGGCACAGCATTCGACCCCAAGCTGGAAGTTGCAATCAACGAACACATAATTGTTAAAATTGTGGCCGCCAAAGCGGGAAAACGTATTAACCCCAGCGTATTGAAGGCTTTCCACCAAGAAGTCGCGGTGATGCACTATTTGGCCGGTCATCCGAACATTGTGCGCATGCTCGGCTGGTCCGCGGAGCCGCTTATTATAATTATGAAATACTATTCCGGTGGCACTCTTTCCGCGTTCATCAAAGCTGGAAAGTTGACATCGAAAGCAGAAAAGCTGCGCTGCCTGCTCCATGTTTCTCATGGTCTGTCATTCATGCACTTGAAGTTGGTGGCACATCGAGATATCAAGACGGACAACGTGCTGGTAGAACTACATGATGGCGGCCAGCCCACGTTCGTACTGGCAGATCTTGGCATAGCCGCGATATTCGCACCCGAGTTGGAGCTAGTTCGAGCATTCCGTAGCGTGACACTCAATGCGCTGACTATTGTGTACGCGGCTCCAGAGGTGATCAAACGGTACCGCAGCGACGGCGAAAGTATGGACCTGCCGAGCACGCTGCGCAGCGATGTTTATTCTTTTGCTGTGCTAAAGTTCAAAGTTCTTTGTGGCGTGGAACCATGGTAAATAAACCGTTTTGGTCAGCGACGTTAATACAGTGCTGTGCATACATAATCGTCGGGTGCGGTGTGTCATAAAAAAGCAGGAGGAGAGCGAATGCAAAAAACAATAACGGCACAAACAAACGGCAATTTACGGCAACCACGCAAAGTTGTGTTTGTTACCAGAAAACCGACACGAGTCTGCCTTACGAACGTTAAGTATCGAATGTTGCGAAATTCTCGAATCATTAGCTGCCTCGCAGTCGCAGTGCAGCTTTGTGCTGCCATAAGCAACAGCACATTTACTTGGATAGATGGTTCCAACGTCGCTCGATATGTGGTGGTTGTTGGAGCGCAGCAAGGCGTGTATTCGTCGGCCAACCAACCAGGAGCACGAAACACTCACTGCCTGACATTAAACACGGACCAGCAAAAATTATATCTTTTTGGCGGCTATTCAACTGCAGGCACGCAATTCGCATATAGCCACACTCTATCTCACGATACAGGCCGCGTAAATGACTTGTGGGCCTACGATATGGATAGTCAATTGTGGGCGTGGTTGAGCGGCCAGCCTACGGCAACTAACGTTGCGCCGACATACGGAACACAGATGGTCGAAGACGTTTCCAATAGTCCTGGCAGCTTGTTTAGCATGTCGTGTATAATATCGCCCGTTGATGGGCATCTCTATGTTCACGGAGGACGCACAAACTTTTACAAGCCCAATAATAACTTCGTGAACGGTATATTTGCTTTTGCTGCACGGTACTACGTAATCATTGTAAATCTGCTCAGGCGTCGTCAGTGACTTGTGGCGATTCAATACAACTACAAATAATTGGGCGTGGCTAAGCGGTGATGGCCAAGTATTGGCAAGCTCCACATCGCCAGATATCAATATATTGTGGCCAGCGCACAGAGAAAGTTCCAGCATGGGAGCACATTACGTCCGTCCGGTACTGCTTTTATTCGGCGGAAACGGTTTATGCGGCTCACGAAACCAAGGTTGTCCGTTATTGAAAGCATCGTCCCACTTGATTTATGATATATACGCGCAGGATACTTGTTGGATTTGTGGGAGTTTAATATCACTGCCACCAAATGGACCCGTATCAAGGGCAATTCAAATTGTAACGGAGTAGGAAATTTCAATGCTGGCTTTGGAGTAGCAGCTGACACAAATGTCCCTCCCGCGCGGTGGCAACACCAAGTCACGGTCGCGACCAGTGGCGATTTGTACTTATTTGGCGGTGCGGCAACTCTTGCAACCAGTACCGGTACGCAAATACTTACAAGTACTTACAAGTATAACCTTGCAGCACCCGTGCTATTGTCGGATCTTTGGAAGTACACCTATTCTGGTGCGCGACAATGGATTTGGATAGGCGGGTCGAAGTCGCCTAATCAAGAAGCGATATATGGCGCAGTCGGAACTTTTAATGCGTCCTTCACCCCCGGTGCGCGAGCGAATTTTCAAATGCTACAAGCAGGAAATCTGCCGATACTTGTATTTACCTCGGGGATCACCAACACAAGCTCTTCAAAAAATGACGCTTGGGTTTTTGATTTCAGCAAACAACTGTGGAGCTTCATCGGAGGTACTGCAAACTATCGCGTCGCAGGCCAGTATGGAAGTATTGGAGTTTCATCAAACTCCACGATGCCGGGATGTCGCGCTTACCATTCAATGACATGCCAAGTCAATTCGGCGGTGTGTTACATCTACGGCGGTACCGGTTACGACGGAGCTGGCACTAACAGTGTGCTGTCTGACTTATGGGAGCTGGAGGTCGTAGGCTATGTCGGGCAGAGCATTCTGTCTGTTACACCGTCAAATCAACAGACATCGTCAATTTTGACGGTAACAGCGACAACTCTTCTGTGGCCGAATGTAATCGGTGGCACAACAACTACCTTGCTGTCGGCCATTACCCCCAGACAGTCTGACTCGTCAACATCAATTTTGACCATAAATACGCCGCTGACATTTAGCGTCGGTACAATTTTAACCATACCGACGAAAACAGACGCTGGGACTACGCGCGCGATTACATTAACAGGTAGTCGTTGACCGCACTTTCCTACGGCATATAATCTGTCACAACTGTAGGTCAAGCGATATTTACAGAAACACCTGGAACAGATAGCAACAATACGAGTTTAAATTCAACAGTTCTTGGTAATACACGCATGCACTAGCCTCCTTCTAATGCTTGATAGCAGCTACATCTATTCTTAGTGGTGATAACATGGCGCTCAGCTCCAGCGGTTTCGATCAGTACCTCACCACACCGGTGTCGATGATTATAATTGCTGGTTCGGCTGTGATTTTGCTTGCATTGCTTTACGTCGAATACCGAAGACGCTCCAAGAAACATAAAAAACTAAATCAGTCCAGTTCGCGCACGCTGCTGACTTCCACCGATGGAGAGACTACGAGCACCGCGCACTACACTACCACGGCCACCGGCAAAACATCGTCCAGATCAGCTACAAAGAAGGGCTTAACGACATATACGGGAGAGACAGCAACGCAGTACTTGAAGGAATTTTCTCTTCCCGGCTACCTGCAATTTCAAGCAGAAACGGATTTCCGTTGGGACACCCAGATTGGGCGCGGAGGGAGTGGGGCAGTGTACCTGGGTACGGCTTTCGACCCCAAGCTGACTGTCTCGACACACGAGCGAATTGTTGTCAAAATTGTGGCCGCAAAATCAACCAAACGCATCAACCCCAGCGTCCTGAAGGCTTTTCATCAGGAGGTGGCAGTGATGCATTATCTGACCGGACACCCAAATGTTGTGCGCATACTCGGCTGGTCCACCGAGCCCCTCGCCATAATTATGAGATACTATCCCGGCGGAACTCTTTCAGCATTTATCAAGGATAGAAAGTTGGTGTCGATGGCAGATCGGATGCGGTGTCTGCTTCATGTGTCGCACGGGCTATCATTCATGCACTCGAAGTTGGTGGCACACCGAGATATCAAGACGGACAATGTGCTGGTAGAGTTGAATGATCGCGGCCAGCCCACATTTGTACTGGCAGATCTTGGCATAGCCGCGATATTTGCACCCGAGTTGGAGTTGGTTCGAGCATTCCGCAGCGTTACACTCAATGCTCTGACCGTAATCTACGCGGCACCAGAGATGATCAAACGGTACCGCAGCGATGGAGAAAACTTGGATATGCTGGGCACTTTTCTTAGCGATATTTATTCTTTTTCAGTCCTCGAGTTCAAAGTATTATGTGGCGTGGAGCCTTGGAGTAAGAAATGATTGTCGGTGAAGACGGTTAGATAATGCGTTCAATGTTGAACTAGCTGTTCGTACAGAACGTGTTGGAGATAAAATGCACAAGATATCTGCTCCTTTTTTTCCTGTTCGGGTGTAAATCCATAACGTTGTTGCCGAGCGCATTCTGCAGCGATGCATTCTCCTTGTCATACAAAGTACAACCGTGCTTGCTGTTCTTGTTGGAGCCTGATTAATGAGAGACGATGTTAAATACACTGCGCTGCCGTCCTCTGCTGTTTCGTCACTTCTCCGCCAAGGCCATGCAGTCGCGCCACTTCTACTGGCCTCATTGGCTGAGCGTGTACCGGGAGTGTCTATCACACGGATATGACGGGGAGCGGCGGAGAGCGTGCCTTTTGAAGTCGCTTTCGTCCTCGTCGTCCACGTCCCTGATAGCATCAGACTTTGGCGTCAGCACTGGCCGTCACCATGCCCCAATAGATGGCAAAGACATCATGGATCTGGTAGAGCTACGTGCTGACCTGCTTGGCATACGGCACAACGAGGTCCTAATGTGGTACATTATTGTCGCTCTGACAGGCTTTCTGCGTGATAGCTAGTCGGAGTCGGCCAGAAGTTGCTATCGGACCTGACGGCGTACTTTAAAGAGCATATATTTGTGACTGGCGGCGCCTCTGCAACTCACGCAGAGCCGATGGTGCAACTCCGACAGATACGCCACGAGATGCTTCCCCAATTGGCGGTGAGCTTGTATCGTGCACGACGGAGCTAACTTCTAACTGGCTGTCATGGCAGGCACAGGTTAGACGCTCGCTGATACTTGCTCTAAAGTGATAATGCCGATGCAGCTCCGAAGAGGCGAGGCCGTGCAGCCCGTGCAAAGTGATGCGGACTTGCGACAGCGATGTGGACAGGGGAGGCGCGCTTTCGGTATTGTACACACTAATTTATACCAACTCTTTTATCTACTCCGACTCACTTCTGGTTAACAAAGGTCTCTTTCACAAACATGTACCCGACACCGTGTTGGCATTTGTGTATGTGGCGCTGTTGACAGAGATGCCTGCGCGCATCAATGCCATAATCGATGTGAATACGGGCCTCTGTGTTGTGCCGGAATCTGCGTACAATACAGCTGCATTCTACTCCATATCCTCGCCACTTCCAGGTATGTAACATATATTATCTAGATTGATGTATCGCGTCCCTTGTAACTCTGTATGATTTCAGGCTTGGCGGGGATTGACATGGGACACGCATTAATTTCCCAGTCACTGCAGTCGCTGCAGCAAACACATCCACACCTGCACACATGTTGTACACTATCGCCGATTCCAGGGTTGCGGAAATGGGTAACGCAGAGCAGTGATACAAAAGATAGGGGTGCTCAAATTGACGCTGAGATGGCCACCAACCAAAGAATCATATCGACGACAACCCGGCATGCCGCCACTCAGCTCACGCTTGACTACCTGACTACAATGTCTGCCAATGGACGACGCGTTATTGACTCTGTCGGCAAGTCGTTGTACTTCATTGCTAGTCTGGACTCTACTTGCCTGCATTACACGGATATATCTGTGAAGTGCTAAACGTGATAATCAATAATTTTCATAGCCAACTTTCATCTGAAGAATGGAGCGCGTATTGAGCGCATTTGCGTTAATGGGGACACGACATCGGCCACACGTTTGCAACAGTCGTATGGTTTGATGGTCAATTACGGATACGATACCGACAGAGCGGTGCGGACACGAAGACGAAACAGATATCTGCGCGAGAGTTATGTGGAGCTGTCACCGGCACTGCACACAAGTCCACTGTCCAAGTTGTAATGATAGTTTAGTAAAATTATTTGATAAATCTCTATGTGGTAGCGGTGGTGGCAGCGCTGCAAACGTCAACAAGTACACTGGCAAGTGTCTCGCTCCAGACTGCCTGCGCCGGCAACAGTGCCGAGTCCTCGACCACTTTAATTCCGGGAAAACAACTTGCAATCGATCCCGCAGTGTCGATAGTCAGCTCCTGATCCTGGGCGCAACACTGCACAATAGACGTGCGATCCGTAGATAAGGCAGTTCCGACATCGCCAGCGCTGAGCAGCATTTCCAACTCCATGGCAGCGGTGTACCACGTGCCCTCATCCATCAGAGCCTGGAACATGAATTCCATGTCATCAGCGAGCCATAAGGCCTCCTGCTCCGCCAAGTACTGTTCGTATGAATTGGACATCCTGTTGGGAGTATCGGTTCGATGCCGGTATATAAGCGATTGCACACCAGCAGCGAGTGCGCCCCACGCAGACACGATACCACTTGCAGTGCCACTAAGGAGGCCATAGAGGCCGGTGGCGGCAAATATGCCCATCAAACGGTAATGTGCAGGCAGATTTTCTTTGGCATGCTGTTGCAACTCTCCCGGTGTCACTACGCTCATATTAAATACTATAACAATATATGTCCGATAATATCGTTACCAGGATTAGCCAGAACCAGCGCGGCGATGTCGGCACTGAATTGGGAGACAAAGTCGCGGACCACGACACTGCCCGTTTCATGCCCGCAGAGAATGTACGGCGGCCTGACTCCCACAAATGTCAGCAGCTGGTGTAAATGTTGTGCTGCCTGTCCCGCAGTCAAAGAGACAGCGAGCGGGGTGCTCAGCCCTGAAGTATAATTAGTAGGCACGATAGATGTAGAATAGTACACTCTACCATAGCCAGGCCGGTCAAAGGAGAACGAAGGGATTCCATGCTCGGCCAGACGACGTTGCATAAAGAACCAGGCGGCGGCACTATAAGTACAGCCACCGACAAACACAACGGTGGGCGGCGGGCGCTTGGCGGCCCCTGTGGCAGAAAGACTAGGGGAAGATGATTTGACGCCCAAAGGCTCAGCCACATGCACCGGCAGGCAGTAGTAGTAGTACACGGACTGCTCCACTACCACCGATCCAACATCGCTGGTGGGTGTTGCGGCGACACTGAGCGGCACCGACACCCGACGACCTGAAATACACTCGCAGTCAGTCGAGGACACGGTGCCACAAATAGGACACACACCTGGACCGCGTGGACGGCGCCGCCTCCAATGCAGCGACACCCGGTGATAAACATAGACGGCCACGAATGCGAGGGCAACACGGGCGGCGGAGGAGCGGCGCACCCGAGAAAGCCAGGCCGCCGTCCACCCTGCCGAAAGCGCGCGCATTTTTTTTTTCTGTGCCCTGCGAGCGCGTTGCCTGTTTCAAGCAAGGCGCCGGCACACACACACAAGCTTGCACACACAGACACACAGACACACAGACACACAGACGCCCGCAAACTGCTTGGCGGCAGTGCACAACATACGCATCGGCCCGCCGACTGTACATACCCATCATGGAGCAGCCACTGGTGCGCACCAGAAAGGCCCAGGCCATATTGCGGCAGCCACACCAGACGGGACAGTCACTGGTCCGGTCACAGACACTGTCCCGAACAGCCAATGGCATGGTGCCACTTGCGGCCGCCAGAACTGCACTGCCTGTGGCTCCGGCACTCGACGCAGAGCTGGCCGCAAAGAGGGAAAAGTATTCGGCCTTTTTTCGCGGCACAGTGTTCTTTGTGGACCGAGTGGACAACTCGCCCACAGTCGTCACTGTCTTGCGCGAGATGCACCGGCTCTCTGCTGTATGTCTTACAGCATAATTGTTTATACGTCCGTAATTATATATATATATATAAATATAAATATCTTTGCATTGTGCTGTATTGTGTTAACATATATTACTTTCATGTAACAATGCGGGATAGAAAATACAAAAGCGCTTCTCCAAGGACACGTGCACCTGTTTAATCACGGTCGGAGATGAGGCGGGAGAGCTGATAAATGCCGGCCAGTCCACCACAGCTCCCAGACAGAGCCCGGCTCCCCAGACACCCTTCAATCCCCAATTGCACCATCAAGTGGCAGCCAACACTGCAGGCGGAGCAGAGAGTTCGCGTGCGTCGTGGAGTTCAGTACCGGCCAACAAACTTAATGCATCGGGCGTGTTTGTCAATCCTTTGCTTAACACGAGGTGCGCACACATATATACGCACATGCATGTGTATTCATTCAATTTAAGGAGGCGTCAAGACAGTGCTCCCAGCTGTGACTACGTCGCGGAAGCCAAGGCCAACAACATTCGGGTAGTTGAATTGAAAGGTGCAGTGTGACTGGTTATCATTGTGTCTAGTATCTAACAGCGTCACAGCAATCAAAGCAATCCTGACTCGCTATTTCAATGTTTCGTTTCCTGTGGCGCCAGTCAACGCCAACGTACTTAAATCCACGCGCGCTGGCAACGCGGCCGTCCGGCCTCTTCCCAGAGCGCCGAAAGGCGAGTTCCGTCTCTTTAAACACAAGTATGTCGAAGTGCACGTGAACATATGGGGATTTAACTTCCTGGCAGATATATGATGTTTGAGGATGATCGCGACAGCTTCCGGCCATCGTACAAGGAATACGTACCACAACCAGCTACAGACAGCAATAGCAGTAACAGTTCGGCCAAACTTTTTACATATCCGTTCATTGATCTCAACTGCGCGCCCGGCTACTGCCCATTCCACCACCCCACAATATTTGCCCGTCCCATCAACGATGATGAGAGCGATGGCTCGACATCTATGCTGCGAACACTATCGCGGCGCTCCTCAAGTACCGACAAATCCAAGGTCGGCACTGGAACAATCTTTGATCTCGTGCACTCCAGCTTGCGTGCGGTAGCAGCGTCCGGCAAAACGGTGAAAGTGATTGAGCAGTCCGAGCGGCTGAAGGCACTTCAAGAAAAGACTAAAGTTGCCATCAAACTCTTGTCCGAAGGTTATATCGAGCGAAAGGAGCGTGCGGCGCGACGCAAAGAACGGGCCCTTGTGGCTCAAAAGGTTAATTCGCCGCCTGCACCGGAACTTCGCCCCGGATTCTGCGAGTGTTGCGTCGCGCACTTCTCAGACGCTGATCAGGTTAGTTTGCAGCATGCTGTGCATACTATCTTAGCTTGTTTATAACTTTTTCTTGCCGTAGCATATGCTCAAAGCAGCACATGTCGAATATGCATCCAATGCCGAAAATTACGTCAAGCTCGACGCACTCATCGACTCGTTGAATCGGCCTCCTTGCGCTGCTGTCGATACTCATTCAAGTGCTACCGGCCTGCATAGCCATGAATTCTTCCGTGCGCGTGACGGCTGGATTCATGTGGACGAATCTGATGACGAAGGTGCAATGGAGCGGCACTGGTGGGACACTGACCCATTCAGCATGGATTCAACCATTTCAGCGCGACCTACCGACCATGAAACCTGCTGTTTCACTGTCCGATTCAATAGTCTTGACGACAGGCTCGATGTTCACTATATAGAAAATATGATACGGTTTGCCGCGCTGCCTAGGATAACTGCTCCTGCTGCTGCGGAAAGCCAACTGCAAGAAGTCGACGAGAATTCAGTTCGAGATCTGGATTCTCCGTGCGTTTCGGCAAGTGAACATAGAAAGGCTGCAGAAGTAATCACCATCATCTCGTCGCCGAAGCAGGAAGCAGCTGCAAGGTCATCGTTTGATGATGACGATGAAACGGCTTGCTCGGAATCCGAATGTCACTCTGGACCCCAGCAGGAAAGCGCCGCTGCCAATATCGTGTCTTCGTCATCATCGCTATCGAATCCGCCCACCACTTCATCTTCGCGTGGCGCCAAAACTGCCGCAGCAGCTACTCCGCAGCCTGACAACCGCACCGAAACCTACGTGGACATGGTTCCATTGACGCGAGGGCGAAAACAGCAGCTTGGATGCAGCCTGCTGCGGATGTCACCTCAACTACCGCAAACGCCAACACTGTCCACCGGTTCGATTAAAACTACTGCCAGGGGCAATGCTGTGGGCGTTCAGAAAACTCCTCGGGCAAGGCAACGTCCCCACGCTCTCGATGAAAGAATCATGGTGACACCTGTGCTTTGCGACGGGGGTAGACGCAAGCGAACAAGAACTACGACAGCAGCGTCAGCTCTGTATCGCGACAGTCCACCGCCACGCCGCGGCAAACGACGGGCAAGCGAATCGGCCGCGCGATATGATTCCCGTTCACGATCTCAGTCGCCGTGTGACACCACGCCACTGACCAGGCAGAGTGCGCGGGCGCAAGGTGTCCGAGTGGACGTCAAGATTGAGTACGCGGCACCTGGAGTTCTGTACCGTGACATGCAGCATGTTTAATCGGGAAATACATTTACATCGTGCGTGTATGGCACATGTATTGTGAAGTGAAGAATATAGTGCTAGGCGTTACCACCGTTCGACTCGGCAGTGGCGGTCGTGGCTACAACGGGAACAAGAATGAATTGTTGGGCAGCGCTGGGCGGCCAATTATCGGGTGGAACAATTGCCATTGGTAGAATGGTCGGGTTGTTTTCGCCGCCGAGATGCGCCGGAAGACTGCGATGTCGCTGTTCCACGTCCACAACTGGCACAGGTTCAGTTATCAGCCCGCCCATGGACCATCTACGTCGCACAGCTTTAGGATTGATTATCTCGGCGTCGGTGGCGTCTAGAGGCGTGGCCGGCAATTCCGCGTGCGTTGACCCGAACAGCCGGCGCATAACTCTAGTCCACCATGAAGTGTCCGTGACACATTCCGTACTGCTATCAGTAGTAGAGCCGGCTACTGCGTCTTGCTCCATGCATTTACGCTCCTCCGCAATGTCACTACTTGGCCGTATGCGCTTATTTAGCCACACAAACTTTTCGTCACTAATGCCAAGTGGCCTAGACAATTTGGCCGCGATCAAGTCTACAGTGTCAACCACAATACTGTATGAGCGTGATTCGTACCTTTGTTAACGGCAGCGGTCTCTGCAGCGCCCACATCATCCGCGTCAACGAACCGAGGGAATGCCGTGAGTGTGTCAAGCGTGGTCGTGTCTGCCGCCATGTCGACGCGTATCAAACAATGAAGAAACAGTGTGCAGAAAAGGGGTTAGGGTTGTGCAAGTGCTGCGCCACACTTTGTGAATCTGTTTCCATTAGGCGGGGTCACGTGACGCGTTTCTCCTTCACCGCGAGAGAGAGCAGGTGATCAAATTTTGTTTCGCATTTCCTCGTCGCTTCTCTTTTGTGCATACAAGTTTCAGGCTCATCATGCTTCGTTCATTCAAGTCGCTGCTGCACCGACGAGGGAGTGCGGACGGCCCTGATGTCGATAATGCGCCCCCTTCGACCCACTCGCCGCCCCTCGCGGTCACCCATGGGCGGTACCGCCGCGCATCCCTCGTCGTACCTGATGATATATGCACTACCAGCTTGCCCAGCATATTCTCCGCTCACGACGGTAGGTGGAGATGGATGTGCTTACATATATAGATGGATGATAGTCTCATGTGACTGACGAATAGCAGACACACGGCACTCGGACGATCTGTCGCGATTAAAGGGCGTCAGGTGGTCATACGACCCGAATAGCCGCCTGCTCCACATTGAAGGCCCGCCGGGAAAACGATTTGACAAGGCGGTCAACATTGTATACCAGCGGCTGCAGAGGTAGCCTGAAGGGATATCGACACACTACAACCACGCGGTACTTGTATACACGGCCTGCACAAGAGCACATAATAGAGTTGCATCATTTCATTTCTTGCCCTTGGACGCCTTCTTACCGCGCTTGCCTTGCAATGTGGTAGTAGCCGTCGTCGTCGTTGTTGGCGGAGTGGTGTTGATAGTGGTGGATTCTTGTGCTGCCTCTAGCGCGTCCACATCCGCGCCGAGGACATCGCACAGCATCTGCTCTTGCCACTTGAGCATTAGCATGTGTCCGTCGGCAGGCTCTTCGAAGCGCTTGTCGCTCAGGTAATACTTTATGCACTGGCAGCACCAGTGGTCAGTATGCACGCGTGCACATCAGCTAGGTGCTCAAACCTTGCGGTCGTCGGTGGCCCGCAGACGTATGCGCGCCTTGCTGGGCCGGTAGTTCACGCAGAAGCGCGCCTACCACGGTCACACGGTCCACATATATATACATACACGGTGTACTCACGGTGGCGGGCGACTCGGCATACAGCTTGCGTGACGCATCGACAAAGTCCGCATAGGACGCGACACGGCGGCTGTTTGGCTGGCTGGTCATATATAGGAGTGTTCATCTATTGCGCCGCCTTATTGTCGTCGGACCGCGCACGTTGGGCGAGCCGTCCACACGTAGCTGTTCCAGGTGCGGCAGGCTGCGTAACAGCGTGTCCACACCGGCGTCCGTGAGTCTAGTGTACGGCAAGTGCAGCACCGTGAGCTCTTTGCAGTGCTGTGAAATGGCAGTGGCGGCGCTGTCCGTGATGTTGACTGGCGCCGTCGTGGTGGCGCGGTTCAGTGTCAGGATGACCAGGTGCGGACAGCTGGCGGCCACATGGCACACGGCGGCATCCGTGTAGAAATCAAAAGCCGCGCACACAACTTCCAGGCGCTTCAGCATGGGCATATGCGCGAATAGCTTCAGTGCCACGCTCTTGTCCAGCGTGGTTGCCGCGATGGTCAAGTGGCGCAGGTTGCAGAGTGTGCCCATCTGCGCCAACAGGTCGCCGCACCGTCGATCTTCCGTGAGCTGAACAGTCAATGTGTCCAGCGTGCGGGCAAAGCGGGCGCCGACGAGGTGCTGCAGTGTCACGGGTCCGCTGCCGCACGCGATAATGTTTAGCGTCTGCAGCCGCGCGCACTTGGCCGCCAGCACCTCCACCACCGCGCTCATTGCGGTCGCATCGTCTTCACAGTCGTCCAATTCATCATCACCATCCTCATGACAGTCGTCGTGCATGTCCACCGCGGAAAAGTGTCGAATGTGCCGACCATAGTCCATCATGCCGGCTTGTAGGGCGTGGATGAAGTGTTGTCTGTGTCGACGGCCGCACAGTACCACCTGCGACCACAACAGAGCGCTGGCACAGGCGAACCACTGGCGGCACACCCGGGCACACTGTCGCAAGTCTCGCGGCTGCAATGCCAGCAGTGACAGTATGTGTCCCTGCAGCACGTCGTCTGGCAGCGACACCGCCATGTCAAATAATAGTTGTATCTATCTATCTGCGGTCCATAAGACAAGTGTGCATGTGCATGTTCATATTTGCAGAATCTTGCATGCAATATATGGTATTTAATATCTAAATACAAGCAAAAGAAAGTAAATGAGAAAGAAGACCGCACTGTTGCATGCATCATGCCGCGAGGCAACTCTGTGTGGCCGCACAAAACGCAACAACAATCGGTTGTGGGCGCGTTTTCGCCGTGGTCGCATCCTGGAGCGAGACGGACATTATCTCACGATGAACAGAAGCTGTAATTCTTTGCTGAAGTTGATCAATTCTGAAGTTGTAGTTGCTCGAACGCACAGGCTTTCAAAATGATTAGTGGGTCTTAGACTTGTCTCGCAGCAGTGGGCATGGCTGAAAGGGCAGCCGTTAAAGACTGCTCAGACTCCGGTTTTTGGGAGTGCTTTCACTGCAAATTCCACCAACATCGACATAATGCTTTTGTACAATATCTCGTGTGGATGGCCACTTATACCCGAACGGCGGGCGAGCATTGTGCTACAATCAAGGCAAAAAATACATTAACGTTACTGCCATAACTGCATAATGCATAAAAATTCTTCTCAACTCTCCGCAAAGACATTGTCAGCGACCTTTGGAGATTCAACGCGGCATCTTTGAATTGGGCATGGTTGACTGGTGACCGGAATGGGTCGACTTTCTCCACACTCGCTGTTGCCAATATGGCGTGGCCATCGCACCGAGAATCCGCCAATACGGATGCACACCCTACACGCCCAACGCTGCTCCTGTTTGCAGGTTCTGGGATTTGTGAAAAAAGTTTAGAAAATCTAATTCACGACTGTATATCTTTCACGCAGCGGAATATGGGTTGCCCTCATCCCATGTGGTTTTTCAACGATAGGAGCAGTCATAACTACGTTTGAAGCAAAATATTCTGCCACATCCGCGGTAAGCAGCTTGCACCCAGACAAGTCAAGCGTTTGCAATCTGGTAGCGACTAGTGCCATTTGAAATAGTGACGATGCGGTAATTCCGTAACAAAACCGCAACGATAAGTTTTGAAGCGCAACACAATTTTTGGCGATTCGAATGACCGCTACGTCAGATATTTTGCCGAGAAATGAGAGATTGAGACAACGAAGCTTCTGCTGTCCATCCGCCAACGCCAAAATACCAACATCGGTGACATCGACACAGCCAGTGAGGTCCAGCTCGGTTAAGTTGGGGAATGCGCTCGAGATTATCTTCAAGCTAGTGTCGGTTAAGGAGCAAAATGGCAGATCAAGCCGCCGAATATGGCCGCAATGCTGAGCAAGCAATCTCAATTGTTGATCGGGGACAGCAATATGCGCCAAACTGACGGTTTGCAGCCCTTTGCTTGACGAGTAAAATACATCTGGCAGTTTTTGAAGGTTTCCCGGCTTCGCAACGCCGGATACATACAGATGTCGCAGTGTTGGCCAGCCTGCGCCTTTGAACTGTTTTTGAATCGGCCAGTCGATCCGATTCGGTAAGAAAACTGTGCGAAGTCCAGGCAAGTTCTTCATCAAAGTCAACACTGAGTTGTACAAGTTCCCTTTGGAGGTGCAATCCTTGATGTCAAGATATGTTAACGTCGGACATTCGGCGCTGACGTGAGCCAGCAAACTGGCTGTTAAAACGATCCCGGTCAACTTCAATCCCCGTATCCTCCTGTTCGATGCTCGAAGAATAAACCCCAGTTTTTGCAGAGAAAGTTCGTGCGGTCTGAACCATTTTCTGCCAATGTTGAGATGCGTTCTCAAGTGATCGGCCCACCGCCGGCAAACTAATCGAGCTGAAAGTTGATCCGCCACCGATAGCAAGTCTAGGATGTTGAGATTTACGATCATTTCGGCACAATTTACTAGGCGCAACACTGACGGCGCCAGTGTTTTGGCAGAATCCGTCGCTTTGGATTGTATTTCGGTAATTACTCCGTTTTCCAGGCGTTCAAGTTGATAACCGATACGAGTCAAGATGTCCTCCGATAATGCAGGCTTTAACACCTCAAAGGCAGTCTTGTTGACTACCAAGACGTCGCAGTTGAGAGTTCCCGCGAAGTAGTCACACTTGAAGCTCGAAGCAGAATCGGCGTCCGGTAGCCGACCAAATATATCCCCAGCTTTAAGGATCTTGTGCAATGTCGGAACGCCATCCAGCGTCAACATAACCCTGACTCGTCCACTGAGGATGATGAATAACGTCGGTTCCATGAAACTCGACGACGATAAGAGTGCAAAATCAGCAGGATAACGAGCGAGCACTGCGGTTTGAAGAATCGATTGCCACGTGGAAGGCGACGCTGCCACGGTTCTGAACATGCTCAACTACCCATAGCTTAAGACCTTTGCGTACTATGTAGTTTGATAAATAGAAAATCTCACCGACTGCAGAGTTCTAAGCGCTATTGAGGCATAGTTACTTTCATCGTCGAAATTCATTACTTCTTGTCGTCTATATAGTTGCAATCGGCCTTTAGCTGATAAGTTCTTCATAAATTGCGGATGTTTGCTGACGAAACTCATTATGCATTGCGGTTCAGTCACCATTATTGCAACCCCAGTCGAGCACTTGTATTCCTCCGTAGAAAGGTTAATCGATGAGATTACGTTTAAAGCGGCGATGCTAACGCGCCCTTCATTACAATGATATTCAACTACGCCGTCCAGGATAACTTGTTTCTCATCTAGATTATTCGAAAACAATCGTAACCTATCGCCCGCCAAGCAATGGAGTATAGGGCAGTGTTTCGTGAACAGCGCAACTCCTGCTTCATCGAAATCGCAAAAATAATCCACCTGAGTAATAAAAAGTGGTCGCACGAGACAAACAGCAGTAATTAACGTACAAGGTTCGCAATATTTCGCGTCATATACGAAATCTGATCAGGTGTAAGCACCGCAATGCTCAGCTGATGCAACTTCCATTCCAATGCACAATGACCTGCGGCGCGTTTCAATGATTTTTCGTAGCTCCGTTTTAGAATATGAGTTCCTAGCAAATGCGACATTTTGACCGGCTTTGTTCCCATGGGTTCCGCAATTCGACCCAGCGTGACTGTAGCCGACGTGGCAACTAGCCGCAAATCTTCCGCTGCAAATATGATGGCGTATTTCATTAAATCGGCGGTAAAAGCATTTGCCGAAGTCAGGTAGCCAACAACATGACCATCCACGCCACAAATTTCCACCGTTCCACTCGCCAGGAAATAAGAGCAATCCGCATTAAGTGAACTGAATTGCAGCTCTGCACCGCAGGAAATTGAAATCCACTGCACGTTGACCTTCTTTGAGCTTGTCAACTGCACACAGCGTCAGCCATGAATTGTATATGTCAGTCTACGGCGGCAACCTTGTATGACGACAATTTGGATTGAGACTTTCCAGTCGACTCCGACAGCAATAGCCCCCATCTGGCCATGCATCGATGAAAAATAGGCGCCATTATCGTGGTGGACTTTATGAACGACACAACGTCAAGTTCTGCGAGGACAACGTCGGTATCACTCGTGATGTACTGAAGGGATACTTCTCGGTGCAAACAGTTTGGAAAGAAGTGGCCACTACAAAGTGTCCCTGCCCGCAAGGACTCTTGAGACTGAACAGTTACGCTTCCAGATATGATCAAGTATAGCCTTCGATCCCATATGGCAATAGGAGCAGCGGATCCAATGTGGCGCACAGTCACAAAGCGCTCGACGACAGTGGCTAACCACGCCGGACCAAGACTACGCATTAGGTAATGCCGAGACATGAATCGAATGAGCTGCATAGTGTCTCGCGGTGACAGAGCCCGCGCCGGCTTCGCACGAGGTGGCGACGGGACATCCGCGCTGAGAGGCGCCGGCATATTTATCGCGAAACACAAACAATCTGCTCGCCGAACAATCGACCGAACAATCCCCCGTGCGAGCCCCTTGGTCGTCCGCCGCCGACAAAAACATGGCGCCAACTCACAACACGCACAAATGGACGCAACAGACGGGCCTGGTGCAGAGACCGCGGATGCTCGCGATATCGACTCAACTGATGCGCTCAATGCAGAGTCTGTGCAAGAGATCAATGCCGCAGCTAGCGTGGAATTGACCTCGTCGTCTTTGGACGCTGCAGAGAAGGATACTACAGAACTGCAGCCGACTACTGCGGAGATGGAGGCTGTGGCTGCGCTCGATGCCGATCAGGCTGCAGCTGCGATTGTCGCCTTTGCCGAGTCTGCTGAAGAGAGCGCTGAGGTGACTCCGGGATCTGCAGAGAAGGATACTTCACAACTAGATCAGACTACTGTGGAGGTCGTTGCTATCCCCGATACCGACCCGAACGCTGCCGAGAAAACCATTGCCGAATCCGCCGACGAGAGATCGACAGCAGATAGAGCTGACGTGGTCGCAGCACCAATGGAAGCGACCGAGAACAAATCAATAACACCTCAGCAGACTGGCGATATCGCAACCAATGCTGCCGCAGTGAAATCTGCACTGGCTGCAGATGTAAATGCGGGCGAGGAAAACACAGCAATTGCGGACTCGGTGGGCGACACTTGCGCAACCCAAGATACGTCCGGGGAGTTACCATCTAGTGCGAAAGAACAGAATCCCGAAGCGGCACCGTGTCCTTCAACTGCCGCCGAGCTTACCGCATACCAGTTGGATATGGTAGCCATGGACTTCAACGATCATATTGCCTTGAAGACCGTTATGGCTTTTGGGTGCAAGCATCGGCGCGTGTTCACGGGCGCGGATGCGGTTAACTGTCTGCAGCAGTGCGTCAAGGCCCTCTTTGGCGATATACATCTGCCTGGTGCAGGTATGGAGCGATCGGAAGTGCGCCGACTGGCAGATATTCTTGTTCGCGAAAAGATGCTTTTTGTGCCGTGCTCCGTGCAGCAGCGCACTTTCTCACTTTCCGACACAGACGCTGACGCTTCCGAAAACACTTTACTAGAAAAGTCGTCTGACAGCACCCTCGGCAGTTCTGGCACATTGAAGCGGCTCACTTTCCGCGTGGCTGACAGCGAAAAAACGCTGTACCGCTTGACAGGCGACGCTCTGCTGATGGAAGAGTTTTCCGCCAAAGTGTACGATGACTTTGTGGCGACTCTACTGGACCCCGACTCGGGCGTTGAGCTTGTGGATGGCAACAAGAAGGTGCGCTTTCGCCGCGTACGCAAAGAGCAACGGTACTTTGCCAGTGCCAGCTTTAAGAAGTGGATGCAGCGCAATTTCGGTGTGTCTGCCCGAAGTGACATTGACAAATTGTTAAAGCTGTTTGCGCGCCGTCGAACGATTCGCAAGATTTCGTTTTCCAGCTGCTACCAGTTTGTTTGAATAATAGTTTGGGTGCTTGGTTTCTGGTCATGCGCATATTACAGCCGTAAATATACGCTGAAATCGTTATTATTGTTGTCTATTGGGCAAAAATGCTTGGGTGATACTCGTCCAGATCAAAGAGGAGAGGTCGCGGCCCGACCTTGATATCAGCCATTAGCGCCGAAAGATCAACTTGCTGATCAGGCGCCTTCACTTCTGTTGTCGCCACCTTCCTTCCCCCGGCAACACGCTTCTTCTTTTTGGCAGGTTGTTCAGCGTTTATCGTCTTCCTTGGCTGCTCTTGTTGCTGCTGCTGATTTTGCATTACCTTGAACAAACCAGTGCCGATGGGCATCGGTATACCCATTATGATGCATTCCGACACACCCTCAATTGCATCCTTCTTCCCGTACAACGCCGCGTCAAACAGGTGATCAGTCGTCTTTTCAAACGAGGCAAGCATCAGCACCGAATCCTTCATCTTTGCGATGCCGAACCGTGTGATACCCAGCACTTCGCCCTTGAAGGTCATTACGTCGGCCAGCAGCATCACATGTCGAGTATCAATTGTCATGCCGTGCTTGCTCATGGTGTACTGAATCTGGTCGATGATCGTGCGCCGAGCAGCCTCGATACCCAGCACCTTCTCCACCTCCATGATGTGGTTGCTGGACGTCTTGGTGCCCACGATGCCATCGACGTTCATCACCTGGCGCAGGCCGTAGCCCTCGGCCAGCAATTCATATGTGCCAGAGTTGCCTTCTTGCTCGTTTATGACGGCCCGCACGACGGTCGGGATACCTTTGACAACCACGCCGGGCAGCGCGCGCTTGATCGTTTGCATTTGAAAGTATACTTTCAGTGGGTCCTTGGCGCGCACATATACGCGCACCAGATCTTTTCCAACTTGAGCAATTTGATCACGTGTCAGTCGCAGCTTGGGTGCCCGAACGATGGCTTCAGCGATGGTGGACAAGTCGACTTCCAATTGCAAACCATTCACCGCGTTCCAGTCGGCTTTCACCTCGAGAAAACTGTCATCCGGGCGTACAACTTCTTCAATATACTCGGCAATGTCGCCCAGAGTTGTGGTCTCCACACGGCCTTTGACAATCCGGGCAGCCGTCTCGCTCTTGTCAGACACAAGTACTCCCGTGATGATCGGTGTGTGGATCACCTTGGACGCATTGATAATCTCCTTAATGCGCGGCACTCCCAGGGTCACGTTCATACTGGCCACACCGGCAAAGTGAAATGTCTTGAGCGTCATTTGGGTTCCAGGCTCCCCGATCGACTGAGCGCCAAGCGCACCAACGGCCGTCCCGGGCTCGATACGGCCGCGATGGTATTTCAATCGACATGTCGTCAAAAACGCCTTCAGCTGCGCATTTGTCAGATGAAAGAGTTTGTCAGCTACTCCCGCTGCAAGCTGTCGTGTATTGCACTGTCGCAATTTCTCAACCACTGTTTCGGTCAAGAAGCGGCGCGCGGACTCCACGAATGCCGGAGAACAGGCAGATTCCAGTTCCAGATGTTTGGACAGTGCGTCAAATTCCCTGTGAAAATCATCCGGAGCAATAAGCCTATCTGATGGCGATGCCGGGTGATGATTAATGGCTGTGAGCAGAGCGCGGGCAAACTCCACCGGACACTCTTCGCCTTCCATCATTGTCGGGTCAAGGCGATCGTTTCCGTAGTCAAACTGAACAATGATTCCAGCGCTGTTCCTCACGGAGTAATCGTACTGGATGGCCAGATCTTCCAATGCCTTCATCAGCCGACGCTGCATATAGCCGGTTTCTGCCGTCTTGACTGCAGTGTCGACCAAACCTTCTCGTCCCGAGGCAGCGTGGAAGATGAACTCGGGTGGGGTCAGGCCAGTGTAGAATGAGTTACGCACAAAGCCCTTGGCGGCGGGAGTGCGCGAGTGTTTCGGAAAGTGTGGTAGAGTACGGTCGTCGAAACCGTCTGCAATTCGACTTCCAGATATGATCTGTTGGCCGACACAAGCCACCATCTGACACACGTTGATCTTGCTGCCTTTCGAACCGCACACTGACATGATAAGCGCGGCGTTCAGCTTGTCTAATTCAGTTAGGCACACTTGACCCAGATCGTCACGAATTTTCGATAGCTTTCCCGAAATTTGAGCTTCCAGCGTTTGATCCATGTCGCAGCCGGGCTGACACTTAAGCGTACCGGCCTTATGTTGTGCAATCAGCTCGTCACACTCTTTATATCCCGTTTGAATGACATCATCCCTGATTTGAGACAAGCGCAAACCAGGAGTGACATCTTCCAACCCGATGGAGAATCCTTGGTTGCCCAGGAAACGAGCACATATTTTGGCCAACCTGTTCATACAATTTGCAGCCTCTACGCAGCCATAGTCACGAAGCACAGCGTAAAACATGGAGTCCTTGTTGCCGTCACCCACAATTGACTTATCTACCACACCGGACAGCAGTTCCGAGTTGCGAATAACCAGCCACCCATCATTAGGGCACAGGTAAGATGTCCTGATGGCGTCCTTGACAAACGAGCGGGTTTTGGTTTCCAGGTTGATTTTAACCGGAGATTTAGCGTTTGGTTTGAGCAGCAGTCCGAATATCTGCTTGCCAGTCCATAGGCGCATCGGTTTTATGATTGCCGGTGGAGGCAAGTCAATGTGAAGCTCCGCGTCGCACATATATCCCACCAGCTGACAGATCTGCGCCCTGGTGCAGAAAAAGTCCTTTCGCGACAACAAGTAAGCACCAGTGATAAAGTCTTGCGTGGCGGCGATAAGAGGCTGGCCGTTTCTCGGAGTCACCAAATTATTCTTTGTGCCCATCAGCTCAATGGCCTCGGCTCGAGCCTCCTCCGTCTGAGGCACGTGTAAATTCATCTCGTCGCCGTCAAAGTCGGCATTATAAGGCGTGCAGACACACTCGTTAAATCGAAAGGTTCTCCACGGTAAAATCTTGGCATAGTGCGCCATAATACTCAGCTTGTGCAGCGATGGCTGACGGTTGAACAGCACGATATCACCGTCCTGCAAGTGGCGCTCAACAATGTCACCAATGCAAAGCTCTTTGGCGGCCAGCTCGCGGTCCGACACAAACTTGAGATAGCTGCAGAGATGATTAGTTAACACGGCGCAAAATTACTCATTCACAAACCGTTTGATGGCGCCCTTGGCAATGTAGTTGGCGCCTGGGTGTACCTCGGTGCCGTTGATGACACACTTCCGCAGCCTGTCAATGTTGTGGTCATTCACCATCTCGGGGTAGGTAAGAATGCGAGCGACATGCTCGGGCACCGCCACTTGATCAATGCGCAGATTGGGATCCGGAGAAATCACCGTCCGGCCACTGAAATCCACACGCTTGCCGGACAAATTCCCGCGAAAGCGACCCTGCTTCCCCTTCAACCGCTGACACAGACCCCGAATCCACTTGCCAGCCTGAAAGACGTGTTAAAATCTATGACATACGACATTATAATTGCACATGCATTTGACGCAGCTGCCAGGCCAGGCATCTCGCTGTTGACGAATTGAGCGCAAACAATCTGCAGAAACTCCCAGTCCTCGGCTAGCTTGTGCGTGGTGTCTCCCTCATCCATACTCTTTTTAATAAACTGGTTCACGGTCATAATTTCCGCCAGCTTGACCGTCAAATCATCCTCGTTGCTGCAGAAATGATGAACTAGCGAAACAATTCTACGCGATATCAGAAGTACCTTCCCATCTCGCCGCGGTCCATGGCGACAGAGGGACGTATGCACACCGGCGGCACAGGTATATGCGTCCATATGAACTGCTCAGGGTGACCGGTGGCAGCATCCATGCCCAGCAGCTCGCAGTCCTCGGCGCTGATTTGTTTGAACAGCGAGAGCACACGCAGCGGATTCAAATCATCCTGCGCCTTGCCAATGTGCGGCTTGATCTCGGGCATGTGCACCATGGCATTCTTGAAGGAGTCGCGAAACGCATCCAACTCCAACTCTTTGGCCTTGGCGCGAAACTTTTCATGCACAATCTTCATGACGCCGACCTTTTTCACGACGCCGTTGGTGGCACCGCAGTGTGGACACTCGGTAAATTTGCGCGTCTGAGCGTTGATCTGCTTGAGTATCTTCATCTTGGTCGGGTTCTCCAGGCGGGGCGTCCGCAGCTTGCGCAAATATGCACGCCGGTCGCGCTCTTCCAACATTACACGCGCACAAGACTGCCACGTTAGCGGCTGCAGCGTAGTAGATAGATACATCATGCATACCTTGCACGTCTCTTGCAGAATGGTTATGGTGGCCTTGAAGTAGCCGGCGTGAAATACAGGCAGCGCCAGCGCGATATACCCAAAGTGTCCCGTGCACTCGCTCAACTTGTGGCCGCACGTATTACACGTGGCATCCTTGCTGCACGTGCCCTACGGTGCCGTGTGAGCAAATATATAGTATGAATGGCCACACACACACACACACACCATGCGGCGGTCCAGCACGCCACCAGTAGCGGGCGCGTGCGTGGCCACATTGTACAGGTCGCGCTGCCACAGCTCAGTCTCGCTGTACTGCGCGATTTCCGCCGACGACAACGCGCCAAACTGTATGCACTTGCTGCGATATGAGTATTAGCACAGGGCACAGACACGTGCATGCACCGCAGCGTACATGCGCTTGAGGCTGTCGTCCGACACGGTTCCCTTCATTGTCGCGCTGATTTTGCTTACTATTGCATCTATGAGCTTGTACATAATTGTACGTTCAGATCTATCAAGGCCAGGCATCCAATTGCCTGAAATTGCAACTTCACAGTTTACAGCTATGACAGTTTGCGTATTCAACGTTATTCTCTTTGAGCAGTCGCAGTATAAAAGCTGCTATGCGGCAGATATAAGTAACAAGGCTACCACGGAAATGTTGTACACGTTTATTCAGACTGCCATAATGCGAATAATGCCAATTTACCGGTTGTGGGAACACGAATGAAGCTGCTAGAATGCACACGCCATCACTGGCTCAAGCGCGGAATCGGATGCCGATGGACGGTCGGGAGAGCTGGGATGCTGCTGCTGCTGTAGCATATTTGGCGGTAAGGCGGTTATCAGTTCAATCTGTACCGTCAGAAGATTATTTAAAGAGAAGTGCACATACATTGTTGGCAGTAGGGTCCATCCCGCTGTGCTGAAGAAGAAAGTAGTCCACGCAGAACCTACAAGAGTCAAATCAGTATCAAGTCAACATTGTAATGGTAGTCATCATGCGGTTAAACATACCCAGCAGCAAAAGCAACAGCCATCGACGTCATGAATGCTCCAGACATGGGCAACACCACGCTGCGCACGCATTAGGATGGATAATCATGAAACATGCGATAAACTCACTCTTTGATAAAGCGACGAACTGGCGAACCACCACCACTATCGCCGGTACCACCGCAAGCTTCGTCTGCGTTGGGTACATCGTCCACATCGCTAGCTATCGTGCTTGTGAATAGATTGAGCATATTGGATACGATAGAAATGTCTTGCGTCGTGTTGAATACGCCGTCCGTGGCACCGATCTCGCCAGCAATCTCCGCGCTGGAATCATTGTTGGCCAGCGGTGTCGATCGTCTGGGCACCCGGGAGCGGCCACGGCCGGCTTCATCCAACAGAGGGGCGGTCGCGGATGCGCTGCGCTTCCGGGAACTTGACCCCGCGGCTTGGCGAGTATGTCTCCCGACAACAATAACAGTTCTTCCAGCCGCAGATCGTGGCCTACTATTCGGTTGTGGTAGAAAGCGGGACTGCGGCCCAATTTCTACGGATAGCTGCTGCCGACTTTTGCTGCTGTCTGACTTGGATGACATGATATCAGTTTGCTGCGTTGATGATGCGCCGTCGCTGTTCACATCGTAAGCGGCGGCCGATAAAGTCTCAGAGTCCAAATCGATGCGAGACACGGTGTGCAAATCATCGTTTATCCTCTCTCCGCCTTCCATCGATACATCTCTACTGTTCAATGCATTCAATGAGCACTCTGTACAAAATAATACAACCGACAAACCTATGCACACGCTCCTCGTCACTCTCAATGTAGCAGTAACTGCTGGCACTAATTGCACTCAGCGTGCTCATACTGAGAATATCCTGCAGAGTGTCAATGCTAATGGAAATACTGCATAGACCGCACGACCAACCTCGCCCGTGTCACACTCGCTGGCAGCATTAGAGTACTCGCTGTCAGCCTCGGCCGTCCGAGATTTGTGATCGCTGGCGGCGGCAACTGCGCCTTTCGTCAGATATGAACCCTCTACAAGTACATATGACATATCACGAATACGTACGCATTCCCAGCAGCGCGTCCCGTGACAGGCTGCCAAGCTTGGAAGTGGCACTGGAGCTCCTCTTGGAGGCATCGTGGTCTGAAGGCGATATCGACACAGCCTTGGAAGAGGATGATGCCTCTTCAGCGGTGGAACAGTTGGCAGCAGCGACAGACTCCACGGTGTCGTGGCTGTCGCTGCCAATATCAATGTTGCACAACGTCTCGCTCATGCAGTCGTGGTGTCAAGCGGGTGCGAGCGTAAGTGCGAGTATGTGCGATATGTATTCTCCTGGCGACAGTATCAAGCGATCTGCGGAATATATGTATATGCAATATATATTACTGTATGTATGTACGTACGTGTATCGGCGGGCGTAGCGGGCAACTGTGAGTAAAGTGGCGGCGGCGCGGCGTCACAGCAATTTTGTGTGTGAAGAGGAATTGGCCAATGAACGGGCGCCGTCAAGTATCGCGTGATCGGTGCGGCGCGCGCGTTCATTGGACGCGTCACATTTGCCTGTTTCGGCCTTTAATATATTCTACCATACTATTGTATTGCTTTTAACTGTGTACAGTCATTCTATTTAACGCCATTGCTGCCGGGATTTTCGTCGGCGGGCTTCAATTCCGCCTCCAGCTGGGCAATTTTTATCCCTGTACGTTTGCTCCGCGGCTGCCGTGGCGTACTTGGGACCAAGTTTTTGAAGGTCGTTCCATGCGCGGTCCGCGTACCATTTCTTGAATGCTTCATTAATACTGCGCATCAACTGCATGGCTTCGTGTGCGTCGGCATCCATCAGCACGCACGGCACCGCGCCACACAAGTCCGGAAATGGATCGTCGCGGTATTGACGCGGCGGGGCGACTGTTACGCGTTTCTCAATGATAATATGGCCGTCATCAGTCTGATTATCATTTGCTTCCAGTGAGTCTTTCCGAGAAACTGTCGTATTCGCTGCGCCACTGCTGAGCCACTCAAAGCCGGCCCATGTTTCTAGAGTGGCCAGTGATACCTAGACAATTTATAGAGTGTTTCATATCAGCATTGTCAAATACCTGAAAGTCTATCAAGGGAATATGGCGCGGTATGGGCTTGTTGGGAATGACGAATGCAGCGAAATACGATTCCATGCGCTCACCATCGGGACCATCACTTGACACCGATGGCCGCTCCGCCACAATGGCCTTGAACATGTGGGTGGGTACGGCGACATTTCGCTCGCCGATTTGTGTGATACATAGCTGTGTCTGCGGAGGCCGATTGTCGGGTATTGCTGAAGGTGCAAGCACAATGTCCTTGGAGTCGGTGACATCGACTTCGTCAATTACTTCTTGACCTGGCTTAGACTCGTCAGCCACTTCCAGAGTACCACTCGGCAAGTACAGCGGGCCAGACAAGACCCACACTCCACTCCAGCCGCCCGACAATTGTGTGTCCTTATCCCCGTCGTGCGTGGGAGCAACCAGACCGCGCACCCATCGCTCCAGCCGGTTCCAGTAGAACATATTCATGTTTAGATTTTGCGGGACAATGTTGGCACCCAGGAGGAATGTGGCCTGCATTGCCTCCTCCGAGACGCGACTATCACCCGCCGGACACAAATGACCACGCGACCACCCCGACCGCAGATAGTCGGCATTCAATGCCTGGAATGGGCGCGGTATCAGCGCTTGTTGACGCTCTTCGACAGCTGGAGTAGTAGTCTGGTCAACTGGCACGATCTCGGTCAGTGATGGTGCCAGCACAGCTTCATTGCCACGCTTTGTCTCGGTCACCGTATCACCTTGGACAGTTCTCGCGGCGTCCACGCCAGTGTACCGTTTGAAAGAGGCGGCAGAGCGATCGGCATTCTGCGCCGCCAATAGTGCGGGCGTCAGATGCTGCAGTACCCAGGCGGGTGAGCGGCTGCGAAAGTCGGTTGCCGATATATAGTGCGTGTGCACGGCCTCGTGCTGTGTGCGCGGCTTGCCGTGCTTCAGCAAGTGCTGGTCCAACACACCGACGCGTTCTGCGGGCGATGTATCGGCGTCTGCTTCCTGCTTCAGCTCTTCAACAACCACCGACACCTCGTGACTACTCTGGTCAGGTGGCACGCGCCACGGTCGGCTCAACGCCCAGGTCAGCGCTCCCGTGGCCACGCTGCCAACCGCGATGCCATACAGGCGGTCTCGCCATGGCATTGATTGCAAGTGAGTGTGTATGAAGTGTTTATTTGGAGTAAGCACACACACGGCGGCATTGCACATTGGCAAGTACATACATGTGAACATAGTTCGATGCAAGTTCACACAATACGGCAGCATCTCTGTATAAGCTGTAATGTGATATGTTTACATACGGAGTCAGAGCAGCGTCTCTCCCAGCGAAGAGCGGATGAGAGAGCAGCCGATTTGTGTGGTCTGCAAGTGCTGCGCCGCATCACCCAGCGTTGGATTAACTTCCATAATGTCCACCGCCACCAATAGGCCAGTCTCCCACAGCGCCTCGCATATGTAGTGTCCCTCTCGAAAGGTCAGTCCACCGCGGACAGGTGTGCCTTATTAGTTATTGCTACTGATTACAGAAAAGTGAACATACGGAGCGCCTACCTGTGGAGGGAGCCACGGAAGGATCCAGCGCGTCCACATCAAAGGACAAGTGCACGGGCCGCGTACGGTCGGGATTTACATGATCCACGGCCATCTCCACAACCTTGCCGATACCGTAGCGATCCACCTCGTGCATCGAGAAAGCCTTGATTCCCTGCTCCTTCAGCAGTCGCTTCTCACCCGCGTCCACATCACGCAATCCAATGTACACGATACGGTCCGGGGTGAGTGCGGGCTTTGCATCTAGCCACTCGAAACCGGGAATTGTGTTGGGGCTCATTCCCAGCAGCCATGAAACCGGCATTCCGTGAATGTTGCCACTCTGCGTCGTTGCCGGCGTGTTGATGTCCTGTGGTATGGTATCAGATACATATGTACGTAAATGTCTCATAACTGATACATACGGCATGCGCGTCCACCCAGATGACACAGACATCGGCGTGCACACGCGAGGTGCCATACACAGTTCCCAGGCCGAGGCTGTGGTCGCCGCCTATGGTGACAGCCAGCTGTTTATCGCGCACAGCCGCCTCCACCTGCCGCGCCACTGATCTATGTGCATACTCATTGCATATCAGCACAGATGATGCATACAGTGCAGGTGCAAGTCATAACAGCACGTGCGCACTGACCGACACACGGCGCCACAGCTGCGTGGCTTCTTGAGAATTCCCACGGGTGCATCAACGGCGGCCCCGGTGCCCGCCGCCTTGGCCACGGCCGCCTTCACCTCCTCTTCGAACGTCTGTATGCGCCCGTCAAAGTTCACGGTCCAGCCGAGGTCTGACAGCTGTGCCACAAGGCCGTTGTCGATGAGAGCGCGCGGGCCATGGTCCACACCGTCCCGCGGCTGAGATATTCATTCAGTGTGTGTGAGTGATATCCGCAGATCTAAGTAAGTAGCGACACCATGAGCAGTGCATACCTGTCCACCGCTGAACGCGGCTGCAATGATGGCCGCCGTCGCTGGCTGCGTCGACAAAAACCTGCAATGTTGGGCGTCGATGGCGGCCATGTTATTTCAGGTTATGCAGGCAGACAGAAAGACTTCAGTCAGGATAAACACTGCCACAAGTTTATTCCGACAGAATATCCGCCAGTAATAGCGCAGTGTCAGGTTGAGAGTGTAGTGCGCGGAGAAAGGTTTCATGCAAGTGCATCAAGTGTGGAGTGCTCGGTGCTTCAGCGCTCATATCGGCAACGGCATCAAGAAGGTCTCCCAAGGCAGTTCCCAATTCCGAGCTAGCACCGGCCAACAAACAGTCACTCAGCATCGAGTCGACTGCAGCGGCAATGCACTGTCGTAGCTTATGTACACTGACGTCGGTTGGGTGTCCTGTACGAAGCGTGGCGCTAAATAGCTGCTCCGTGTCTGTTACGCTGTCCATGAGCAGTTTCAGGTTATTGCCGATGGCGAGGTGGTCAAAGTATGCGGCGACAGATGTTACTGTCACGCGGAGCTTATATACTGCCATGTCAAACTGTCGATACAGGTTCAGTCGACTGAGTGCACGCTGAAGCAGACACAATCGGCTGGATAATCGGCGCAATTTTGCCACAACAGCATCGGTCAGTATCGACTGAAGTAGCTTGGGCGCAAAATAGCTGATCGACAGCGCCTTCATATCGTCAGCGTTGATCTGCACGGCGCTTTTAACCAGAGTCGAGTTTTTGTCAACATTCAATGCGTAGTGCAGTGCTGACTTGAAGCGCCGCTTCCAATGCAACGGCCGTGCATGGTATTCTTTGTTGCAGTCGAAAAAGGCGACATTAAATCGGCCATTGCGCAGTAGACAATAGTCACCAATTATTCGCAAGTGGCTCCTCAGATCCATTCGCCGATAAATGACCCACAGGCACGCTAGGTTCATGTGGAGCAGCTGTTGGTTGAATGTGTCGGATAGCTTCTCGCTTGCCTTGATATAATCGTACGGAGCACTGAGCCGCGATATCTCCAAAGTTGGCTCCGGTTCCTCCGTTGGCCAAAACGTCGCGATTTGACGGAAACATGAGTCAGACTGTAAGGCTTTTGTTTTAATGTCTTCCTCGAAACGACACAGAAAGGCGTCAAGGTCATAATTAGGGCATGTCCCTGGCACAGCATTGTCGTATATATCGCAGGTCGTAGTTTCGAGTTGATTCTGGTCGGATTGATCGCGGGTCTTTTCGAGCGACTCGTTGCTGTTGTTGCTGTCACGTGCTGATTCATTTCGTACAAGTAGTCGCTCTTGTTTCAATGTCAAAGTTGGCTTGTCGGTGACCGCTGGGATTTCCGCAGGAGGAACAATTTCATCACAGCGAGTGGCAGATGATTCCGCAGCGGTAATAATGCCGTCATTCAGTACACTCGTTTCGGCTGGGGCAGACAACGGGCTTTGTGGAAGAGTTTCGTTGTTCGTTAGCGTACAGTCAGTCTTTACTGATGAGCCGACTTGCGGGTGACTTGCCAGCGAGGCCGAGTTCAGCAAAGCATCAGTCGAGATAACTTGATTACTAAAATCTTCAATATTTCCAATAATAATGGTCGCACGAGCTTCATCGACGCCAGTAACTACTGGGAAATCGAAAGTGCACCGATCAAGCGTATTCAATTTAGGCAGTTGCTGCCATCGAAGCTTGATCAATTCAGAGTCCAAACGCTTCAATGACCATTCAACTCGTTTTTCTCGCCGAGAAATCTCTGCAATGCTCTTAGCATGTGCTCGCGTGACATTGGCTACTTCCACTAATTCCGCGGTTTTCAGTTCGTGCTGCTCTGCTACAGTCACTACGTCCAATTGTTGCTGCTGCAACTGATTTTCTGTCATGGTAAGTTTTTCCGTCAGAGGTTTGTCGTTCCATTTAAATTTCGCCCGTTCGACTGGCTCTGGCGCTGGTGGAATGTCATGGCTGTACCGCTCTGGTGGAACGGTAGTTATTTCCGCTGGATTTGCCGGCACCGGCAATACATCGACTTTGGTGTAAGCCAATTCCTGATGGGCCAAGTATTTGATCAAGCTGTCATATTTCGCAGACAACTTGCTGAGCTCTCTGTACATGAGTCGGCTGACAGTTAGATGCTACTGAGGCTTTACCTGATGTTGTGATTATTTGCGTAAGGTACAAGCTGGATGCTGCCATGAATGTGGATTCCACTCATGTCACGAATTACTTGTTTCGATTTGTCGCATAGCGAAACGAGCTCAATCCATTCCGCATCATAGGTGGGGATCTCCTCGACATTCGAATGATTCTTCAAGTTGCCATCAAGCACATGACCGAAATCGTTCCATCGAGGGTACTGTAGACAAACATAGAGTGCCAGCAAGACTGGAGCGCTGCTGATAGCTACTTGCTGCATGGATGCTTCAGACAATTTGCATTGCAGGATAGCCGACAACTCTGATGAATTTAATTTTGCTATCCGCTCCGCAAATTCCTCGCTTTTAAAGTCGCCAACATTCTGAATTATTGAGCAAATGTTTACAAAATTGCAATGGTGCTTACGCGAGTTAAAACATCCCAAATTGCAGTCAATACACTGCCGATCAGTTCAATGCTCTCAATGACGGATGCACCAGAACTTCGCATGTCAACTGCTGCACTATCGGCAGCTTTCATAACTTGGTCGCGATACAGCAGCAGGAACGTGGACACTCCATTTGAAAAGCATGCCAATTGTGGCGTGGACCGGATGCTTTCCAAGACGCGTTCAATTCGCCTCACCATGGTGCCGAGCTTTGAACAACGGGTGCAGATATTGTACAGCAGCGTTTCGCTAAAACCGACGACATGGAACGGAAGGGGGTCGATGAGATTCCACTGATATGCATTCGCATCCCAAACGAATGCATATTGCAGCTGAGTGATATGGCTTCCGGCAGCAATAATGCAGATACTCTGTTCAGTTACACAAGCCAAGTCAGTTTTCTTAAATCTATACCTTGATAAAGTAGGATGAAGGGAGTACCACTTTATCGGCTTGGAATCGAGTATACAGCCTAAATTATTACGCGTGTAGCTTGAATAGTCAACTTACAAGGTTGTCATAAGAACAGCATCGGCGTCCACGACAGACATATCGGACAGCAATTGATCGCTTTTGATACTGCCCGATGATCGCTGGTGTGCAAATGTGCACGAAGACCGGTCTAGTCCATACGGATACTCCCAGCAATAGTTTCCTCTGTAAACTTGATCGCAGTCGTCTTCCATCTGGTCCAATATGCCGGATTCGTTAGCTTTTCTTGCGCTTTTGTCATCGGGCGGAGACAGCGATAGTGTCGAGTCACCGAAAACGAGCTCTGGATACGCCGAGACTGCAGATAAAGCGTCAGAGTGTTCTGATATCACGGATGATGCCGAGGACAGGCAGGCCCAGCCGGCCAGAAAATCATACGGGTCGGATATGGACGATAAAGGTTCCGTCGTGGTTGCAGCGAGATCTCGCTGCTGTCTCAGTGAGCACAGCACGTTCAGAACGGCAGCGACAGTGTCATCCACTTGCAGGCGATCAACCAGATCGAGCATTCGCTGAGCTTTCAATCTGCCAACAGACTTCGCATCATCCAGCGGAAATCTTGCGACCTCAAGCAGGAGAGGTGGCGCTGCAAGCTGGCGCCTGAGCGACAAATGGCGGTAAAATGTGTCAAGACAGGCCCTGAGGTCGAGTTGTGGTGACGGACGCTCTGGCTGGCACATTCGGAACTCGGACAACCGGTACCGATGAGCATGCGACTTTCTGTCTACATAAGTGTCGCGCACACTGCGGCATAGCTGCTGAAAGAGCTGCGGGAAGTCGGCGCTCGATGCCATTGTTTCGGTGGAGAGTGATACATATGATTGCGACGGTTTGGAAGGTCATAAAATTCAGCAATGAAAGCTTCAACCTTCAGAGTAGCCTCGGTGACTTGGATTATTTCAATAGAATAGAGCTATATGCCTTCAAACTACTGCATCTTATGGATGCAGTCAAAGGATTCACAGTAGAACCAAAGACGTTTAGTTTTTCAGCATGTGCTGCCAATGTTAACTATCAGAGAGCATGATGATGGCTAAACGTCAGGTTATGCGCAGTTCTTGATATAATCTATCTTGTGGAATGGATATGTATGTACATTCAATATCAAATTGAGAGTTTAAAGTGAAATCACGCGCGAATAAGCAGAGTGCTCGCAAGTTTAAATGCCAGCATGTCGCTGAGAGTTTAAAATTCCAATACAGAACACTGTAACAAAGCATGGCGTCATAGAAGCAAGAAAAAGCGTGATGGACAAGACAGAACCTTAACCCAACCGACGCCTCCCGGACAACAAACGGCCGCCGCTCATTCCCGCATATTTTCTACATATTGTGCTTGTTGCCGCCGCGCGCTTCTTTGGTATGCCCGTTTGTGTGCCTCGAGCTCTCTATCTCCTATACAAGCATTAACCAGAAACACGCCGCGTAGAATTCCGCTAATTAAGAAAGTATGCCGGTGGGTGTGATGTCCAACTCGGAAACGTTTCTGTTCACGTCAGAGTCTGTCGGCGAGGGCCACCCAGGTACTTTGTGCAATGCTGTGTGGGAGAGGGCACGGATTGACTGTCTATCGCGCAGACAAAATTTGTGACCAGGTTTCGGACGCAATTTTGGACGCATGCTTGTCGCAGGACAAGTTCTCCAAAGTGGCATGCGAGACAGCCACCAAGACCGGCATGATCATGGTGCTGGGCGAGATCACCACACAGGCCACCCTGGACTACCAGAAGATTATCCGCAATGTTGTCAAGGAGATTGGCTATGATTCCTCCGACAAGGGTGCGTACTTGATAACTGTTTTAGTATATAGGCATCATTTTCTTACCGTTAGGATTTGACTACAAGACCTGCAACGTGCTGGTTGCCATTGAGCAGCAGTCGCCAGACATTGCTCAGGGCTTGGTGCAGACCTCGGACGCGATCGAGGACACTGGTGCCGGTGATCAGGGAATTATGTTTGGCTACGCGACGGACGAGACGCCAGAGTTGATGCCGCTGACCGTCATGCTGGCTCACCAGCTCAACATGAAGATGACTGAGCTGCGCAAGAATGGCACGCTGGCCTGGCTGAGACCCGACTCCAAGACCCAGGTCACCGTCGAGTACAAGAACGAGAATGGAGTCATGCTGCCGCAACGCGTGCACACTGTAGTTATTTCCACGCAACACGCACCCGAGATTACGCTTGATGAGATGAAGAAATTGTTGTTGGAGAAAATTGTCAAGGCTGTCATTCCAGCAAAGTACTTGGACGACAACACCGTCTACCACATGCAGCCATCTGGCCGCTTCATTATTGGCGGTCCGCAGGGAGACGCTGGTGTAACTGGCCGCAAGATTATTGTCGACACGTACGGAGGCTGGGGAGCACATGGAGGCGGTGCTTTCAGCGGTAAGGACTGGTCCAAGGTGGACCGATCGGCTGCCTATGCCGGTCGCTGGGTTGCCAAATCGATTGTCGCCGCGGGTCTGGCTCGTCGTTGCCTGGTGCAGCTTTCATATGCCATCGGTGTCGCCCAGCCGCTCTCCATCTACATTGACACGTATGGCACCGGCACCAAGCCGAACGCCGAACTGCTTCGAATTGTCAACAACAATTTTGATCTACGCCCCGGTGTCATTGTCAAGGAGCTGAAGATGATGCAGCCCATGTACCGCAAGACCGCTTCATACGGTCACTTTGGCCGTGCCGAGTTTCCTTGGGAGCAGCCAAAGCAGCTTAAATTCTAAAGCCTCGCTCAAATGACAACGAATCACCATCATGACGGTCTGAATGCGATTTATTACTACTAAAGCATGCACTGTCGGAAGCTTGGCATTCTCAAATCTACTTTTATGTGCAGATGTGCTGCAGCATTAAGCGCTCTTTATGGCCGTTATTTGAAGTATTAACAACATGTGCCTTTGTAAGATGTGATTGGAACGTGTGTCCCACACAATCAATGCTGGCCAAGCTTCACACGGCTGCAGCGGCGGCGAAAGCGGGAGGTGTCGCGCCCGCCAACGACGTAAAGAGCCGCCTCAAGTCCCTGCTGAGCGCCACACTACAAGATATCAAGGCTGCCGGCACATTTAAACATGAACGCGTCATTGTGTCGGCGCAGAGCAGCGGCATCATGGTGGCTGACGGCCAGGCCGCCACGAATCGCCGTACGTGCCCGTGTGTGACTGCGCTACTGAGTGAGAAAATGTGTGTACAATTAATTAATTATTCCGGTCACGTACAGGTGAGGTGACCAACTTTTGCGCCAACAACTATCTCGGCCTGAGCAATCACCCGGCGGTGCTGCGTCAGAGTGCCCAAATGTTGATGTCCCACGGCGCGGGTCTGAGCAGCGTGAGGTACTTATCGCCATTCATATATTCCATATTGAAGTACTTCTTACATTATGACAGATTTATATGCGGCACTCAGGTATGTTATATCTTCGGATAAGCGGGGAACTAAACACCTCATTGCCAGGACATTCACAAGGAGCTGGAAGCCACCATCACCAAATTCCACGGCACCCAAGACACGATTCTCTATCCAAGCTGCTTCGACGCGAATGCCGGTCTGTTTGAAGCGTTGCTGACTGACCAGGATGCTGTTATATCCGATGTACATACGTTAATATTGTGGATGCAAATATATAATACATATACTAATAGCGATTTTCTCCACCGCAATAGGCACTGAACCACGCGTCAATAATTGACGGCATTCGTCTGTGTAAAGCAAAGCGATTTCGATACAAGAACGCCGACATGCAAGACTTGGAGACGCAGTTGCAGCAGGCGACCGCCGGCAAACCGCGCTTGATGCTGATTGCCACGGACGGCGTCTTCTCCATGGACGGCAAGCTGGCGCCGCTGCGACACATCTGCGACCTGGCCGACAAGTACGGCGCGCTGGTGTTTGTGGACGAGTGTCACGCCACCGGGTTCGTGGGCCCGACTGGGCGCGGCACCCCCGAACACTTTGGCGTACAGCACCGCGTCGACATTGTCAACTCCACGCTGGGCAAGGCGCTGGGCGGTGCTAGTGGTGGCTACACGACGGCCTCCGCGGAAGTTGTGGCACTGTTGCGCCAAAAGTCGCGACCGTACCTCTTTAGCAACAGCATACCGCCGGCAGTTGTGGGTGCCGCCATGGCCGCGTTCGACCTTGTCTGCAGCGAGAAAGAGGGAGGCCGTCTGCGCGCCAAGCTGTATGAAAACATGCAACTGTTTCAGCGGGAGATGACGCGCGCCGGCTTCACACTCAAGGCAAGTTCAATGATTGTGCATATGTTTACGTATATAATATATGTATATATATATATAAATCTGGCAGTCCACGGAACACCCAATAGTGCCGATAATGTTGAACGATGAGAGGCTGGCGGCCGAGTTTGCCGAGCGTATGCTGGCGCGTGGAGTGTACGTTGTGGGGTTCTCGTATCCCGTGGTGCCGAAGGGACAGTCGCGCATTCGGGTGCAGCTGTCGGCGGCGCACAGCACCAGCCAAGTTCAGCACGCAATCGACTCCTTCATCGCTGTGGGCAGGGAACTTGGCGTGTTGCCACGTGCGCGCATCTGACACGGTGACGCAGAGTGTTGCCGGGAATAGATGGGCACGCGCGTGTCAAATGGCATTAATTAGCGTGTTGCCGAAAATAGGCGCCGTGTTGCCGCGGATTGCCGGCATTGCGGGCGCGTATAAAAGCTGCCTGCGGGCCACCTGTGCACTCTCACCTCATCTCTTCACTTCACACAAGAGCTAACCAAGTATCCACCTCTACCCCAGCATGCAATCCTCTCTGATTTTGGCTGCTCTGATCTCTGTGGCTGCGGGCGCCGCAGTCTCTGGCAACAGTGGATCCGTCACTGTGGTCAACGGTGTCGCGGTGCAGGGTAACGGCGCGGCGGTCACCGATGGCACCTATGTCCCCGGCACGTCTGTGCAGGGATCCGTGGCTGCCAACGGCGACGGCAAGGCCACTGTTGCCGGTTTCGGCGATGTGAATGTGCGCGGCGCGATCCAGGCGTCGGGCAAGGCTGACGCCACCGGCGCCCAGGTGCAGGCCGCTCTGAACGGCGAGGCCAGTGGTCCGTACGGTCTGAATGCACGTGGTGCCGCGGCCGGAAGCGCGTTCGTCAATGCCAACAGTGGCACGGCGGGTGCGGCGGGTGCAATCAACGGAGAGGCCGGTGTTCTGGGTAACCAGGTGCGCGGTGCGGCTGATGGCTCGGTCTCCGGAGACCTGAGCGGTGACTTCAAGGTTGCCGGTGCCGCCAACGGATGCCTAAAGCGCGCCGACGGCAAATCCGACTGCTACACCAAGGCCGGCACATACCTGGGCACCGTGAACACTGACGGAACATTCAGTGCCGCGTCCACCACCGCAACTGATGCCGCCACAAGCACTTCGGGTGCCTCCACAGTCGCTGTCGGAAGCATGGCCGCTCTGGGTGCCATCGTTGCCCTCTTCTTGTAAACGGAAGTTGGTCCTACAATGTATTTACACACATCGCACACAATATACAAAGCATAATATATCCACTATTTACACTGAGCTCTTATACGCAGAGAGTTGGAACATTAAGCTGATTACACATACTGCTCGTCATATTCTGCGAATGGGAGCAAATAGCTTATCTGCTTTAAGCTATGCGCCATTTTGAGCGTATTTAGTAACGCTGCTATAAAGGTAGTATTTCTTAAGGTTAGCGTTACGCTTTAACGCTTAAAACCGAGAGTTATCACAAGTTAGTTAGTTATCAAAATGCAGCAAATAGGCCAGGCCATTATTCGCTAACTGGGACGTTCTGGACTGCCAATAGCTAATTGTATTGTATTGCAGCAGTGTAAGATTAATTGAGGAATTCATTCGCACAATCATGGTGAACACCGCCGAGGAGCAAGACGTCAAAGTGGAAGAAGGCGCAGCGCCGCCACCGCCACCACCAGCCACAAAGCCGCGTCCACCGCGCAATGTGGGTGAACCCAACCAGACGCTTTATGTGCGCAACCTGAATGAAAAGATTAATCTGCAAGGTGCGTGCCGCGCTGTGTGCTCCATCATGCCTACAAGCCAGCTCACTAACTTCGCTACAGCCCTGAAGCTGGGTCTGCGCTCGGTATTCGCGCCGCACGGCGATGTGGGCATGTACTGCGTACACTGACTGTCAGCATTGCACTAGGCTGACACACACGATGCTCGCGTAGTCAACGTCGTGGCGCGCAAGGGCATCCGAATGCGCGGCCAGGCATTCATCATATTCCGCGACATGGAGGGCGCTCAGCGCGCACTCAAGCTGCACGGCTTCCCCCTATTCAACAAACCGCTGGACGTGCGGTATGCCAAGCGCCCCTCGGACTATGTGTCGCGTCTGGCCGGCACCCTCGACGAGGCCAAGGAGTTGCGCGCCGCCGGCAAGCCGGAACAGGAGCGCAAGTTTGCTGAGCTGGCGAAACGCGCCGCCGAGAACGGTGTCAAGGGCATGCAGGCCGCCGCGGAGAAGCTGGCCGCACAGACCGCGTCAATGGCCGCAGCTGCCGCGGGCTACGGCTACGGAGCAGAGTATGCCATGGCGGCTGCTGCTGCGGCTGTCGCGGCACCGGTAATGCAGGCACCTCCTGCCGCTGCACAAGTCCCCGATGAACTGCTGCCACCGCACAACATTCTCTTTGTGCAAAACATTCCCGAGGACGCCACCGAGTCCATGCTGGAGGACCTGTTTCGTCGGTGAGTGTTAATGATGTTATAATGTGTATATGTGTGGGTGTGTGTCATATGTGACTTGTACACCCACACATACATTAGATGCCACTATAAATTGTGCAGATATCCCGGCTTCAAAGAAGTGCGGCCGGTGGCGGGGCGGCATGATATTGCGTTTGTCGAGTATGAGAATGAGTTCATGTCGGGCGCGGCGAAATCCGCGCTCAACGGCTACCAAATTCTCTCTGACTGCCTAATCAAGGTTACATTTGGTCGCAAGTGATCGGACGTGTCAATGTAGAAGTCTCTCTAACACAGAATTATATCTCTGTTTATGCATTTTCTGTATATGTATGTATGTATGTATGTATGTATGTATGTAATCTATCGGACCGGTGTAAATCCGTGTTGGGCCGCCACCTGCTCCATCATCACAGCGACCACGGCAGGGACAGTGTCAAAGCGTGGCTTCCAGTCCCACACACGTCGTGCCAGGCCATCGTCCAGCGAGGCCGGCCACGATTCGGCGATGCGCGTCCGCACCGGGTCCGTGTGTCCGTAGTCCATGTCAAAATCCACAGCGATGCCGGTGCCGTCCTTTATAAGTCCACTAGAATCCACCACCGGACGGAACCGGACACCGATCAAGTAGTCACGGATGGCGGAGCAGAGTTGCTCAGGAGTGAATGACACGCCGCCAATGTGGAACGTGCGCAGTGCGGGAAGATTTCGTTCGGCGCCCGCACCGTCTGCATTACACCGGTCCAGCCGCTCCGGCGCGCACTCTAGCAGTTCCAGTGTGCCACGCAAACAATCGTCCACAAACATCATTGGCAGGGCGGCGTGTGCCGGCAGCGGGCACTTGTATTGGCACTGCACCGGCGATGACTGCTGACTAGACCGAGATGCAAGTGTCACGGCATTGAATATCTCGTGAAACACTTGGACGGCATAGTCGGTGGTGCCGCCGCCAGGCTCAGTGTCTGCCGACAGAACTCCCGGGTAGCGACAAGACCGAAAGTCCACGCCATACCGATCTTTATAGTACTGTACATTACAGGTTAGATGCCTGATAATTATAAGTCAAGTGATGGCACTTGCCTGACCAAGCAGCTCAGAGTATACTTTGGTGATGCCGTACACGGTGGTGGGGTGAGTGGGAGCCAAGTGCTCCACAACTGAGCCGCCATTCGACACTCCGGCGCTCTTGCCAAACACTCCAATGGTGCTGGGAGAGAACAAGCGTAGTCTATGCGTCCGTGCCACTACATTTATGAAGTATATTAAGAAGTGATGATATATATGACCATCACTAGTGTAGATACGCACCGTCCAAAGTATTCTGAAAGCCATTTACATTGACACGTATTGCTTGGTCGGGGCGCTGCTCGCCCACAAAGCTCAGCAGGGCAGACAGGTGTACCAGCCAGTCTATGAAAGTGAGGTATGCGCATGCAATTACAACAATATGCACGCACCGATCTTATCAGCCACCACGACTTGGTGGAGGCGGTCCGCGTTAGTGACATCCACATATCTGAAATTGCGGTCCATACCGACGCCATCCGCGCCACACATGGCATCACAGTCACCAGACGCGGCCACCACTGACGGGCGCCGGATGTCGGACGGGTAGACGGCGTCGTCACCGAAGCGTTGCCGCAGCAGACGCGTCATTCCCACGCCCAACTGTCCCAGGGCCCCTGACGACGGCGTGAGTACTACTATACACTCATACGCAACCCCATAACTGGACGCACCGGTGATAAGGATGCGCGGTGCATTGCCGACACCGCGGGACGTCGAAGCCAGCGACGACGCGACGGTGCCAATGCGGCGTCCCAAATGCTGCATGGCTGGACAGAGTATAATAATTGAATCTCCGCGCGCACAATGGCGCCATTGTTAACAGGCGCGTGTACATTCGCTGTGTATTATATGTGTATGTGCGCATATATATTGCACGTCGCGTAAAATGTACTTAAATAAAGTTTATATGCACAAGGCTCGATGTATAAAGCCACAGTTATATTTGCTTCATTTACATACATTGCACTGCGTCACTGCTTGGTGTAGTCGCTGTTCAGCCAAATATACAGATAGCCCATGCCAACACCGTCAGCCGCCTTGGCCGCGTCAAACAGATCTTCGTGCTGCAGTTTCACCACGCGCTCATCATTGAACAGCACATACTCGCCGGTCGGTTGGCGCACGTACGCCACATAGTGACCACAATTGGTAGAGGTTCCCTTGTGCGCAATTACCGCGTGAAGTACATATTTCGGAGACAATTTTGCTGTCAAGTCGGTGGCGGGTGTGGCGGCTGATTGTTCCATTAGCACGTCGGTGCTGCTGCCATCATCCGTCGGGTTGTTAAACAGCCATTCGACGGCACGCTCCACGTTCATGTCCGACTTTTGCAACGCTTTTTGCGCCTGTGCCCGACTGAATCCCATGTCGGTGAGTGGCTGAATCAGCTCGGGGGACACTGCAGCAGCAGGTTTTGTCGCTGATTTCGGGGCCGGTGCTTCATCCAGCGAAGGATCATCCATTTTGGTGAATAGCCACTCCATAGCTTGTTCCAAGGAGCCTCCATTCTGCAACAACGCTCTGCCGGAGCGGTTACGTGAGAATCCCATCGCCATCAGCTGTTCCAGTGACGTGGCATTCAACTCTGTGATAGGATTAGTGTCTGCTTGCAATATGCAAGCAACACAAAGGACCATGTACCGGCAAATGGATCCTGTTGTGACGGCTGCGAGTTGCTACTTTCTTCAACCACCAGGTTCTCGCCCGGCTGCGGCCCAGGATTCTTGAATGGCGATAAGTCCAGCTGCTCCGACTGCAGCGTTATTGGCACATCTAAGGCGTTCAGTGCAAATTACTACAATCTCTGCATAGCATAATACGTACTCAGCTTCTTGGGAACCCAATTCTCCAGCACAAATCGTTGCATGTGCATTACAAGCACCGGTGGAAATGAGTCAAATCGGGATCGCTGTTGAGCAATGACGGTTTTCTTGCACGACGCACACCGGAAACCCTCGATTTGTTGGTCGGCGGCAAATGCGTTCATGCATTCGCCCAGCGTGACTGGCTGGTACTTGTGCTTGTCGTCGGAAGAGGTGTCTGTGGCATCAGCAGTTACCTCGCTGCCACTGGCAGAGGGAGCAGGAAATGCCGGTACCGGGATCTCCAGTCCATCGCTGTCCTCGCTGTGGTAACGCACGGCATGGCAAGACATGCATTCTAGTCGCTGCCCTACGCGGAACCTGAAGTACTCTAGCGGTGCGGGTCCGGCGTCCGATGACGGTTCCCTCTCCGACATCTTCATCAGCAGGTAGAGCAGGAACTCGTAGGCGTCCTGCTGCTGCATGGTGCTGAAATCGGGATGACCTTGCACGATCAAATCCTTGAACATTCGCGGCGCCACGCCGTCCTGGAAGCGTATTACCGGTTCATTGTTCTGGCCGTCGGTAGCGTCCGTGCCAACCGGGGCGACTGTCGGCGGTAGCGGACGTGAAGATGGCAGCGAGTAACGCCCACTGATCAGGCCGTCAAACAGCTTGAATACCTGGCAGCCATAACATCCGGCGGGCAGCGTGGCCATGCACGAGTCGGCATGCGCGGCGGCCGCGTATCTGTACATGTCATGTTAACAGACTAACTATAATTCATAGTATGTATATAACGCACCGAGATCTGAATGGCGGCAGAGAGAAGACAGATTGCACCACTGAGGCAATGTAGCAGCTGAGTACAGAGTAAGCGCATTGACAACAACAAAAATTACGCCGAACCTGTTGCCAATGTTCTTGATGCCCGTCAGCCCGGGGCCAAACACCGGAGTCAGCGTGCGCCCATCATTCGAAACCATGCTGAAATCAAACTTCATATTCTGCTCCAATTGCTGCACACCAAGTCAGCGTACTATAATTTGTACAGACATGACGGGTGGTATTGTTACCAGCTCGGCCATGGACTTTTCCGTCTTTTGCTGACCAGCGGCAATGTTCAGGCCCAGCACGGACAAGTGCTGCCGCAGTTCCGGATCCTGCTTCATGTCGTCGCAGGTGTAGCAATAGACGTCGGCAGCGCCCTCGGCCGTGATAGTGCCCAGCTTGCAGCTGACCTGGTGGCCAGTGGTCTTGAAGTGTTCAATGCCGTGATTATTCCCGCCACTACCGTCGTATTGTCGCCGACCGCAACCGACGCTACCGCACGTCATACACAGCCACAGATTCTCGCGCTGATCACACGACGAGCAGTGTTTGGCGGGCGCGGCGCCGCCACCATCCGTAACTGTGGACGGGGGTTCTTGCTGCAAGCAGAGCGTGTGCTCACACGGCGCAATCTCCTCCTCCCACTGCCGGATGTCGGACTTTGTGGCGGCCGATGTTGCGCTGTGTATTGCGTCGCGGATGGAAGTCAGGCGAGACGGGTCGTCAACTTCAACTGGGCCGTCGCACTGCCAGCACACCAGCGTGTACACTGTGTCATACAGCTCGCTATCAGTCTTGTCGGCCTCAATGACCACTTTCGTCAGTTTGCGAGGCCGTTGCTCGCCGTCCTGCACACACACAGATACTGTGTCAGGTGGCATACATACAGACACATATACACATATATGACACATGCCTGGTCCACGCGAGGAGTCTTGTGCACACGTAGGGCCATGGGATGCGAGGCGATGGCCGAGTGGCGCGGCGAGTGGCCTTGCCGGATACAGCCACCATTGAAGCACGTGAGGCAGATGTCGATGCCGTGCTCCTGCCAGTTGGTGAGTGCTATGGGCAGGTAAAGAGATGACTGACACCACTGTACCGCGGCGTCGCAGCACTGGGTGCACTCGTCGCGGTGCACGGCGCTATTAGCAGTCGGCGGGCGGAACTGGAAGCCGGCAAAGTGCGGGCATTTGGTCAGGGCGCTCATTGTGGCTTTGAGTGTGAGGGTGATCGTTAAATCAAGCCGGTTTATTCCTTTTTGCCGTCTCGTTATTATTTACATGCAAGGTTGCTGTGCATATGTACATATGTAGTCTATTTAGCTTATATAAGGTTATCCACTAGTTCCCCATACAGTGTACAATAATTGCCCGGTTTAGGGCAGCTCGACATGAGTGTGACATGTCACGATAAAGAAGCACCTGCCAACTATTCTCGGGCAGCAAAATTGAATATAAGTAGGACAGAGAAGGCCTTCTACTGCCATAGCCAACGAGCTACTACATCTATACTGTGAGCGATTCCCCCGCCGATTCGCTTAAACCACAGAACAGCACAGAAAACAACAACTAGTATCTCCAGAATGCTCGCGCAGGCTGTGAGTCCCAGTCAATTACACAGCTCGGGCAATCACCGTACAACAGATTATAATAGGTGAACAATATAGAGACAGTCGCAGTATATATATTTGTGTGGCGCAGTGTGGCGCAGCTCAGAGCGCGCAATGACAAAAATATCTCACGACGCGTACTATGGCGAATGGCATGGCCACCTTGTGCCTCATCTGCAAGCCGTGCTAGACGCGTTCCAACAGCTGCAGGAGCAGTCAGTGACTCCATCTCCTGCGGCTGCAGTATCAGATGCCACCCCACCAAATGTCAACGCGTCAGATGTGGATACTTCGTCGCCGCCACCGCCACCTGCAGCAGACAACCGCATTGATGACAGTAGCAGTAAGCTACGCCGCGTAATCTGGCTGGCCGGAGACTCGTCACTGGACAACAAGTTCTGGCTGCTGAATGACGCGTCGGCCGTCAAGCCCGCGGCCAATGCTGTGTTTGCATCAGTGCTGGAGACCGGCAAGCAGGTGGCAGACGTCGAGTACCACATGAATGTGGCGCACGCGGATCAACCCGGCTGGCTTACAGTCAACACGAGCGTGGAGGCGACCACTGTGCGGCAGCGGCGCCGCAAACTCCTTCCGCAGGACCAGTTTATCGCCGACCACATCACGGAGGACGATGTGCTGGTGGTGTCTATTGGCGGCAACGATGTGGCGCTCTATCCCACTCCAAGCACCATGCTGGCGGTGACGCGCGTGCTGGCCGGCACCACTGCGGAGGACATTGCAAAAGGCAAGCCTGCCAAGGGACTGCAGACACTGTGCGACCTGATGGGCCACCGCGTTCAAGACTACATTGACCGTATATTGGCGGTGCGCGGCGTGAAGCCGGCCCTGGTGCTGGTATGCTCCATCTACCACCCGGACACGGACGCGTCAGTCAAGTCGTGGAGTTCGCCCGCGCTCTCACTGCTCGGCTACAACAGGCGGCCTGAGAAGCTGCAGGCAGCCATCCGCTACATTCACAACAATGCCACCACCAAGATCCGGGTGGGTGGCGGCGCGGTGAAAACTGTCCCGGTGGCACTGTCCGACTTGATGGACGGCACCGACAGCTCCCTTTACCTGCAGCGCTGTGAACCCTCGGTCACTGGTGGCGCAAAGATGGCCGCCACCTTTGTCTCGCTCATCCACGAGAATCTTGCGCAGATCAACTAGGCCATGGATAATGTGCGGTCACCAAACTATAATTAAATGCAATAAATATATATCAATATGCAATATAATATATATAAACAAGAAACACAGTGTGCAGACCACGCGTGTTTATTGAGAGTGATATATGTTACAGACGGTCAGGCGGCGCGTACAGACAGCCGATTAATGAATGGTTTCCAGTTTGGCGGCTCCCTCGCTCTGCTGAGCTTTGCCGTGGATGCGCTGCGAGTCGTCTCCCTTCACCTTGCCCATCAGCTCGTCCTTCATGCCAGTGACACGGTCACCCTTGGCATCGCGACGCGCCTCACCCTTGGCCGCGGCAACCTCAGCGTCTCCAGCTGCCTTTTGTGCCGCGCCCTTCTTGGCCAGCTCCTCGTGGCCGAGAACGTTGCCGATATTCTCCTTGATGGCGCCCGTGTAGTATTGCGCGTTGCCGCCCAGGCGCGAGTCATTTCCGCTCTCCGTAACAGTCATGGCGTGTTATGTGTAGCAGTTGTTGAAGTTGAAGTAGTAGTATGGATGCGAGTGGTAGTGCAAGAAGTCGATATATATATATATGTGTGAATATCCCGAGACAGACGCAGTTGGTACTCTGCAAGCCGCTTTAAGTAGCCGCACGCGATGACACAGAAATGGCGCAAATGAGTCACAGGCGATGACGTGGCGCCGCGCTTGTAAACAATCGGCGATGACGTGGCGCCGTTGTGACTCCCATTCGCTGTACAAAACAAACAGGCCGGCTAAATGCCCGACAGCGGAGCCTCCACGGCCGCCACGGCCACCCTGCCTGGTAGCGGTTACATAGTCATCAATGTTGGAGGAACCCTATTTCACACCACGGGTCTGTGCCATGTGTATCTGCTGTCTGTATTGACCCGGCAGCGCAGTCGAGACACTGCGACTCATACCTCCGCCACCCCAGATATTCACCTCGAATGCCCCAGTGCTGTCCACTGCTGCGCAGCCACCATTCACAGCCATGCGTGCCAGCTCTCCTTCCAGCTCGCCTACCGCGGCGTTGTCACCATCGTCCGTCATGCCGCCTGGTGCTGCCAGCCAAGTATCGCGACCGGCATCACCCGCGGATGGCCAGCCACACTTGCCCGATGCAGTAGTGTGCAACCAGCAGCAGCCAGCTAGCGGAATAAGTAGTGTGGAGCGTCAGCCTGCACTGAATGCACCGACAACGTCTATGGATACCGCGGCCAGCTCTAGACCCAGTCCGCCGACCTTCTTCTCACTGCTGTTTCCGGCGACGGCAGTGGAGGGTGGTGCGGGAGACCATACTGCCTCCACGCTGAGCTTGGCATCTCACATGTCCAACTACGCTATGTCGCACGTGCAAGACGGCGCTGGCGGCAATAGTTTCTATCGAAACGCAGTCACACGTGACAAGCAGGGCCATCTCTTTCTGGACCGCGACCCGGCCATGTTTGCTCACATACTGGCCTACCTGAGGTGTGCGCGTATGAGTGACATTTAATTGCTTCACTGATATATGTGTAGGACCGGCAATGTGTTCCTGCAGATGGACAGTCGTGACCGCGCCGCATGCATCGTGCTCTTGCAGCGATTGCAGGCTGAAGCGGAGTTCTTTCTGCTGGACCATCTTGTTCAGGTATGCCATCCATATCTTATTTTGTGCATTCATCAGCAACTTAATTTACATGGCAGATAACCACGGCCATGTTGGAGACGGAGCGTGAACTGTACGAGAAGGAAGTGTTTGGCGGTGGCGCCACTGAGGACTGGCTAGAGTACCGCGTGATGACAGTCAGCGATGTGGCCAACTCCACCTTTCTCTCCCTGCTCAACAGCGGCAAGGGCTGGAAGATTGAGCGCATATTTACGGAGACCAAAGTCGTGTTCAAGTGTCCGATATGTTTCCAGAATTATGGCACGCAGGCACCGTGCGTGTGCGCCATCAAGCACGAAAAGAGCGCCTGGATGACGGAACAAGTTCAGCGGGCTCTTTTGGTGCGCAAGAAGGGCACTGTTATCGGGGCACAAGGCGGTGTTGCCATGCCCGTTCACGTTCGCAAGTACTAAATTATGAGATTTTTAGTAGATTCAACTGCATGATGCGCAATTCACAATTGAGTGATCAAGTGAGACGCGCTGCCTTTATGCATACAAGTGATGGACTACTGTGGCGTGTCCTTTCCTTTGGTAATGACGTCGTCAATCTTCAGAATCATCTTGACCAGCTGGGTGGCCAGCAGGAATTGCTGCCGCTTCGAGATCAGCGGGTCAAACACGTGCTGCTCGCGCATATCGTTCGTGCCCTTCTGCAGACAGTCAATGCCCAGACGGGCATTATTGCCGGCCACCTGCTGAGACTTGACCTCGGTCAGCGATTCGATGGGGCTGAGACCGCAGTTCTCGGCCAGCGCCAGCGGCACCTGGTCCAACGCCTGAGCAAATCCACGCATCGCGTACTGCTCAATCGTTGATATCTGCACAATTGAATGTTAAATGTGCGCAAGACGTAATCTTGATAAAATTGACCTCATCAGCAGCCTTCGACACGGCAAGCGAGCATGCAATCTCAGCCGCACCGCCACCGTAGACGACGCGAGCATCACGAATCAGGTTGCGCACGACACACATTGCATCGTGCAGACTGCGCTTGGCCTCGTCGATAATCATCTTGTTGCCGCCGCGCAAAAATACAGTGACCGCCTTGACATTGGCGCAACCCTCAATGACCAGCATGCGATCCTTGGTGGTTCCAAAGCTCAGTTCGCGTATGCAAGCTGCAGTGCCGAGCTTCTGCGTTGACAAATCTTCGAATCGCGGCACAATGCGACCATTAGTTGCGATGGCAATCAGCTGACAGTTCAAGCAATCGCAATAAAATTCATCAAGCACGCACCTCCAGCTCCGGGCCGCCAACCCAGCGAACGGCGGGAAGGTTGTTCTGCATCAGCAAGTGGTTCGCCTCGTCGTCAAAGCCCCACTGGCAGATTACTACATTGGCGCCGGCCGCCTTGACCTGCTTGACCATTTCCTCAAATTTTTCACGCTCATAGCTCTGCAGGCGCGAGTACTCTTCAACGCTGGTAATGTCCAGTTTGTGTTTCGTCTTTGGCTTGGGCGGCTCGAATGGGCAGGTTAGGATTGCGAGTTTGCAGTCCTTGACCTCGCGCGGCATTTGCGGATGCGAAAAATCCTTGTCAATAAGGACGCCGCGGATTAACTGCGAGTCCGACAGCGCCCCACCCACTTTGCCTTCAACCTTAATCAGCTCGAAGTCAACGTCTTTGCGCTCGAAGTCCGCCACGGACAGCACAGCGTCCACTGCCATTTTGGCAAATTTCAAGTGGTGCTTGGACACACTATGTGGTGGATGAATGGGCCAGTTATAGTAAAACTAGCATCACTACCAATACCAACATTTTGGAGCCCAGCGACGTCATGGCGGTCTTGATGAGATTCTCGTGGCTTTCCACAGTGAACTCGACCGTGTCTCCAATCTTGTTCAAATGGTCCACTGCGACAGAGCAGGCGCGCTCAAAGCCGTCCGAGATGCGCGTGGGATGGATGCCGCGGTCCAGAAGCTCTTCCGCCTGTTCCAGCAATGCTCCCGCAAGGACTAAACATAAGTATGCAAACATGTAATCTTCATACATACCAACTACGCCAGTGGTACCGTCGCCGATCTCATCGTCTTGCGACTTGGACAGCTGAACCATCAACTTGGCAATCTGGTGCTCAACTTCCATTTGCTCCAGAATGGTGGCGCCGTCATTGGTGACCGTGACATCACCGTCTGGGCTGATCATAATCTTGTCCAAGCCCTTGGGACCCAGCGACGTCTTCAAGATGTTGGCCACGGTCTTGGCGGCCAGAATATGACTCTGCGGCGACACCAAAATGGTAAGACTTCGCGCTAGAGTATGAGCGACCATCACAATCAAGCCGTACCTTTTGAGCTGCAAGTCCATGGACGCGGTGGCGCTTGTCCTGCTCGCGTATGATGATGAATGGGCGCCCATACTCGTCTGTCGCGTACACGGCCGACATTGCAGCAGTTGTGAGCGGTGCGCGATGTACTTGTGTCTAATCTGCCGAAGGGTTACAACGCCTCAACCACGGTTTCGGTCAAGGTCGTACAATTCAAGGTCTAGTTATTGTATTTGTATGTACTCTTCGAGACAATATCACTGCGCTACACTTCATCACACTTCACAGGTCTATTGCAAACTTCCTGCATACAATTGAAATTGATGTTTAAAGATCAGCTGAAAGTTCCGCGTCTGTACGGCGGTATCGCGCGTCATATGACGCATCGTTTGACCAATCTTGAGGCGCGCTTCCGACCTACTACAAAAAACAGTCGGCGGTTATATTTCGTTGTCCGTACAATGTTATCACTGTCAGTGCGTACCGTGTGGCTCTGTGCTTCAATCGCTTTTCAGTCATGCATGGCATCTGTCAACACGTCCTACACGTGGGTTGGAGGCGTCAGCATCGGTAACCAGTTTAGCGTCGTGGTGTCTCCAAACGGCGTTTTTTCTAACAATAATCTCCCTGGAGCTCGAAATCGGCACTGCGTTAATATGCATGACGAATTACAACGATTGTACCTTTTCGGGGGTCTTGATTTTAACTATGGTAGCCCCAATATGTGTGCCCGTGTTTCGTTCCTTGATGATTTGAGTAGATAAACTCAACGACGTGTGGGCATACGATATCGCATCTGGTCGATGGGCCCTTTTATCCGGGACAATTAATCGAGGAGCCATCTCGTCTGTTCATGGAACATATCAGAAAGAGAGCAGTACCAACATGCCCTGCACAATGTCTGATATGTCTTGCACCATATCGCCAAGGGATGGCAACTTTTACGTTTTTGGTGGCACCACTGTCAATGAAATTTATGACGGTACACATAACTCATTATGTTTATTATGTACACATGTAATATTTTCCCCAGCAGATTCACTTAACGAACTATGGAGGTACAATACAACATCTGGTTACTGGGCGTGGTTGAGCGGTAATGGGCTAATGGGGCCGCCCACTGACACATTCGATCCTGACGCAAATGTTTTGTGGCCTGCCAACCGAGAATTTACAAGCATGGTAGCTCATGCACGCCTTCCTGTACTCTTTGTATTTGGCGGCTATGGTGTTTGTGGTGGCACAAGTAGGGGTAAGGGATTATCAGTTTATATCTATTACTGGACTACACATCGCAGGCTGCTTGAACGACTTGTGGCAATTCGATACAGTGGCCCTCCAATGGAGTAGGCTTAAAGGCCCCTCGATTTGTAACGATGCTGGGAACTATGGTTTAATTAATACTGTCAGCGAAACTAATGTTCCTCCTGCACGACAAGAGCATGTATTGCTAGTGGCATCGGACGGAGACATTTACTTGTTTGGCGGGTATAATAGTGGTACGTTTTGCTCCAGCACTACGGCACAAAATAATGCTTTATAGCGTCAACGCCGAAACCATTGGCAGATATGTGGAAGTTCACATACTCCGGCAGCAAGCAGTGGTTATGGATTACAGGCACAAAGCTCACGAATCAAGCAGCATCCTACGGAGCACTTGGGGATTTCAACGTCAAAAACACCCCAGGTGCACGCGCCGACTTCCAGCTTCAACAAATGGGTTCCGCGCCGGCACTTGTTCTCACAGCTGGGATAAATAACGGCTTGCGCCGAACGGACGTGTGGATCTACGACCTAATAGTGCAACAATGGGGATACGTGGGAGGCACGAATACAACCGAAATACGAGGCACCTATGGAAATCTGACCATAACGGGAAGCAACACGGTTCCCGGTAGTCGTTCATTTCACGCGATGGCATGTTCAGCAACACGAAACATCTGTTATCTGCATGGTGGCAACGGCAGGGATTCTGTGAGAACGCTGGGGGTGCTGTCAGATTTGTGGCGATTGGATATAAGCGGATTCAACTCGACATTTCCTGTCGCGACATCTAGCGTGCAGCTTGACGCCTCTGTGCCGACGTCAGATTCACAGAGTGTTCCCATCATGCAAGAGTCTGCTACTTTACAACTTGACTCATATGATGCTGTTTCACAGACCATGGACTCGACTTCTTCAGCTGATGTAGTGGCGCCTTCTACAACTTCAACTTCCGATAAAACTCAGACTGGCGACATTTCTGCTAACGGCACAAGTACACCGGCAAACTCCCTGATAAGCGTTATTATTATATTCGTTGGAGCATTTGCCGGGGCCCTAATCATTATGAATGTGCTGTTGAAAGTGCGGCAAGTTCGACGGCGCAATCGTGCAAATGCTGCTGGAACCTTAATGAATGATACTGAGCGCATGTCTCATGCATCCAAAACTACCGCTTTTGGCAAGAGCGACATCTCTTCGTCGGCAAACTCTTCAGCCACGACAAAAGCAGCATCATCAATAGGCTTCGACAACACTACCAGCATGAGCGGGACAGCGCACAGTGGCAACACAACCTATCTGGGGCCCACAGCAGTCCAAGACACCAAAGAGTTTTCGCTCCCCGGTTTTCTGCAGTTTCAACCGGGCGAAGACTTTCGATGGGACAGACAGATCGCTAAAGGAGGCGGAGGCGAGGTTTATATTGGTGTTGGATTTGTTCCGCAATTGGCAGTGGACGGCAATAACACCATAATTGTAAAGATGGTGGCCAAGTCTACGAAATCCCTGAACCCCAGAGCGCTTCGGGCGTACTATCAAGAGGTCACGGTGATGCATTACTTGACTGGCCACCGGAATGTTGCCCAGATTCTTGGCTGGTCTGCCGAGCCGCTGACGATCATAGTGAAGTACTACTCGGCTGGTAGTCTGACGTCTTACATTAAGTCTGGAAATATTCGTTCCAAATCTGCACGACTGCAATGCTTGCTCGATGTTGCGCAGGGACTCAAGTTCATGCACTCAAAACTGGTGGCTCATCGCGACATCAAGATGGACAATGTTTTAGTGGACGTAGGTGCTGATGGCCTGCCAGTTTATGTATTATCCGACTTCGGCATTACCGCCATATTCGCGCCTGAATTGGCACTAGTTCGAGCGTTTCATGCACTTGCACTGAACGGTTTGACGATTGCGTATGCAGCTCCGGAAATTCTCAGACGGTTCCGCGCAAAGCAGCACGACGTTGATATGCTTGAGGCGTTTCAGGGCGATATATATTCTGCGTCCGTGCTTATTTATGCCGTGCTTTGTCAGCGAGAGCCTTGGAAATAGATTGATTCTTGCTTGCCGTGCTTGTGTATACAAATGACTGCGGACGGGTTTAGGACCAATCAACGGCTCTGGATCACTAAGCGCGAACAAGCACACTGAACTACTGCACACCAACTACGACATAGATGCTGGTTTGTGCCATCTTATTCGTGCTTATCTACATCAAGGGTTGCAATGCGTTGATTATGAACACGACTTTCACCTGGATATTCGGTTCAAATTTAGTGCATTGGTCTGGCACATCGCAAAATCAGCGTGGCGTCTACACCACAACATCTTTTCCCGGTGCGCGAGGCAATCACTGTTTGAGCATACACGATCGTACACAACGGCTCTATCTTTTTGGCGGGGACACCCTCACAGGTCTGCATGACGGATAATTATGTCAAGCCTGAAATAATGTTAACGTAGGGAGCCAGAACGATTTGTGGGCATATGACATTGCGACCGGTAGATGGGCTTATCTCTCCGGAGACCCGATAAAGAGCCATCAAATACCAACATGGGGAATAAAGCTGCAAGAAGGAGTGGCTAATACGCCTTCTAGTTTGATGGGTATGGCATGCGCCATCCTCCCATTTGACGACAACCTGTACGTCCACGGCGGTGTTACGAATTATTACTACGGTGGAAAGATGTTTGCCGGTATTTATATTGCTTATATGATATGGAATATTTGTTCAAGCGATTCAGGGGAAACGAACGCTTTATGGCGCTTCAACACTACTTCGGGAAACTGGGCTTGGGTCTCCGGGAATGGAGTCGTTCCAAGTTCCGCTGCAGCGACGGACCCGGATGCAAACGTAATGTGGCCAGCAAATCGTGATGGGGCGAGCATGTCGGCCCATAGTTCACTACCGATTCTATTTTTGTTTGGAGGCAGCGGCTGGTGTGGTGGCACGACTTTAGGTGCGCATAAAGCATTGCTGTTGCATTGCTAATAATTGATCCCCAGGATCATTAAATGATTTGTGGACATTCAACGCCTCTTTGTTAGCATGGTCGCGACTTAAAGGGCAATCCGTGTGCAACGACGCAGGAAATTATAGCTCTTTTGGCACAGAGAATGACTCGAATATGCCACAAGCAAGGTATTCTCACAGCATCACAGCAACATCAGACGGAAACATCTACTTATTTGGCGGCTATAATTCAGGTAAATACATGCATAATGTGTGCATATACTGGTTTTTAACTTCCATAGCGTTGATGCCGCTCTCCGACTTGTGGAAATTTTCATACTCTGGCACTAAGCAGTGGATGTGGATCGCCGGCACCAAGATTGCAAATGAAGCCGCGGTATATGGCAATTTAGGTGAATTCAGCGCAAAAAGCACTCCAGGAGCTCGTGCCGAGATTCAATTGCGACAGCTGGGCACTATTCCCGTTCTAATACTGATGTCCGGAGCAATTAATGACGTTCTCAAAGCCGATGTTTGGAGCTACGATATGACGGCAAAGCAGTGGGCTTATGTAGGTGGATCTACTGCCAGTGATACTCGGGGGATATATGGCTACATGGGAGTAACCTCGATTAATACAATGCCGGGCAGCCGATCACATTATGGATTAGCCTGCTTGCCAAAGAATGGGTCGGCTTGTTATATATTTGGCGGCTCAGGGCTGGATATCACCAGTAATACGGGAGACTTGAACGACCTTTGGCGTTTGGATATAACAGTTGTCAACACCACCCGCTCGACGTCAACATTGACTTCATCAACGTTTACAAAAAGCAGTTCTATGCCCGCCCAGAGCACACTTGTGGCCTCTGTCTCGCCATCAACAGCAACAAAAACAACAAGATCCATGTCATTTAGCAGCAAATCAACGTACACAAGTTCAGTTAGGCTAGTTATTAGCACAGAGAGTCCTTCTGGCGGCTTGTCATCTACTATACTGTCTACGATCACAAATATAGAATCGGAAACAGTAAGCACCTCAGATTCTATGGGTAGTTTGATATACAGTGAAGGTAAAACTACTACGAGTACAATACGATATTAACTCAAATAGCCACTATCTCGTCATTAGATACAAGTTTAGATTCTGCAGCAACCGTCAGCAGCACCGCTGTAATGGGTACACCGACCGATATATCAACCACAACAGGCACTGTCTCGCCAACGCCTACGAATTATGATTCTGCATTAAACTTGAATAGCACAAGTTTTGTTGGCCCGCTCTCTATGATTACGGTAATTTTCATCTCGGTTGGAGCAACTGTAGTTACTTTTATTATCTTTAAACTCTCTGTTGTACTTCGCAAGCTTCAACGAGCCAAGAGCATCATGGGCGTATCGCCTGCAGTCACTGAGCGAATGATCAAACTGAGCGAATATGGACCGCCAGGGAAAGTATCATCAAGCCAAACTCAGATATCATCGGCTTCGAGTCAAGAGCAGCTACTGCGGTCAAACAATCCAACAATGTCCACCTTGGGTCGATTGACACAGGGAGCAAATGCAACGTTTAGCGGCGTAACTGTGGTACAACAAACAAAAGAATTCTCTTTGCCTGGCTATCTGCAATTTCAGCTTGGCGTAGATTTCGCCTATGATCAACAGATTGCAGACGGTGGCAGTGGCAAGATTTTCCTTGGCACTGGCCTGGTTCCCCAGCTGATGCAAAGCCGCTCAAAGACCGTTGTAGTCAAGGTTGTGGCCAAGTCTGCAAATGCCCTCAGTGCCAAAACGTTACAAGCCTACTATCAGGAGGTCACTGTGATGCACTACTTGGCTGGCCATCAAAACATTGCTCAGTTTCTGGGCTGGTCCGCGGAACCGCTCGCAATTATTGTCAGATACTACCAAGCGGGAACACTGTCATCGTTCAAATCATCGGGACACCTCTCGTCCAAGTTGGGCAAGCTGCAATGTCTGCTAGATATTGCCCACGGGCTAGAGTTTATGCACTCGAAAATGGTTGCCCATCGAGACATTAAAGCCGACAATATCCTGGTTGATGTGGGCACCAGGATGTATCCACTGTACGTGCTGGCAGACTTTGGACTGGCCGCTATCTTTGCCCCAGAGCTTGCATTAGTCAGGGCATTCCGGGCACATGCACTGAATGGCCTGACGATAGTCTACGCGGCACCGGAAGTTCTAAGGCGGTATCGAGAAATGAAGGGCGGAGAAGTTGATATGACGACAACGTTCAAGGGCGATGTGTACTCGACTGCAATGCTAGTATACTTGGTGACATGTCTCGGGGAGCCATGGACATGTTGTCGCTAGTGAAATAAGAAGATTTAACCACATTTCACATTTATTGTAATCCACGCACTCAAATAGCGTTGAATGAGTGTGCTTCCAGACCGGCCACCAGTGCGGCTAGTGAGTCCGACTCCACGTGCACAGTGTAGATGGGAGGGATGCTCTTGGCCACCGCGTCATCTAAACGCCATTTTCCAGCAATGCCCGATAGCTCTTGCCACTCGGCAAAGTCGGGTCTAGACATGGACCACACTTGCACCTGTATCCAGCTGTCGGCGTCGACTCCGGGCATGACGCGGTAACCTGTGCCGCTGTTACGGACGTCGCGTGCGGGTGGAAAAGTGAGCTGATGTATATCGCCACCAACGAGCGCTCCGGCGTCGCCGCTCTCATCCACCTCGGTAAATCCATGCGCCAGGAAAATTTCACGAGCGCGTTGGACATTCGGGGTGGCTACGGCGACCGCGGTTTGCATAGGAATCGACTCTTGCCAGGAGCCATCCCACTGCAGCACCATGTCGTTCTGCCACCATTCCGGCCACGAGTTCAAGTTCACGTCATTTCCACTAGTCGTGAGCCGGATGTTGGTCAGACCGGCCAGCGCATTATCATTGCCAGTGCATACGTGGAAGGTGCTTGCAGACGCCGACATTGACGCCGCGAGCAAGAATGCAATGAGTGTGCACCTTGAACGCCACATTTGTGTTGCTTTACTCTCTACAGAGAGTCGTAACAAGAGAGAAGCAAATTCAAAAAACGCCCACGCCGAGATTCGAACTCGCGACTCTCGGATTGTTACTGGCCGCACCTAGTGTGCTAGACTGGTATACTAGAGTGTCGGTTAAATACCGACAGAGAGGTGGTGGACGGTTACACGTTGCCAACTGTGCCATCAGGCACGGGATTGAAGGCTGGAACCAAGAACAGAATCTCGGACGATTGCCGCATTGGCGGTGAATGGCCGAGCAGAGGATTTAATAACCAGACAGTCTGGATATGTGCACTGCACAAGTCATGGGGCCAACGCAAAGATGAGCACTTTGCGACCCTGCTTCGCGCCCTCCGTGTGGTAGCGGATAAGGTGCTTGGGCGAGAAAGAGGTGAACAGAATGGGTTGATCCGCAGGGATCCTCCCACAACCGGCATTGGGTGAACAACCCAGAGATCACCAATGAGCTATGCGTGTATACCGTAGCAATCATCTGATGGGTGCAATATCCCCATACTACATGTCCGTGTCACAGCGGTGTGTATGAAGATATGGTCAGCCGGAATTAAACACTCCGTGCAGCCAAGTGTCCATTGGGCGGACCCAATGCTGTAGGGGAGGGCGGGAGTACCGTGTACCCTGGCGGCACGATAGCGGTCAGTAAGCCTGGTGTCTATGACACCTGGAATGCTGTCACAGAATGGAAATCCATAAGGATTAATTAAATAGCAGACCCGATGCTGTAGGGGAGAGCAAGAGTACCGTGTACCCTGGCGGCACAATAGTGGTCAGTGAGCACCTCAGTTGCACTCGGTAACAAGAAGATCATAAGCGCCTTTGGCGCAAGCGGCATCCACACTTTCACCTCATGTCGACTCCTGGAACAACTAAACACTGACCTCCGGAAGGCTCCGCCGCATCATTAAATCACGGTACTATGGAGCAAATACGAGCCAGGAAGGGCAGAAGTAGTGTAAGTCCCACCTCGGCATTGTGGCGGTCTCTTGGAACCGGACTGTCGAAAAGATATCTGCGATTACGCGGCAAGGCGATATTTACGGGAGACGGCGTTGACTCGGGGTCATTTCCCGCCACTGGAGGGTTTTCTCAGGATGCAGACGTCGCAGTAGTGTAAATAGAGTCGGAATTAATTGTATGCAGCGTGTTTGTATTGCAGCCACAAAGATCATTCAGCTTCCGTGTCAGCCAATCAATCAAGTTGCACCACGCTGAGCTCCTCGTACGCTAAAGAGCTGAGCAGAAGAAACCCTGCAAGATGCTTACTACGTCACTGCAGCTACTATTCATCCACGTATGTCTCGCGCAGCACTGTTTCGCGTCTGTGAGCACTGCATATACATGGATCTCTGGGGCCAACTCAACGTTTACTCCAAGCGCCAGAGTTACACCCAGCGGTGTTTACTCGCCCGGAAATGTTCCCGGGTCGCGAAGGGAGCACTGCCTAACCACGCATGACTCGCTGCAGAAGCTTTATCTCTTTGGTGGAATTAACTATGGTGGTGCATACGTTTCAGGCATGCTGAACGAGCTGTGGGTTTACGACATGGCCACAAACCAGTGGGCCTTCCTTACCGGCACTATAAACACTGCAAAAGTGCCTCCCGTCCACGGAACTTACCAGCAAGAGGACCGCAACAATACACCTGGCAGCATGATTCGAATGGGATGCGCCGTGTCACCCAGCGACGGCCATTTATACATCCACAGCGGCAGCTCATACTGGTCAAGCGGCGATGAGATCTTTGCAAGTGTTGTGAATGAACTGTGGCGATACAATACCACGTCGAGATTCTGGTCATGGTTAAGCGGGAACGGCTTGGGAAATACTTTATCCGAAGTGGGACCGGACGCAAATGTTTTGTGGCCCAGCAATCGGGAATATTCCAGCATGGTGGCTCACGCGTGGCTTCCCGTGCTGACTGTGTTTGGCGGTGTGGGATTCTGTCAGGGTACTTCGCGGTCATCAGGTGCGCTATTATTGCCATCAAGGATACATATCAAAATATTGATATATACACAGGTGCACTGAACGATTTGTGGGAGTTCAACATCACCTCTCTGACCTGGGCGCGATTGAGTGGCCTCTCATTGTGCGGTGATGCGGGCAGCTACGGATTACTCAATGCGTTTGACAGCACTAATATTCCTCCTGCCAGGCGGCAGCACAAACTAGTGGCTACTAGTGATGGAAACCTGTATTTGTTTGGCGGAAACAATGATGGTGCGTTTACTATGTGAGGTATTTCGTTGCACTACTTCATACTGTACAGCAATCAAGCCTTTATCCGATTTGTGGCAATTCACGTACTCCAGCACTAGGCAGTGGGTCTGGATTTCCGGGCCACGGACTACAAACCAAGTACCATCATATGGGGCGCTTGGTGAATTCAACTCCAAAAATACGCCCGGGTCACGTGCTGACTTCCAATTGCAACAAATCGGTTCACTGGCGGCGCTTGTTCTGGCCGCCGGATTCGGCAATGGAGTGCGCCGAACGGATGTATGGATATACGATTTAATGTTGCAACAATGGGGATTTGTGGGTGGGTCTAACGTCTCGGAGATACGGGGCACATACGGCAACATGACTATCAGTAGCAACAACACATATCCCGGCAGCCGTTCATCTCATGCAATGGCATGCGTAATGAATCAGAGCATTTGTTATCTACACGGCGGCAACGGCCGGGACATGAGGAACATCATCGGGGATCTAGGCGACCTATGGGTGCTCAACATCACGGATTTTAGCTCAACATTTCCTGCTGCGACTGTTACAATGCAGTCAAACGCATTCACAACAACGTTGGATGTATCAAGTACGGTGCAAGATGCAACGGATCTCAATTATGGCGCTGCATACACTACGGAAGAACCGTCGCCATCAATTGTTCTGCCTGGCAATGGAACGGCAAGCGGAGGAGTCGCCAGCTCCCTCATAAGCGTTATAGTAACATTCGTTGGCGCATTTGCTGGAGTCCTCATCATTATAAATGTGTTATTGAAATTGCGGCAAATTCGAGGCCGCAAACGCGCAAAGGCTGCTGGCGCGGCGATGAATGACACCGAACGCATGTCACGTGCATCCAGCACTACCGCGCTTGGTAAAAGCTACATTGTTTCGTCGGCCAACTCTTCGGCCACGACAAAAGCAGCATCTTCAGTAGGATTCAATAACACTACCAGTATGAGCATATCTTCGGCGAGCCGGACAGCGCACAGTGGCAACACAACCTATCTGGGGCCCACAGCAGTCCAGGACACCAGAGAGTTTTCACTACCCGGTTTTCTGCAGTTTCAACCCGGAGAAGATTTCCGATGGGACAAGCAGATAGCTAAAGGAGGCGGTGGCGAGGTGTATGTTGGTGTTGGATTTGTCCCGCAATTGACAGCGAATAGCTCAAATGTTATAATAGTAAAGATGGTGGCCAAGTCTACGAAATCGCTGAACCCGAAGGCACTGCGAGCGTACTATCAAGAGGTCACAGTGATGCATTACTTGACTGGCCACCGGCATATCGCCCAGATTCTCGGATGGTCTGCCGAGCCGCTGACGATCATCGTGAAATACTACTCTGCAGGCAGTCTGACATCGTACATGAAGTCTGGGAATATCCACTCCAAATCTGCACAACTGCGATGCTTGCTCGATGTTGCACAGGGACTCAAGTTCATGCACGCGAAACTAGTGGCTCATCGCGACATCAAGATGGACAATGTTTTAGTGGACGTAGGTGCTGATGGCCTGCCAGTTTATGTATTATCCGACTTTGGCATTACCGCCATATTTGCACCTGAATTGGCGCTGGTTCGAGCATTTCATGCCCTTGCTTTGAACGGTTTGACGATTGCCTATGCGGCTCCGGAAGTTCTCAGACGGTTTCGCGCAAAGCTCCACGAAGTTGATATGCTTCAGGCGTTTCAGGGCGATATATTTTCAGCTTCCATGCTTATTTATGCAGCGATGTGTCAGCGAGAGCCTTGGAAGTGACAATAAATTGGTCTTCAACGCTCCGTCTTCCGTTTAATTTGGTGTGTCCAGTATATATCGGTTGCAGTCATGAAAATTGTTTACATTGCCAGTTTGTGATGGATGTGTCTAGCGCACTTGTGTGACGCTAAAGCGTTGAATCTACCTTTTGGTGGCTTAAACACTTACGGTCGGTCTGGGCAACCCCATATGACGATATTAATGTCTGACACGTAGATACGTACAATGAATTGTGGGTGTACGACGTGAATTCCGGTCGCTGAGCATACCTAAAAGATTTGGAAGGAAGCACAGATTCGGGTCCAGTATATTCCCCGAGCTAGAATATCTCATCAAGTCGTCTTTGTTAATGATTGGCGGATATAATGCAGGTACTCTTGTGACGACACTTTAGGTAGTCTGATTATCTCCAGACTATTCTAATAGTGGTGGACCACCAAAAATGACCTCCACCACCAGTGGTGGTGGTTGGGTTTATTCCGAGCTTCGGAAGAACAGAGATGGTATCATTGTAGTCAACATTGGAGCTGTGTGCTAAAAAAATTCAAGATTTTCACCAAGAGGTCACAGTGATGCATTTTCTGTCCGGGCACCGAAAATTGCACGGATTCTGCGCTGGTCTGCCGAGCCGCCTGCAGTTATAGTCAAATATGACGAAGCGGGATCCCTTAGCTCTTATATGAGGGCTGGGCAGATCTCTTCGAAAGCCAAACGAATGCAGTGCTTACTTGAAATTTGCAGCGGTCTCAACTTTATGCATTCAAAGTTGATTGCACATCGCGATATCAAGGCTTACAATGTCTTGGTTGAACTCGGGATGAATGATCGACCTACGTACGTGCTATCAGACTTGGTAATACTGCCATCTTTCCTATAAATAACAACTATACTTATTTCAACCTAACTGCATCAAGTAGTGGGTTCTGCGCTTCGTTTGTGACAGAATTTTTTAAATACTTGTAATTATTATGATAAGCTTACCATCTATTCGTGCATTTGTGCTTGCAATATTGTACTAGTTAATTTTTTGGCTCGCCAATAATGCCAGCAAATCAGAGCTGGATATGCCGGCGTCGCGAAACAAACTGCTCAATGCCAAAGCTTGGTCCCACTGCCGCCGAGAGGTCAAGTGCTGAATAGCTCGGTCAAAATTGTTGTCCACAAGATGCCATGTGGCAATTTGTCGATCCAGGTAAATACTGACTGCAGATTCGGCCAACAAGTGAGTCGTGTCCAGACATTTGGTTGCATATTCGACTACAGTGCCGACTAATTTGCCTTTTGAAGGTACATACGTGTCACTCTTATTCTCAGAATTTTCGTCATCCGACCAAGCTGCAACTATATACGCCGAATTGATATCACCTTGCCGTAATAGATGTTGCACCGCACTGTTTAAATCATTACTCGCTACAAGGAATGGCAGAAAGTCGTTCCGAATGACGCCCGTGTACCAAGTATCTTTCATGTCATTAAAGCAATTTGCGTAACGTTTTACGAGTGACGTCCAGTAATCCAAGCCAACCACGGGCGCGACCGCCAGTGCATGCTGCCACTCGCCGAGAATTATAATGGTTTCACAATATTTTTTTGCGTGTCCCAGTTTAAGGTGCAACAAAGCATGCTCGTACAATCTTGCGATATCGCTTTTGATGGATGGCGGGAGATGATCGGTGTTCGAGTCAGTGCCATCACTTGACCTTCGTTGTGGAATGACAACTGCTCTTGATTGAAGTCGCTCTACCAATGATGCCGGCTTAAGCGACTGTGCCTTGAGCTATAAAAATTGTCAGCAAAACCAAACTGCCCAGCGAAAATACTACAGACCTCCGCCAAGTATAAAACATTACGTCGCGGCCAAATCGACAAATCATGTGATTTCGGTATATAGTGTTGGTTTTTTGCAGACAAAACGGACTGCCACAGCTCTTGTATGCCATTGAGATTCTATCATTTAACTAACAGCTAAGTATCAAATAGATTATATCATCCTACATCACTAAACATTCGCATCAATGTATACCACTTTTCGGCATCCGTACGATTGTTACTGCGTAGGGTCGATGCGGCAGCGCGCCCAACAATGCCGCAAAGCTTTCGGCAATCAAGCATTTGCCGCTCGTCATCCCGATCACCATCCCAATATTCTACCAGCAACATCAGGCAGAATTAGCAGCACTCGTGGCAGCTGTGCGCCGCGCTGCAGCAGAAAAGTGTCATCGACCGGTTGTTATGTGGTGTCAGGATCGAGCTACAGTGCAAAGTCTTTGCCAACTGGCAGTCAGCAAGTCACCACTGGCACACCAGTTGAATCAGCTGTTGTGCACACTGACACAGGAAGTCACGGTCCACTGGCTTCCTCATATGCCGCACCATGCTACTCAGCAAATGCCGACCTATGCCGCCGTCCGGGTAGCAGCCACTGACCACGCAGTGCCGCTTTTTGATCTGCATGAAGGCATCCGACTGAATGATGCCAAGCCGTAGTAGCAACGCCATGCTTGGCGGCAACATCAAGCCAAGTGGGAGACAGAGGAAAAGCTGAACGAGTCATGCTGCTGTACTATGATGACATTCTCTCGGCCTCGGCTCTCTTACAGCGTCTGCATGCTGGCCGCGCATGGGCGAGACAGATCGAGTGTCTCTACTCAGCTCCGTTCCGGCTACTACCCAACATTTTCTGTGCTAAAACGACTCGACTCACAGGCTGTTGCCGACTGTCGATACTGTGGTATCCCGTGATGACATTGCACACCGCCGCGTCCGACATTGTCTGCTCGCGACAGGCGGAACGTGCTCAACTCCGTGACAACCTGTCTCAACTCGGCATATTCACGCCGAGCTGCGTCTGATACTACAACATCCACAGCTGCAGCGGTACTTGCAACACTTTTCACGCAGTGCGATGGCTGACCACACCGCTTTACTCACGCAGGAGTCCATCACTGTGAACTGAAGTATATTTTGTATATGTCAACACGCACTCGGGCAACCAACGGTGCAACGTCATGACCGACCGGTTAGATACGTTTAATGAATAAATCAATCAATCAATCCCGATCACCATCGTAGATCAAATGTCGCGCGGCCCCCGAAAACTGGCCCTCGACCATGCATTGGATGACCTTAAGCTTTAAATCGCAGACGAGGCCCTCCATTGTCCAAACTCTTAGAGTATTATCGCGAGACGTTGACACAAGGAGCATAGGATGAGACGCCACCGTCGACAGCCCGTATACATCCGCCGCATGCCCCTCAATGATGGTCAAGCAGACCTGTGCTGACACATCCCACACTCGGATATCTGCGTCCCAGCCGCCACTGACAAGCAAATGAGGAAGTTCAGTATGCCATGCCAGAGCACGGACTTTCTTGTGATGACCTTTTAGTAGTGCAATGCAAGAATTCTAAAATGAGGTCAGATGATGATGAAATGGCGCCCGGGAAAACAGCTTACGGTAGCCAGACTCCAGACGCGGAGATCGCAGTCATCGGAAGCAGATACAACCAAACTCCGAACTAAAGGGGACCAAGCTGTTGAGAAAGCCCTCTCATTGTGGCCAGTAAAGATATGTTTTGGTGTATCCTTGATCGCAGCCAAGTCGTATACTAATACTCTGCCGTCCATGCATCCGATTGCAATCAAGTCCCTGAAAGGAGGTTAAATACCAAAAAACAGCCGCTACCTAACCCATCAAGTGGAGACCAACTGCAACCAAAAGCTTCGCATTTAACATAAATTCTGCGTGCAACGGCACCCGAATCCGGCCTTGTTATCAGACACCATCCGTCGCTCGAGCATGAGAGTATGTGATTGCCGTATCTACAATCTGAAGACTCCGCGGTAGGATTCCATGCGACCTTATATATGGGGCCATTGTGCATATTGGCAAAATGCGCAGCTATCCTTGTTCTCCTCGTATCATACACGATAAGATCACCGCGGCTCGAGCCGGACGCAACTCTAACATTAAGGTTAGTACGGGAAACTAATCATCACAGGATTTTTATTACCTGTATGTCCCGTCTGATGACCAGCAGACACTATACCACGTGCCATATTTTGTCTGCATGCCATGCGTATCACTACTTTTCTTGCCCGCACCAAGCTGGGGATATGAATCTAGCAGAGTGAGATCCACCGCCGGCGAAGAGTCCACCGCCGGATCATAGAAGCCAGCGCCGGTAGATATGGGCGCGAAATCTCCAATCATCCGCGGCACCGTCAACCCGTTAAGGGCACTGCGATATGATGACGCAAAGTATCCAAACGGAGACGTCCCACTTCCAGTTACATCACTGTTCAATTCTTTTGAGGCGGCTGGCAAGTCCGCGGGCATTATCTCTGCGGTAGACCGGGCAATATCCCAAATCTTGACTGTACCGTCGAAGCTAGCAGTCGCCAGTAGCAGCGGCTGAACAGCTGTATCGTCTATATTTTCCGACTTTGTGTTCCATGGCTGCATCAGTTCACAGCCAAATATAGTTTCAGTGTGTCCGCCATGCCGAAAGTACTCCCACGACCAGGTGAACATGTTGTACACTCCGAACGACCCGTCCGAGAACGCCATAGCAAACAAATGATCATTGTCTGACGGAGGGTGACTGTCCGCTGTCTCTGGCATCAACGGGCAAATGACATGTATGGATGCCGGCAAAAGTTTGAGTACGCGCACAGGTGCACTGTATATGAGGAGTTACAATTGTGCACACGATGAGAACAAATCTTACGCAGACGACACGCTCCACACACGAACAATACCCGAACGAGAGTCGGCAGTAACAAACCCACCTGAGTAATGTTTTGGATACATAAAGCAGAAAAATATAACAGAGAAGATACCAGGCACATGGCGCAACCACTGAATGCCCGCATGTTGATCGACTCCAACGCGGAATACAGAAATTATCTGGCCGCTGTGCACGTCACACGACAGGACAGTGCCTAAGTCGCGCGCGGTGAGGCCACTGGTGATACAGAAGACATACTGGCACTCACCGTCACGGTATGCTAGCAGCGCGTACGTGTCGCTATTTGGGTCGAACTTGATGTGCAGCAGCGCAGCAGATGATAGCGTCTGTGCCTGGCCATCTGGAAGCGAGTCCGTCTGCAGTGCCAACTTTTTCTTGACAAACTTGATCTTGGAGGTTGTGGCCGGTTGTTGTGGCTGCACGGTGCAGCGGTACAGATTTCCTGTCGCGTCACCAAACAGAAGCATTCCGGCCTGCATGTAGCGTATGTAAGTACAATATATGTGTTGGTTAGCCAAAGCCGGCACGAACACTGGGCGCGTACCGACTTGACACTCCATGCCACACAAGTGATCTCGGCGTCATGCTGCACACACGTCATGGGAGTGGTAGCCGTGGACGCCGTGGACGCTTTGCCTGACGTGGAACCTTCAGTTGACTTCCTGGCCAGATGGAGCAAGTGCAGCGTCCCGGTCTGCAGGTGCACGGCAAGCAGGTCTGCCTGTCCGGGACACAGCGCCATCCATTGCACCTGTTTGCCCGTATTGACCGTGCACAGCACACGCGACGGCTTGCTGGAAGTGTCCAGCCAGTACACTGTGCCCAGGGCCGTGCTGATCAGAAGCCGGTGCGCGCTCTCCGGGTGCCTATGCACATTAGTGTGGAATTGTATGTGCTAGGGAGTGTTCCGGCATAGAGACAGACAGACAGACAGACAGACAGACAGACGTAAGCATGGTCGACAGGGTGACAGAGAGACAGACAGGCAGGCAGACAGACAGATAGACAGACGAACCATACGATGCAGGTGGTGTTGGCCTCAAACTCGGCCAGAATGCGCTCTAGGCCGATGCTGAAGCGCTGCTGCTGGTGGTGCTGACCTGCCGAGACAGGCGCCACTCGGAATACATAGGTGGCCAGTGTGGAGCAGTAGGCAAAGCGCAGGGTGCCGCCGCCAATGCCGCCTTCACGGTGTGAACAGACCACGTGGCTGAACCAGGGCTGGCAGCCGGCTGGTAGCAGGGACAGTTGGCGCATCTGTGTGAGGCTCAGGCGGCGCACAGGCACAAGCAGTAGCACGTCGGGGTGCCGGGCGGGAAACACAACACACACACACGTCTGGATGAACACGTCTCTATGCAAACAGCTGCTGGCAAGCCGCGCCGAGGCACTTGCCGCGAACAGAGCGGGTGTGCGTGTGCTACCCCGCAGCTGGCTGGCTGGCTATGTCTGGTGGTGTAGTGAGGATTGGTGCGACTTGACCGAGGTGACAGAGATGCGCCGCTTGCCGCTGGCCGCCTGCTGCTTGGTGTCGCCGGCGTGGACGCCGACTGCGGCCGCTAGGAGGCTCAAAGCACCGCCGCCGCCACTCGATGACGCCGCAGTGGTGGCACTGTCCAGTGTGGCAAACTGCCGCATATCCTTCTGCTGCTGCTGCTGCCCCTGCCCCTTGTCGCTGTCGGCCGCGGCCGCAGTGCGAGTGGACCGGTCAATCTTGTTGGGCTGCACGGGCACCGACATGCCCATGGTGTGGCTGGCCAGTGTCTCGGTGCCGTCGTTGCTGGTCAGGCCGCCCAGATACACTGTCAGCGGCGTGTCAGTGGCACGCACTCCGTCATCAACACACAGACACCCAAACATACCCGAACTGGTGGTCAGCACCGGGTGGCCGACAAGGACGCGCGAGTCACGCTGCCGGCGCCCCTCCTCGCCCCACTCCCACAGCCGCGACTCCATGCTGGCCAGCCAGTTCTGCTGTGGCCCGACCACGGATCCCGGTCGCATCAGCCGGCACCAGCTGATCACCTCGCGCGCCGACCACCCAAACGTCTTCATAATCCAGCAGGAGATGAGGGTGCCGGTGCGACCGAGGCCCGCCTTGCAGTGCACGGCCAGCCCACCTTTGGACGTGTCATCAGGCCCCGGCGCGGGAAAGTGTTCCGGGAGCAGCAGGTGCACTGGCAGGTAGTGGTCCGCTATGGCCACGAACTTGTGCACGATCGTGTCAAAGGGCGGCACGCTGCCGTCGGGAAAGTACAGCTCGTAGTGGTCCAGGCCGGCGTCCAGCACGTGCTGCCGGTCGTACACCTTGTTGTTCAGCCTGACCACCGCCTTGACGTTCATGGCGTCCGACTTCAAGTACTGCATGAGCGGCGCGATCTCGCACATTGGTTTGAAGCGGTCCGACTTGTACGGCGGCACAATGCGTCCCGCCTTCACCTCCTGGTGGTAGCGTGCAATGTGTTCGGGTGGCGTGTCGTGCGGTGTGGCCAGTGCCAGAAAGAACCGCGGCAGCACCCAGTTGAAGTCGCCGTTCTCCACCTTCTCGTAGAAGTCGTACTGTTCCGCGTCAAAGTCGGCCGCTCTGAAGAAGCCAAACTGCATGCCCTTGTGCAGCGCGTGCACGCAGTCCTCCACCGTGATCCAGTAGGTGGCCGGTCCGTAGCCGGCGTCGCGGTACGTGCCCAGCGTGAGACTGTCGGCCTTGTCGCGCAGCGGTGCCAGCACGTCCTCGGGCCGCTTGCCGTGGAACAGAACCATGTAGCAGCACAGCAGTGTGGCGGCATTCGAGCACTTTTCCGCGGTTGCCGCGCAGGTGGCCACCAGTGTCTTGCCAAACAGGGCCGGGTCTCCGAGCTTCTTCTCGATCAGTTGCGCGAATCGGAATACGTGCACCACGCTCAGCGGTCCCACATCTGATGAAATATTAGTGCGTGATGTGTGCATGTAGTACATATATATATGTATACCTACCAAGGTAAAAGGGAATATACTTGAATTCCGCGTCCAGATGAAACACATGCGCGTCTGGGGGAACTGCCGGCGCGGCAACTCTGGGACAATCCAGGTACAGCGTGCCTGTCACGTGTGTTATCATCCACGCCATGCAAGCACAAAAAATGCACACAAACCGGGAATAAATTCCACCATGTGCGAGTAGTAGGCGGCGTGTTGCAGCTCTGACCGTGAATTCGACGCCATCGCACTAAAGTTGGCAGCTGTGCCGGACCGTATCTGCTGACTCAGCGTGGCGGTCGGAGTGGAGCGCAAACTTTTCCGTTTGACGCGCCGGCTACCGCCCGCTGAAAAGCCGAGTATGGTGGACGCAATGGTAGCCGCTGTTGAAGTAGCAGCAGCAGCGGCGGTGCCAGGTGGACTCTCCCCGGTGATGGGTGTAGTAGACGCGGCTTCAACGAGGGTAGCATGCTTTGCAGTAGAGGACGGAGAGCCCGGCTCATCATCCGCCTTGGTCAGAATGCGCGCCATGTGCTTTGGGCTGAGCGCCGACGATTCAATGTTGACCCGGACGCGCAGACTGTCATTGGTGGCAGTTGCGGCCGCGTTGCTCTTGCTGCTGCTTGCCGATGATTCTGCGACAGTCGACGACGGCGCGGCCTGTTGTGACAGCACTGATGACACCGAGGCGACGTGCGCAGACGCGAAACCCGTTGGCTGCACCCGGATGTTGAAGTTGCGCGTCGCACCACGTCCAGCCGCTCTGCACGCGAGATAGTTAGCGTGACTGTGCACCGGCACTGACCACACGTGCCACTTACGGCCGACTGTCATCGTCGCTGCCGAGCGAAATCCTGGCCATTCCTTCACGCGGCATATCGACACCCAATATCACCAGAGACAGGTGAAGATATAGATGTATGTATATGTACGAATGGATGAATGTATATTAGCGTGCAACCGGCTGGACAGCGACAAGCATGACAACCATCTTCAAGCTTGTTTGGCTGGGGGGCGCGCAGAAATGTGGCCTATTCTGCGACCCGCATTTGTGGCGTTGCCAGGGGCCGCGATATTGGGGCGTCCATCGGCCGTAGTGCCTCTTGGTGTGCCACAAATCTTGCTCTGCTCTGCCCAAGGACTTGCTTACCTCGCCATGAGCGCCGACCCGTCGCAAATGACTCCGCAACAGCTGCGCAAGCACTTTGAACTGGTCAGTGTCATACAATTTCATATGTATCTACATACATACACACATACAGATTGCCAACCCGCCGCCGCCCTCCAAGAACAAGTGGGTCTCTGCCAATGTGACCTCGTCTCCGGACGGCAAGTACGCCATGCAGCCCAACTGGAAAGCGGCCGGTCCGCCGCCCAAACGCTCGCTCTTGGACCTGCCGTAAAGCGTTGTACGCCCTCATTATTGTCGCCTTGGGTATTCTCCCCGTTTATTCACCTGCATTCTCGCACGCACGCACCACCACAACACTCACCTCTCCGCACATACTCTCGCACGCACACGCACACATAATACACCCGATGCATATATTCAACACACATCTCCACCATGCGCACAGATGCACAAACCTTGTTGCCTCCGAATCAGCCGGCGAATCCCGTGCGGCCGCCTGTTGCCGCCATTATGTGCCAGCTCTCTTCAGCGCTACTTGCTCTCTGTTCTCTTCTCACATTCCTTTGCATGACCACCACGAATACCATTGTAAGCAATAGGGGCCAGTACTACACGGCCACACTGCTCCCCGCAAGCTATGAGGGCTGGGTGTATGTGCGTGCGATGAACCCGGCTGCAGGTGGGCACTGGAAGCGGCGCTTCATGCGCTGGGACTATGCCGAGGAGCTGCTGTCCTTGCACCGCGGCAGTTCCCGTGACAGCAACACCGTGTGTGCTGTGCACCTGCCAGACATTGACACGGTGACACGTACCGCCACCGCCACCGACTGGTACCCACTGCGCGACGATTATGGCGATGCTACGGCTGCTGGTGTGATGCGCCGCGCCGCCTTTGGGTGCAAGTGGCTGCGACGCCACTGGACCGCACTGGGCAGCGGTCGCCGGCACGCACATGACTTTGTGCGCGTGCGATACCGGAACGCGTATGGCGCCACCACAGACTGCATGGAGGAGATGCTGGTGGTGGAGTGTCGGCGGCCGTCTCACGCGGCGCTCGGTGTGACTGGCGGGCAGTGCCGCTGGTCGGACGTGCTGCAGCAGATGCTTAATGCGCGGTGGTACGCGCAGGCTTGCAGCGTGAACCCAGCCGCAATACCTCTCCCAGTGGCAAGGGCTGTCCCAGAGGCAAGGGCTCACCCAGCCGCGATGTCCCGTCCCGCCAATACCGCGATAGCTTATCGCCCCATGTCGCTGCCCAAGACATGTCGTCCACACCAGCGCATGACATCGGACAAGGAGCTGCCTGCCATTCCAGAGTCACAACTTGCACCGCCCGTACCAGCTAAACAGCAGCGCAAGCGGCGATCGTCGCAGTGGGTGGTGGACAGGAGCAGCTGGCTCGGACCGCGTCAGCCAGAACCGCTGTCACCACTGCCGCAGAGTCCCGTTATTGAGGACGTGGCAGAGGCCTTGGCATCGGTAAGCGCCACTGATCTGGCAGTGACAGCGCCAGACTACCAACCTGTGGTAGTCAACTCCGCGCAGAGTATACAGTACGGTGACGGCGACTTGGAACAGCTGCAGGGCGAGTCCGAGGCGCTGCTGTGCGGTCTGCACGCGTGGCGCTACCTCGAGCAGCTGATGAACAGTGCCGGCACCGCGCCGCTGGACTACAGCGAGATCAATGCCGTGATGCGTCAACTGCTGCGCACCGCCAAGCAGCACATGAATGCTGCGTGTGCCGCCATCGAGGCAGTATCGCCCGTGCAGGCACAACAGATGCGTCGCACGGGCAAGGAGGCGCGCATGCAGCTGCGGGAAGCTGTCAAACATCTGCGTGACAAGGGATCCGTGTGGAATGCGCTCAGTGAGGTGCAGTGCGCCGTGGACTCTCTTCGCAGTGCCATTCGCTACTCGTCGCGCCTGGCCGGGCGGTAATACATAGACATGGATATAATCTATGGACTTTATTTGACCGTGCATTGCATTGTAGCAGACTGCACTTCCACCTTCGTCCCACCAAGCACACCAAACTAAAAGTGCAAGTGAGGAATATGCTTCGTCACCATAAGTAGCCCTGCATGCCTGAAGCTTAACTGTACTTATAACCAATACATATATATTTTATATATTATTGCAACGAAAGGCACAATAATGCAGCCTATGATATTAATTAGAACACAATGAAGGCAGCCAACAAAAAACTCATTGGAACAGGAAACAAAAAATGGCAGCCAACAAAAAACTCATTGGAACAGGAAACAAAAAAAAACAGTCAGCTGACTGATTGACTGTGACGTGCCGAAGCCACGTGGCGCACATTGTTGTTTTGCTCGCGCCGCTTTTGTTCTCGTCGTTGTCGTTGTCGTCGTCGTCGCTCTTTCTCGTCGTGCCTTCTCTCTTACTCTACGCCTCTCTGCCTCTGCGTCACACACCACACACACACTCTCTCATCTGTGTCTCGTCTCACTCTGCGCCGTTTCAATCGCGCTTACCGTTGTTCTTTGCATATCGCGTGAATTGCCCGTGATACAATGGGCCGTCCGCTGCGGCGGTATCTGACGGGCGACAAGGTGTACGTGTGTGCCCAGTGCAGCACCCATCTTGCGCGCCGCGATGATATTATGTCCAAGGTAGTGTGGCCGGCGATATGTGATAATTTGCAGTTGCTCACTTGCGTGCCGCATAGGCGTTCCAGTCCCAGTCTGGCAAGGCCTATCTGTTTGAGCGAGTGTACGTGGACACTTGATGATATGATATTAATATGATTGTTGCATACGCTGACTGCCATAATAGGATAAATACTAGTACGGGCGTGGCTAATGAACGCCAGTTGTTGACAGGATATCACACCATTGCCGATATTTCGTGCATCAACTGCAAAGTGGTACTTGGCTGGACTTATGCAAGTAGAATTCTATATAAAGATGTATATACTCACTATATTACATAGCTTCATGCGCGTGACGAGAGTCAAAAGTATAAAATTGGGCGCTTTGTATTGGAAAAGGCCCGGATCAATGCCGTGCTGGACGAGTACGACACGCCGCTGCTACTCTGCGAGACCATGCTCAACGCATTCGGTGCCCACGCCAACAAATCAGATTACTATAACGACTCTGTGATGTCGGGAGAAGCGTCATCATCATCATCATCCAGCAGTATCGACTCGCCACCAGCACTTTCCGTCTCCATGTCTCGAATTACTCCGTGGATCTCTCGTGACCTCCAATAGCCACACTCTACTCTATCGCACACACACATATATATGTATACATACACGCAATACAGATACAGTTCTAAAATAATTCCATCCTGCACAGGAAATTGGTGTCTTTACGTGTTTCAGTGATGAAATGTATGCAAATACGTTCAACACTTGCGTTTATATCACGTGCTGCGTAAATTTACACTTGTTTCGTTGAAAAGCGTATTCTATTAATTCAGCAGTATGTATTCTGTACATTTGCTCAACCCGACCATATTTGCTCCCCGGTTGTGCCAAGCTCCAGATACAGACAGTTGAAACAGTGTTGCATATCTTGCTACTGATCGCTTCCATTTACGTTGTTGTGACGTCGGCGCTTTTACTCAGCACAGCTGCACGCTTATAAGTTGTCAAACTAACATAATCGTAGTGATTCTTACCAATAGTGCTACGGGGCACAAACTTACAAGCAGTGGGACATTGTTCGTAGACATGGCAAATATGAACGGACGTCTGTTTGGCTGTGTTCTGTCGTGTCGTCGGGTGAGTGCACGCTAACCTCTGTTGTGCCGACGCCACGGAACTCAGGCCACTGAGTTCCGTGGCGTCGGGCGTCAAAACGCGTCCTGACATCCGTTGCGCATATTACGGTCGATTTACCACCGTTACTGAAGCAGATCCATAGGCGGTCGGGAGTTTGCGCCATGTTGGAAGGCGACACGGCTATTTACATGGCGAATATCGCTCTGGATCTTTAACCTTCAGTTCAGTACATTTCGGCCCCACCAATTGGACAAGATTGTAATTCAGCATCGAGGCAAGCCGATCAATTATTTCTAATCTCTAATCTAATAACTAATAACTAGCAATACGAAAACGGAACTCAGGCCACTGAGTTCCGTGGCGCCGGGCGTCAAAACGCGTCCTGACATCCGTTGCGCATACCACGGTCGATTTACCACCGTTACTGAAGCAGATCCATAGGCGGTCGGGAGTTTGCGCCATGTTGGAAGGCGAGACGGCTATATACATATACATATACAAACGGTTAGATATAAAAGGAGAATTAATTGAAGTTCATAGATCAATTATTTACTGCCGCACCATAGCCGTCTCATGTGCCACAATGAATGTTCATCGCTGCTACGCTCACTGAATGCTGATATGGAAGCCGCGAGAACATCTGCCAGGGCTCAGCCAGCACGGAAATTGTTCGAGTGACAAATTCGATACATTACACATCATTAGCCCAACCGGAACCGAAATCAATTTCTATAGCCGCTCAGCTACGAAATGGGCGAGGAGAAATTGACGCGTATCGCCATCGTCAGCCAGGACAAGTGCAAGCCCAAGAAATGCCGGCAAGAGTGCAAAAAGTCGTGTCCGGTGGTCAAGATGGGCAAGCTGTGCATTGAGGTGTCGCCGACGGACAAGGTGGCCTTCCTGTCCGAGGAGCTGTGCATCGGGTGCGGTATCTGCGTGAAGCGCTGCCCGTTCGAGGCCATTCAGATCATCAACCTGCCCACCAACCTGGAGTCGCAGACCACGCACCGCTACTCTGCCAACTCGTTCAAACTGCATCGCTTGCCCACGCCGCGACCCGGTCAGGTGTGTGCTGTCTGATCAGTCATGTTGTCTATACATACACGTATATATTGTACCAAATACTACTATATACACAAGTATACACTTCTTTGTACGCTCACGAGCAATTAGGTGCTCGGGCTGGTGGGCACGAACGGTATTGGCAAGTCCACGGCACTCAAGATCCTGGCCGGCAAGCAGAAACCGAATCTGGGCCGATACGACAATGAGCCCGAGTGGCAGGAGATTCTGCGGCACTTTCGCGGCTCTGAATTGCAGAATTACTTTACCAAGATTCTTGAAGACAACTTGAAGGTGAGCCTCTATTAGCTTGAATACTTTCTGCATCCAACTAACGCCCGTAGGCCGTGATCAAACCCCAGTTTGTCGACAACATTCCCAAGCAGGTCAAGGGCAAAGTGGGCGCGCTGATGACACTCAAGAACGATCGGGATGTACTGGAGCAGGCCATTACTGAGCTGGATCTTGCCGGTGTGCAAGACCGTGAAGTGCACCAGCTGTCTGGTGGCGAGCTGCAGCGGTTCGCCATCGCCGTCGCATTCATTCAAAAGGCCGACATTTACATGTTTGACGAGCCGTCCTCCTATCTGGACGTCAAGCAGAGAATTAATGCTGCACGCGCCATCCGCGCCCTGCTCACGCCCACGAATTACATTATTTGCGTCGAGCACGACTTGAGTGTGCTGGACTACCTGTCGGACTTTATCTGCTGTTTGTACGGCGTACCGTCAGTTTACGGCGTAGTCACACTACCATTTGGTGTTCGTGAAGGTAATTATGTATACATATATCTGCGCAGCATTGTCTAAATTGACCAGGAATAAATATCTTCTTGGACGGTGTCATTCCCACGGAGAATCTGCGTTTCCGTGAAGAGTCGCTCAGCTTCAAATTGGCTGAAAATGCCGGTGATGCCGAACTGGTGGACAAGAATCGTCACTACAACTACCCCAAGATGACCAAGAAGCTGGGCGAGTTCACGTTGGACATTGAGCCGGGCAAGTTCACCGACTCGGAGATCTTGGTGATGCTTGGCGAGAACGGCACGGGCAAGACCACATTCATTCGCATGTTGGCGGGCCTGCTCAAGCCCGATGACGGTGCCGAGGTGCCGCGGCTCAACATCAGCTACAAACCGCAGAAGATCACGCCCTCGTTCCCGGTATGTTTGATGTGAGGATAGCATTTTTCATGCTTGTGCTAATAGTTTGTCGTAGGGAACTGTGCGCACGCTCTTTATTCAAAAGATAAAGTCCATGTTTTTGAACCCGCAGTTCAACACGGACGTGATCAAGCCGCTCTCGCTCGAGCCCATCATGGACCAGGAGGTGCAGAATCTGTCGGGTGGAGAATTGCAGCGAGTCGGCATAGTGCTCGCTCTCGGCAAGCCCGCCGACATCTACCTGATCGACGAGCCGTCCGCCTATCTGGACTCGGAGCAGCGTATTATCGCCGCCAAGGTGATTAAGCGCTTCATTGTGCACTCAAAGAAGACGGCCTTCATTGTCGAGCACGACTTCATCATGGCCACCTACCTGGCGGATCGTGTGATTGTGTACGATGGACAACCATCGGTGCATGCGCGCGCCAACTCGCCGCAAAGTCTACTGACGGGAATGAACAAGTTCCTCAGCTCGCTTGCCATTACATTCCGCCGCGACCCGACCAACTATCGACCCCGTATCAACAAGGACAATTCCATAAAGGATCGGGAACAGAAGCTGAGCGGGCACTACTTTTTCATGGACGAGTAGTCGCTTCACCTATGGAACAAAGAAAAAAAATAAAGATCATCTAAGTGCGCTCGCTACATTGCGCCTATACACAATAAGAGGACAGGCTCTATTTTCTTGTTCTAACACACCATAGCTCCGGTACCAAAGGAGCGGTACCATCACACCCGACTACAAAAACACCTTCTTCAGGTAGGTCTCAAAGTCGTAGGCACCCTGTACACCAGGGTACGGCGGCAGAACGGCCTTCAGCTGGTCAACCTGCTCCGGTTCCAGCTGACCAACACGCATATCCGTTTCCGTAATATAATCCTTCAAACGTTGTAGCCATTGTATACACCATCATTAAAGTGCAGTTCACTAACCTTTCCGTTGGAGATGGCGCGGAAAGACTGACGCAGCTGGTCGGGCGAAGTGCGGTCCTCCGTGATACTGACCATGTAGTTGGTGAACTGCTCAAAGCTAATGGTCTCGACACCGCCGCTAACTTTCTGGAACACGGCATCGAACTCGGCATCTTCCACGGCGTTGTCCAGCGACGCGATGCACGCCTTGAATTCCAGTTTGGAGAGCGAGTTCGAGTTATTCTTGTCGAAGGCGCGGAACGTTGTCTCGAACTCTTCCAACTGTTGCGGCGTGACGTTGGTCAATTGGCGGGCCACAATCTGCACATAGTTACAGCCAAAGTATAAACACAGTTACTAAACTTGCCTGGTTCTGGATAAAAGCGCTCTTCTTCTGCAGCGACGCGGCCACCAGACCCAAATCAAACACCAGATCTTCCACACTGTACACAGTGTACTCACGCTCGCTCTCATCCAGACCAGCCTGGTCGCACTCTTGGTCGGCGGCCTCGACAACCGGCAGATTCTGCTGCAGGGCGACAATTCGGGCATTCAGCGCGTTTACAGTTTCCTGCTGGCCCTGCAGTTCGCCGTCCAGCGCACCCAACTGCTGCGAAATGGCATTGATTTCGCCCTCAAAATCGTTGGCTAGCTTTGAGTAGCGAACGCGCAACTCTTCCTTGATGCTACACATTAGTCAGTTATACAATCAGACTGTTGCAATTGTGTCACGTACGCCTGCATCTTTTCGTTCAGAGCCTTGCGACGGTGAGCCTCGGCACTCAACAAATTGCTCCATGCATTGTCCACGTCCTGGAAGCGTTAATATCATAATTTTATCAATGCACACTACACATACAGCAAGTGCGAGACCGGCAGGTGGCTGGTAGTGCGCGAGGTTGTACGTCTTCAATTTAGTCTGAATGTTGCCCAGCAACGTGTCCAGATCGCGCTTCTCCGCCACCCACTCACGCTTCTGAGTGTTCTTGTAGGCCAGGAATTCGTTCGACTGGTTCTTGATGTCGTTGTAGTTGCCGGCAAACGAAGCACTGGACCACGTCTGCGTGATGGCACCAATGGCACGGGTAAGCGCGCCGGCACGACGCTCATAGTCGTTCTGCAAGTCCCATGCGGCCTTGATGGCGATGGCAAACTTGCCAACACGACGACCGGCCACCTCGACCTTGCCGAGTGCGGAGAAGGCGTGAAAGTACTGGGCCACATACGTCATCACCGAACGTTCATCCGGCTTGGTGATGTCCACCAAATCCTCCACGTCAAACAGTTTCTAAGAGCATGAGCACCATCCGAGAGATTACTACTACTCTACGCACCGGAATGTTCAACTGTTTCTCGGCAATATCCATGGCCAAAGCAACATTTTCACGCTTGTTGTTCTTGTTCAACTTGTCAAAGTCGAGCAGGTCGGGGCGGTGACGGTGGATCAGGGCGCACAACGCCAGACCGTCCTGCCACGAAAAGGTGAAATTGGTCACACTGACATTCTTGTAGCCGTGTGTCTTGCGCTGGCACCACAGCAAAAGGCCCTCTTTTGCAGTGAGACCCTCTTCACTGTAACATGGTGAGCACACGCAACATCTCCATCATTTTTAACCGTACGTGATCTCGGCAATAGACCAGCGCAGAATGATGGTCCAGATCATTCCCAGGACCAGCTTTTCATTCTTGTCCACCAGATCCTCGGCACCAATGTTGGTCAGGGCAACACCGTGCTGCTTAATAAATTCCAGAGCCTTGTTCATGTTTTCGCACTTTTGCACACGGAGTTTGGGCGCCTTATAGTACTTGCCGATCGACTCGTCGCCAATAACTTCCAGCAGTTGGATCAGCTTAACTCCATCACTAAAGTCTACAAATTGAATTGAGAAAACATCAAAAGAATGAAGAAAACATCGAAAGTTTAAAAATACAAAGCGAAGTCAACATTCAACATTACGACACCTAATTATTGAGGAATGCAAAGCTATGGAACAAGCACACAGGCAGGTGAAACACAAATGAAAAGACAAAAAGATATTTATATGTAGTTGACCATACAAATAGGCAAGTGAAACACACGAAAAGAAAAAGAAAACGCTGAACCAGATGCAACATAACACATCTGCTGAACACAAAGTAGACCGTAATATTAGATGTTATTACATAATACAATAATACATAAACCAACACTGATTAAAACAACGATTAACGCCAATACGCACCATCGACCATGGAGGTGACGGGGCTGATCTTGGCCTTGAAGAGCTGCGTGTTGACCCATTTGGTGAACGTCTTCTTCTGCACATCCTCCCACTTGCGGTCCATCAGTCGCGCTCCGGTGGCCGGTCGGGACTGGCCCTCGGAGGGCGCACTGGGCGACACGGGGCTCTCTGCTGGCGAGGCAGCTAGTGCAGCCAGATCTCCACGGGATCCGCTCTTGGAGTTTTCACGAGCGACCGCTGCGTAAATGTTGTGGTGAGAGCCAGTTGGTTTGGGGGCCATTTGGTGCGGCTTGGGTGCGGCGTCGGCCGCCAGGTCTGCACGGGAGCCGGACTTGGCTGGCGTGGACGAGGCAGGTGCGGCCGCAGTGTACAAGTTGTGGCGCGATCCACTGCTCGTCGGCTGGGCGGCGGACTGGTGGTCTGCAGTCGGGGCGGCAGCGTTCTGCAACTCGGCGTTGGATCCGTGCTTGGAGCCGCTGGAGAACAGGTTGGCAATGGAGCCGCCAGTGCTGCGCGGCTGGTTCGGGTCGACAGCACTGTTTGCGACTTGACGTTCAGCGTCCACGGAGGTGTTTGCCATCTGGGCGGTAATGTCGGCGGTAATGTCGGCAGAGGACATGGCTGTGGCGGTTGAAGGCTGTTGGCTGTTTGGGGGCGGCAAGTAATGTAACTGTGCGTGCACGGCGCCTTTGTTTGAAGCGCCGGCTCCCACAAGCAAACAAACTGGTCGGCAAGGCTCCCTGCATGCATGCATATTTGGTTCGTATACATACTACACACACGATTTATCGCAACACACGTGTATTGTTATTGTCGGCGTGCCAATATTATCACTGTGAGCATGGCGGTTGCTGGCCACCACAGAAAGCAGTACAGCGGCCACGACCACCGTCCCATCAGCCAATAGTCAGTGACCCACTCGTCGATAGTGTGACCGATATCTTTCCACACCGAATGGAGAGTGTCGGTTACTGTCTTATCATCGACTAAGTGCCACCCGTGCTCGAATAACAGCTTCAATGTAGAAACTGAATACTCGGTCGCAACTTGAGATATAGCCATAGTGGTCGAGTACAGCATTTTAGACAGCAGCGTTACTGCCTTTATCCCCGACGTAAAGTAGACATCAACCGCGGTCGATTGAAACTGGCCAGGCTTTAACAGCTGCTTCATGACCTGCAACGCGTCGACCCAGTTCACAATAACTTGCTGTGCTTGTTGCCACACGGATGTTACAATATCGTCGATTAGCTGCGCCTGCGGACGAGCAGATGCCTCTTGACCGTAGCACGACCAGAACAGTACAGCCGGTGGGGTTACAGTCAATGTTACAAATAGCAAAATGCATCGAACAATAAGCGAGATCAAAGTTTGTACTTGAGAGCCGATAAACCGCGATAGCCGCTTGACCAACGACTTTCCAGCAGCGTCGGACATGTCGTCACATTTAATCAACGATGCTTTAGATGTTCCGCTAAGAGCGAGCAGATATATCGGCACAAGCACCAATGCCGCAAGAAAAGCGATTGAAAAGTTGACAATAGATACGGCAAGAAGTGATGCCGCGACAGTTAGCATCGCGACGGCATGCAGCGCAAAAATTGGTGGCGCGGTCGGATTGTTGATTTCGCCTGCGGATTTGCGAGTCGCCAAACGAAAATACAACGCCGCGGACATTATACTCGAGTATCCAACTGCGGAAGAAATTAAAAATGCCCACTGTCCAGATGTCCAGTCGGGCAGCGAGATGCCCAAATTGTTTGCAATCTGGAATATAGCTAGCGAAAGTATTTTGTTTGATGCTGCTCTGTCGACGACCAATGGTACCATGAAAATACCCAGTGCAGAGGCATAAATTATTGAGATGGCAATAATAGGTCGGTATATCGGTCGTGGCCGTAATGCGTACGAAGGTTGCGCTTTTCGAAGTCCTAGCTGCGCAAACTCGTCTGATGTGACTTGTATTGCTGTTACAGCCGGTTTTGCTACTTGATCTGGCTTCGCTATTTTGGCCGGTTCGGCTGCTTTGGCCGGTTCGAGTACTTTAGCTGATTCTTCTTCTTTGACCGGTTCGGCTAATGTTGGCGGTGTTGTCTTGAGAGTTCTTGAAGAGTCGCCTTTTAATACGGTGTTGGCTGGTACTTTGCTAGCCGACTCGCTTTTTGGAAGGACTTTCTCCACTATCTGCTCATTGGATGATGACTTCGCGCTATTTTCTCGGTCGTTGTCGGCTTGTCGTTGTCGTGCAAATGCATCGCTGCCATAATACCAAAGAGCAGCGGCCTAATGATTTAGGGTGTGCGCATCAACTATATTCTCTCACCTGCAGAAGCAGACCAATTGCCACTAACACTAGAGGTGGGTAATACATCCCGATCGATATGAATCGTACTGGAGATGGAAGCAGGTAGAAGAAGAATGATTGATGCAGATGCTCAAGCAGATTGTTCAAACTTCGAGTCGTACCCTCAATAAGCCTGCAATCAACTCAAAAACAGAACTGCTTTCGAAACAAGGTGTACTTACACGCCCATTTGCCACGGGCTAACCCTAATTGCGCTTGTATTGTGCAGGCCACGGAGGGATAGGACATCGATTCGATACCTGGCACAATATTAAGCGGTAATTACAATGATTGTTTGTACGCACTTGAGAAACATGCCATGCACGCCACTGGGTCGGGAAGATACATGTTGGCGCATCATGTAAAGTAGATTTTTCAAGGATGCCAAGTACTCAGAGTACGGATGCTGGGCTTCATTGGCGCCAAATACCTTGCCATGTAACGAGTAGGGAATTCCATCTGCGGAAGCAATCTTGCCAACCACATTTAACAAATCCAAGTTGGGCATCTGGCCATTCAGGCCCTCTGTCATGTTGTGTCAGCCGCATGCTGCAAACTGTATTTACGTACCAACGCACCTGTCAAGATTCCGATACCAGAATATTCTGCTGAAGAGTCGAAATCCAAATTTAAACCGGCTTGAATGGATCCCACATGGAATCTCAGCGGTTCTTTGGGCAATTAGATGTCATTACTTCTACTATATACACACCGAAACGGAGTAGAAACTTTTCGTCGCCAGTGCCGTCCAAATGGAGCGGAGAAACTGAGCGGGCATGGTGCGCTTGAAGCCACGCCTCCATGCCAACTTCTCCGTAATCACAAAATATAACAACGATATCTTTGGCCCAGTATGTGCGCCCTATTGCAAGACGCATATAATACAAGAAATAAATATGGCGAACTTCATACTTGCGAATGAGCGCAGCAGCGAAAGCGCCAAAGCCACGCCGTACTGGTTCTCCAATTGCGAGCTGTCCGCCGTTGCATTTGCTGCACGCGGTCGAAGCGGCACTGTAAACACCAGAGCCTCTGATCCTTCACCACGAGGGGCCTTTAACGTGGCATACACATTGGTTCCCTCTACAACCACCTATATCGGGTTAAATCTCCGGTGCAAAGGTGCATAATCCATAGGTACATTGTTTCCACCGGGCGGCAGTCGCAGATAGAAGTTCTGTGTGGCCACATGCTGGTGGCCGACAATGGACTGCAGGTTGCGCACGAGCCACGGAGTCACCGCGCCAATGCCCGACTCATTGTTGATGGTCGTCACATTGCTGTGCAGCCGCTGAAAGTGCTCCACGTCACTTTGCACAAAATCCGTGTCCACCTGCAGCAGAGGCAACGAGTATGTATGTGCACGTGTGCAGTGTTTCAATGTGGTGCCGTACAGTTCCCGGCAGCAGCGCGTTCTCCGAGACGTAGGTGCCGCGGTTGTACAGCGAGTGAGGGAACGCCAGGAACCACAGCAGTCCCACCAGCCAGCACAGGGCGCCCACGGGCACGGCAGACGCGGCCAAGCATTGTGCCCGTTTCATTCTGTCGCTGTGTGCGCTGACTGTTTCAAGTGCTCTCTTTAAGGAGCACATTGATGTTGATGTTGATGTTTATTCACGCTGTCATTTCACTGATTAAAGCTTCGCCTTGCTGGGCTTCTGGCGCCACTCGGCTGCACGCGTGCGCTTGGATATTGTGTGCAGCTGTGAGGTGGTCAACAGGTAGTCTTCCACCTTTTGGTTGGCTTTGCGCGCAGAGTCGCTATTGGCAATTAAAATTCGTGAGCGACTCTTACATGGACACGTAAATACATATACTACATTTACCAACCGGCTATCCATCGGCAGAAAGGAGCGCTTGCCGTGACCGGTGTAAACTTGGCGTGGTCTCCAGATCTTGGCATCTACCTCGTCGATAGACTCTGCCCAGTGAGCAAGCCAGCCGACCACGCGGGGAATCGCTGTCGTTAGAGGTGTATTTCAATAGACGCTACATATACAGAAAACATACCAAACAGCACTGGGAAAAAGTCGAGTGGGAAACCCATGGCCTTGTAGATGAGGCCGCTGTAAAAGTCCACGTTTGGGTACAGTTTGCGCTTGACAAAGTACTCGTCGTCCAGCGCGTGTTTCTCCAGCGCCACGGCCACGTCAATGAGCGGCTCTTTGCCACACACTTCAAACACTTCAAATGCCAGTTTGCGGATCAGCTTGGCGCGCGGGTCAAAGTTCTTGTAAATGCGGTGTCCGAATCCCATCAACTTCTTTTCCTTGCGCTTCACCGCGGCAATGAACTCTGGAATGGCTTCGACTGTGCCGATACTCTCCAGCATGCGCACCACTGCCTCATTTGCGCCGCCATGCAGTGGACCGTACAGAGCTGCTGCCGCTCCCGCCACAGCACTGTTGTTGATTAAGGTGATAGAAGCGACAGAGAGTCAATTTGGCTCACCTGTACGGATCCACGAGAGACGAGCCAATGTGTCGCATTGCCGCCGTGGAGCAGTTGAGCTCGTGGTCCGCCTAGAGAATCGTGTATAAAAGGAAACAACAAATAGTTCAATACTTGCGTGCAAGATAAACAGTACGTCCAGCGCATGTGCCAGCTTGGGATTCGGGCGATAATCATCCTCGCTCAATCGATCCATCATGTACAGAAAGTTTTCTGTTGAGTAATTATATGTGGGCAATGAATACAGGGGCAGTGTGAGTGAATTACCCGTATAAGTCATGCCATTCTGCGGCATGTTGTAGTCGCGGCCGATACGATTGCGGTACGACATGGCAGCCACAGTCGGCACTTTGCCCAGCAGGCGAAAGAATTGCTTGTTGCGCAACTTTTTGTTCTTAATAAACACATCGTTTCCCTGACAGATACATGAATTGCTGAGCGTTCAAATTCTAGATACCCAAAATTGCATACCACAAGTCCAGGATTAGCCTCAGGGTGATAGGTTGACATGGCTGCGATGCCGCTGATAAACATTCCCATGGGATGCGCGTCATAGTTAAAAGTCTTCATCATCTCCGATATGCCAGTGTGCACAAATGTGTGGCGCATAACTTCGGTGGACCAGGCTTGATATTGAACCTTGTCGGGTAGTTCGCCGTAGATGAGAAGATATGCAACTTCCAGCTACATGCGTAACAGTCAATACCGAGAGTTCCCCATTCAGTCTGCAGCGTACAAAATTGGACTTTTCTGCTAGCTCCTCGATGGGATAGCCGCGGTATCTGCACAGTTCATTACGGAGAGACGAAACGCTCTTGGTGCTCACCTCAGAATTCCCTTGTCACCGTCGATATACGTACTAATCGACATGCGGTGAGCAAACTCTCTACTAGTATCCATTGCTTACATGGCTGAACGTGCGACGGCCGTGTTCTGGTAAGCAGCATCAAAAATACTATTGAAAGTTGGTGGTTGATATCGGGACGCATTGAGACCACATACCGCAGACCCTCCTTGTCATTTGCGGTCTTGAGCTGTTTGAATGCGGTTGCTTGCACCGTGCCATTATCCACGGGGATATTGTACAGCTTTCCCGTGCGGTTGTCCAGAACGGTCAGCGACTCTTTTTGAGGTCTGCGCTGCATTAGACAACGCGTGCGCGCATCAACACTTGCTCCGTGGGCACGACGGTGAAGGAGGCGGCGGAAGAAGCACCGGCGCCACCGCCGGACCCCTTGACGGCCGGAACTGGAAATTGCTTCCCGCTGGCATTGTGCACCACGGTGAAGGCCGAAGTGGCGGTGTCGTTCTCCTTGCCGTTTGCCTTCAACATTTCCTTTAACCACGGATCAGGCGCGTGAAACAGGAGGCATGTATATAGTACGGCGCACTGCTTAGAACATACGACAACATTTGCTGCAGCAACACAACATCCAGCGCAACGAGAGGTGTATTCAAGTAGTGTCCAAGGCTAATCAAAGTTTGCACCATGCAATTCATCCAGGAATTTCTTTTGCCGCTGCTTCGTGTCATCCACATTGTTATCTGCGGATATCATTAGCATTTGGTGTACAGGCATGCACAACATACCGCGCTCACGCAGAATAGAGCTGGCAATTTTTCGAGGAGATTGTGCCTTCTCGCGCAGATATTGCTGGTAGGCCGCCTGAGAGGGAATAGTGTGTCGCATATTCGTCTCGTACTCTTCCACGATGGGTACCGCGGCAGCACCGGCAAACTCAGGTGCCAACATTGCACTCTGGCTCAACAACTCGGAGATGTTTACTCGCTCGTTAATAAAATGCTGCGGCGATGTTCCCGACACATTTACGGTGTCAAGTACCGCTGTGCGAGAAGATGTGGTCTCCAGGGATCGAATGGGAGATTGGGTGAGCGACGGTGGCAGTGACGCTTGCAGTCCTTGCACAAGTGTTTCTTGTTTGAGATCACGAATAAACAGCGACATGAAGCGCCGAAAGGCCTTCTGAATCTGAGGAACTTTGGCGGGGTCTGCCATGCACGAATGAGCTTAACAGTAGTAAGAGCAATTCAATGCACCTCTGGCAAACACCCTTATACATATTTCTTCAAATCTCTCGGGCAGCAAGTAGCTGACTCGGTGCCGTGGAATGGTGAACGATTCTAGGGAAGAGAGTTAACTAATAACACGCAGAGTCAGAGGCAAACCATCCCGACTCCATTTGGAGTAGAAGCGCACGCTGTCCACGGGATTCTCGCCCTTCATTCCATAGTTTATCGGGACCCGTTCGACAATGATATCGTCAGTTGTAAGGCCGGCCGCACCGTCAGACGATGTTTCAAGCAGCCGCATTATAGCGTCAGCGGACACACGTTCATCGGTGATGAACGGTCGCAGCTCTCCCGGCAACGTATGCTCGTCCACAAATCGATATAAATCCCGCTTTCGTAGGCGCTTAATTATCTGCCGAGCCTTTTCCAGTGCCTGAATTGTGAATTGATTTGCATTAGTATCGCATGGCTTATATCAACAATATAGATATCAACTTGCCGGGTCAGAACTCTTTTCGATCTCTCGCAGCACACAGTCTGTTAGCTGAGTGTACTGGGCCGGATCATCGATAGCGGCCGAAATGTGCATCATGTTGTCGGCGAGCAGCAGCGCATCCACAATCATCAGCTCCACGGCCTTGCCAACCTTGTGCGTGTAGATGCGTTTGAAGAGACTGAAACGCGTGTGGAACATCTCGTACACATTGTACACCTCCTTCTGGTCGAAGCAGATCTGTTCGTCGATGACGCGGCCGTGCCAGATGAGCCGCGACGGATCGTAGCTGGATTTCAGGCCGACGTTGAAGCAGTCGCGCTGAATGTAGTCAAACTTGTCCACGTCCACCGAGTTGCGCTTGTTGGCCACGATGTCAAAGAGGAAGGCTTTGCCGTTGCCGTTGCCACTGTTGCTGCCTTCGTGCGCTGTCACAGCGCCGCCACGCCGCTCACCAACAATCAAGTCCTTGATGAAGGCCAGGTCGGCCGTGTCCACCTCGATGCCATTCTCCGCCACCAGCAGGTCCAGCAGCAGTTCGGAGCCGTGCTCGTGGGTCCACTGCACGCCCGGCCGCGCCCGCGGTATGAATGCAGAGTCAAACACGTGGCTGAATGGGCCGTGGCCGAGGTCGTGACACAGGCCCGCAAGCTGGACGCACTGCACGTCGCGCCTGTCGATCCCCAGCTCGGGTTGCTGTCTGGCCAGGTGCTCGGTCATTTGCCGCGCGAGATGTGACACCCCTGTGCATGAGATCACTACACCACTACCGGGCACACCATTGGAGTACCGATGCTGTGCTCGAACCGGTTGTGCGCCGCCCCCGGAAACACGTAGTAGGCGCTACCCATCTGCTTCAGGTCGCGCAGTCGCTGGAACTGCGGCGTGTCGATGAACTGCAGCTGCAGGCCGTCCAGAGCAATATGCCCATGCAGCGGGTCATTGATGACCTGCCGGGCGGTGTGTGAGTGTGTGTATGTGCTGAGGGGTTGATGTAGGCAAGCATGCAGGCAGACATGCATGTATGCCCGGGAGGGGGCACACCCATGGCACACCCACCTTGCCGTAGCGGTCGAGCTGCGCATCGTCCAGGTCGGCGCCGTTCATGTGTGTGCGGCACGAGACACACAGCACAATCGATCTCGGGGCACATGGCGGCCGCGGCACCGCTGACAATGTTCGTGGTGGTGCGCAAGGACCTGCTACGGCCGCCCCTGTCATGGCCACTGGGCGCGGTGATGGCGCAGGCGTGTCACGCGGCCACAGCGTGCATGTGGTCTCACCGCCACCACCCTGCCATGATTGCTTACGGCGCCAGTCTCGCCACCATGCACAAGGTGGTCCTGCAGGTAAGGGTCTGGGGGTGTCCGTGTGTGCTTTAATGCCATGCATGGTGCTGTGTGCATCTTACGGTGGTCTAACGCGGCATTGGGCAGGTGGACAACGCGTCGGCACTGCGGAAGCTGGCACAGGCGATCGGCGACGGCGGCTGGACGGCCGAGGTGTGGCGCGAGCAACCAGACGACACCGACACCGCGCTGGCCACCATTCCCTACGCCAAGGACGCCGACCCGGCCCTGTTTGACCTGATGCGAAAGCGGTGCCAGCTGCTTAAGGTGTAGAATATATATAAATGGGTCTACTTTCTGCGTGGCTTCCTCCGCTGCTGAGGCTCCTTGCCCGCGGGCGCCTGTGCGTGGTCCTCGCGCTTAATGTGGTCAAACATGCGGTTCCGAGAGTCGAACGTCTCCAGGCACACGTTGCACCGCCACTCTGCCGCCGCGGTGTTGTCGTCAGCCTTGCCGCCGCCCTTGTGCCTTCTCCGTCTGGCGCCGGGCTTCTTTGCGGCGGCTGTTGTTGCACGCTGCTGCTTGCTGTCCTCCACATGGTCTTCATGGCCTTCATGGTCGCCAACAGTCGACACGGTCGCCTGCTGTTTCAATCGACTTGACAAGTCGGTTTCCGAGTTGTCATCGTCGTCGTTATCACTGTTGCCCTCATCACTCGTCGGCTCTATAGTGCCTGCAGGCGCTAGCGCTGCTGAGATCTTTTCGTGCGCCTCCACCGGCGATGTGTCAGCATTGTCACCAGCATCCACTGCTGCAGTACTGAAAAGTTCATCTTCGGTGGCGTCGTAAAACTCTTCATCGCCCGACAACTGGTCATCACTGGCTGCACCTTCCGCATTGCCGCCATACTGCCGCTCCTCTTCCAGTATTTGATGGCGCAGAGCCTTCACGTTCTTAATGTGCTTCTTGGACCGTTCGTGGTTTGCGAATTGCTTGTCGGATCGAAACGATTTGGAGCAAGCAACGCAGTAGATACCCTCTGGGTCAATGGAGTCGGCGGAGGCGTCACTTGCCCGGTCTTCTGTCTCTTCGGCCTCTTCATCATTGGCTGTGTCGCTCCGGTCCTGATTGCTGTCGTCCCGGCTGGTAAACTCGTTTATGCCGTCACGAATTGCAGCATTCAGTCGCTCCTCCGGTACCTTCATCCATTCTTGCTCGCGGTACTCACTAATCATCTCGCGGTCACGTTCGGCCTTTTCACGCGACCTTGCAGCAGCTTGCAGTGCCGCCTTGGTCTCTCTGGCAGCTTTGGCCTCTATGTAGTAGCTCGCCATGAGTATATTCGTTCATGTACCAGTACTGAAGCATCTAACCTTCGGCCAGCCGTTGATAACGCGCATCACGCTTCTGGACATAGAGTGCCAGCGCACGCACCGACTCGTTGTATTCACGGCGCGCCGCACTCCTCAGCCTCTTGTTCTCCTTTTCCATCATTCGTCTAACACTCCTATTCTTGGCCTGAACTTATTAGATCACATAATGATGTCGTGTATACACTTCTGAACACACACGCACACAAGCCATACCTGTCGGAGAGCATACTGATCGCACCATTCGAAGCGCACAGCTGTGGAAAAGTTTGTCCAATAGGCGTAAAACTCTGTAAGCTGCTTGTAGTCAGTGGTGCTAGTGGAGCCGAATGTAGTCCATGGCACAGCCATTGCCGCATCGCCATCGTCATCCACTTCATCGCCACTTGTGCGGAATCCACTAGACGCATAGTACTCGCGGAACTGCAGCTCCTGACTGCGCAATGCATCAAACACGTCTCGGTAGACGGTGAAGAATCCGCGCGGCGAGTCGTCCATGGAGTCATACGCGCTGCTGGTAAAGTAGGCCATCACGTCCACCAGGTCCTCGTCCACCCCGCCGTGATCGCCGCCTGTATTAGTTAGTTATCGTGCATTCATCGAGTGGTGCAATATAACGCACCAGATGCGGCCGCAGTAGGGCCGCCACGGGGATGGTCACTGCGCAGGATCTCGGCGCGGTGGCGGTCGTACCAGGCGCGCTCCTGCTCGTCAGACAGCACTTCGTACGCCTGCTGGATGAGGCGGAAATAGGCGGTGGCCTCCTCTCGACGCTCTGGCGCATGCTTGTCCGGGTGATGCGTCAGGGCCTGGCGGCGGTATGCGCGCTTAATATCGTCCGCTGACGCGTCGGGCGCCACGTCCAGCACCGCATAGTGGCATTTCATGCCGTTGTCACTGTGCAATATGTATCCAATAGATTTCGTTTAAATAAATACATTATTGATATATATGTACTAGGAGTTGTGGGGGTTTATTATGGATGATGAAATTATTGCCCACAACGCTCAAGCTGTACTAGGATGATATGAATTTATTATTACAGGCGAGTGTAAATGTGGGAGTTAGTATGGACATGCTCTCGCAACATACTGGAAACTTACGAGGAAACGAGAACAACGACCCAAAGACAACAACCTGACCCCTAAAAGTCAGCATAGTTGCGTTTACAGAAAGCAAATAGCTACCAAGTTCAGTTATGGAACAGCCGATCGTAAATGATGCGGTAATTGGTCGAAACGTTTAACTTCTCAAACGCAGACTTGATGTCCGACTGGCTGGGGTTGCTATGCACGACACGTTTATCACGTTTATCACAATATGTTTGGCGGCGCACACTCGCTCAGAGGCCTAGTCAGCGTAGATACCTACAAAACCGCCACACTGCTTTTAAGTGACTCTATTCAAGTGTTAAGCTTCACATTGACGAGATGCTCCGGGTCTTCAGCAACTACAACAGTGCATGTGTCATACGAACCTTCCGTGAATATCACCGTAATGCGATTCTGGGCACGCTTCACATTTCCCGGCATTCCAGACTTGTTGGCGCAAAAGTCAACAATGCACCACTCATTGAGTGCAAGTGGGTTGTATTTTCCGGAGGAAGAAAAGCGCTGGTAGTGGCCGTTGACTCGATCCCCTTTAATGAGCAACTCAATACCATAACGAAGATTGCCATTCAGGTAGAAATCGATTTCGCCTGCGATACGTTGCTTGGTGTCAAACACTTTGCCCAATTCGGGACAGATGTGACATGATGCCGTGGTATTGAGGGTGAGACCTTCCATAAAAAGATGCTGGAATGTACCTTCTTTTGGAAAGTCTCCGCCTACCGCAGATTTCATCAATGTGTGGGCCGACATACTTTGGACCGACTTCAAAACTAATTCTTTCAAACTTGCGGGATTATTCGCCGAACGCTTTGGGAATACCCAGGCGAGAAAGTACCAACGTGACAGTGACGACGTGAACTCAACCGTTGTGCGCGCTCTGTTGACAGCGGATTCCACTAGAACTCCGCACTTTTGCAGCTGACTGTACGACTTCTTGTCTCTGGCATCTTCAAGTTCAAAATTGATGTCTTGCGGTGATGAAAAGCATCGTTTCAGCAAGCTCTTGTAATCATCTCGAAGTGGTTCTAAGAGTTTTTTTCCAAAGCAACGACTCATGCCGTCCAACATTACAGAGCCAATACAAAAGTTGACGCATTCTTCATCAGATACAGTGACATAACCGTCAAATTTGCCTCGCAAAGAATTGATAGACATGCGTAATGCAGCAGCATTACCGCCCACTATGGATATCAGCAGGTCCAAAATGCTAGGCAGTCCCTTCAGCATTTCAGAAAGACCGATTGGAGCAGGGAACAAAAGTAACTCCAGCGATTCTTCATTGGTCAACAACAAATCAGACCGCAAAAAACGTGGCCAATTCGACACGTCTGCGGGACTCGTGGGATCTGTTTCCAACTGGTGTGTTGCACAAATGAGAAAACGAAGCTTCGGAATGTCCTTAGTCTCCATCTTCAACAGTGCACACCAAGTTTCTCGATTATCATCGGTAAACATGGACTGCGCATCATCTAGGATGACCACGATTTTGGACCGAGAAGTAGTAATACCACAGTATCCCGTCACGATGTCAAGCTTTACATACTTCTTGAGCAAGTCGCTGAGAGACATCTTGACATTGCATGTAAGATAAATACATCGAACTCGACCATTAATCTCCTCTTCCTGCCGACGATACAGCCGCACTAGGGATGTCTTTCCTGTTCCCGCTGGTGATGACATAGAAACCACGTAGGACTTTTGTATCGCCTCGGCCAGTTTCGCAACGAGATCCGATCGAGCAAGATGGTGATGCGACAAGTTGATACTATTTAGCGGCACCGCTTCATCTACTTCGCGAGCCAGGCGATTTTCTTCTTCAAGCAATTTCAGATCCTCATCAGTGGTACGTCGTGGAAGATAACAGTCATCTATGAGACCGTCAGCTTCGTCATCACATATTCATGCTGCTTACCCAGTGTGGCGTGCAGTGCGTTGTAAATGGCGTCGCCATCATCAACGCGCCGGCGTATCCAGTCCTCCTTCGTGTAGCGCAACCACGTCTTCGTCTTTCTTCCAAGCTCATCACCCTCCGCAGCAGCGAGCTGGTCAATTAAATCGCGTGGTAGTGGGTCGACGGTATTAAGCGCCGCAATAATTTCTGCTTTTTCGTCGGCCATGAGGAGTTTACTGAGATGCAGACGTTTGGCGAGTGAGTGGCGTCACCAATTCGTGTTCCGATTGGTAGAATTCGTTCAACTCAATCGATGAATCAAAAGGTCACGATAGATGGCGGCAAAGCTTCGGCTAATCGTCCATGAAATCATACCGCTACCTTTTTTTCCGGAGAGCCGGGGCTGAGAGAATGCCATAATGTACACAGATGACTCGTTCAGCTTTTCCTCTGTCTCCTAGTAGGCTTGGTGTTGCTGCCAAGTATGCGTTGTATTCTACGCTTGTCATCATTCAGTCGGAAGCCTTCATGTAAATCGGGGTCCGAACTCATCAGCACATTGTTGATTGTTCAGTACATCAGTTGATTGTTCCGATTGCCTAGGTAACCCTGCTCGTGTGTTTTTCTGTTTGTGTCTCCCCGAGGCTCCGTGCAGTCGTTCTCGTCTCACGTGTAGGCGCGCTACTTGTGCGTGCAAGTATCTCGTGGGGATTGATATTACTTTGTCCAAGTAGATACCACTGATCATGGCCCAGCAACGAGCGCAATCGTACACCGTGGTCGCATCGCACTCCAACTTGTTGGAATCGCCCTCCACTTCATTGAATTTGATACAGTCGGCGGAAGCTGTACCGAGTCAGCCGCCTAATAGCGTCGGTAGCTCGCAGTATAGTGTTGCCATCCCGAATAGCAATGAGTCTGCGATCAGGGATTTGGCAGAGATTATGCGCAACACGGCGTCCCTCGTGAGCAAGGTGCATTCCACTAAATTTATTTTCACATATGTACATTTAACTTACTTCTAGTCGGTGCATGTTATGAAAGCTGCAACAAGTCTGGCCAGTCGAAACGCAACAAAGCAATTGCACTGGCGAAAATTCTCCAATTCCGCTGACAGTTACCCGCCTACAGGAAGCAATTCTGTGTTGCAGTCGGGTCAAGATCTAGATCGCTTGGCAGATGAACCTTCTACAGCACTCGATGCATCAATGAATACTGATTATGAGGAGCGAAGACTCGATACTTTGCGGAGATATTCACTGCTGGACACTCCAGAAGAGCCGGTGTATGACACGCTGACCAAGCTTGCTGCCAAGCTACTCGACATGCCTATTTCGTGTGTATGTGCCAGTCAGCTAATATTTCCATATTTGATCAAATATATTGCTGCAGATATCACTGGTGGATAAGGACAGACAGTTCTTTAAATCGCACTATGGCCTCGATGCTACCGAGACACCTCGCGCATATTCGTTTTGCAGTCACGCAATCCGCGACCCGCACAACATCTTCATCATTCCGGATGCCACGCGTGATATTCGCTTCGCAGACAATCCCCTAGTCACGGGAGCTCCCGATATCCGCTATTACGCCGGAGTGCCCATGATAGCGGAGAATGGAAGTCCTATTGGTAGTTTCTGCGTAATAGACAGAAAGCCACGAGAATTGAATGCTGACCAGCTCGAGGTTCTGACACTCCTCGCACAGCAAGCAATGTCCGAAATCGAGCTGCGATATGCACTTGCCACACTCAGTGCGGCTAATCAAGTCACCGAGTCCATACTGGGGAACATATTGCCGCAGGGCATCGTGTCCAGACTCAAGGCCATCCCGATCTGTCCCGACCAGGACTTGGTCATCGCCGATGAATTCGATGCTGCGACAATTCTCTTCTGCGACATTGTCAACTTTACCACCTTTTGCCGTTCACAGTCTGCCGGCGAAGTGGTCTCGGTGCTGGGACACCTGTTCTCCATGTTTGACAGGCTGTGCGTAAAGTACGGCGTCACCAAGATTAAAACAATCGGTGACGGGTACATGTGTGTGTGCGGTGTGCCGGAACCTACAAAATACCACGCAACAAAAGTTGCCGAGTTGGCACTGGAAATGATGTCACTCATGCCGGAATTTAATAAGAAGCACGGCACCAGCTTTCAGCTGCGTATTGGCATCAACTCGGGCCCAGTAATGGCGGGAATCATTGGAACAGAAAAGTTCACCTATGACTGTACGTTCATGTGTCCGTCATACATGTTTGATTATAATCTGCAAGGCTTTGGTGACGCAACCAATATTGCCAGCCGGCTGGAGTCGACGTCGACTGCTGGTAAAGTGCAGATATCGGAAGAGACTTATTCACTCGTGAAATCCGAGTATGAGTGCGAACCTTGCGGAGTGAAAACTCTCAAGGGCATCGGTGAAGTAACCACCTACTACCTGTCTGGTCACAAATGAATACCGCCTGACAATGAAATAGAGTGACCTACCGGCAAATGACAGTGACAAAATAGTTACAGAGAAAAATATTTAATATAATATTTAATATTAAGCAGCTACACATGTTAGCCGGACTAGAATCATGTCGGAGTGAGTCACCGGTGGGCGCACAAAGCAAACAAATTCCCAAGATGGCCGATTCAGCGGCGCCGATGCCGCTCGATGCGTCACACAGCCTTCGTAGCAAGTCCCACACGCAGCTGGAGTCTGGCAGCACGCCATCCATGACTATGTCTCGAACGCCACCCTTGCGTGACCTTACAGCGCCTTTGCCTCCACCAAACAGTGTCAGGGGCTCGCAGTACAGCGTGGGCACCGGCGGCGACACGGAGTCTGCATTGGATGAACTGGCAGACATTATGCGCAACAATGCTTCCCTGGTCAGCAAGGTGAGCAGTGGTAGTTTGGGTACCGTTGTGTCAGCGGGTTATAGGCTAACTGAATAGTCCATGCACGTCATCAAAGCGGCGACCACTCTGACAAACCGGAGTGCATCGAGGCAGCACAGGGCGCGACATTTTGTGGACCAGCCAAGCAGCGCACCTCTCACTGCCTGCAGCACCGCAACCAGACCGTCACTGGAAGGTCTAGACAAGTTGGCCGCAGATGCCGAATCGTCCGCTGCAGAGCAGAAACGGCTAGAGACACTGCAGCGGTACGAACTGCTAGATTCGCCAGAAGAACCCGTGTACGACACGCTGACAAAACTGGCGGCAAAACTGTTGAACATGCCCATTTCTTGTGCAAGTTAGATATTGTGCAATTTGTTGTAGTTGAGCCAACTTATGGCATAGATTTCACTGGTGGACAAGGACCGACAGTTCTTCAAATCACATTACGGCCTGGAGGCTACCGAAACACCACGGGCCTACTCTTTCTGTAGTCACGCCATTCGAGAACCGCACAACATCTTCATCATTCCGGATGCCACTCGGGATGTCCGTTTCGCCGACAATCCTCTGGTCACCGGTTCACCGGATATACGATTCTACGCCGGCGTACCACTTATCGCAGAGAATGGAAATCCGCTAGGCAGTTTCTGTGTTATTGACAGAAAGCCACGCGAGCTGAACGCTGACCAGCTGGAGGTGCTTACGCTGCTCAGCCAGCAAGCAATGTCCGAGATCGAGCTGCGATATGCTCTCGCCACTCTCAGCGCCGCCAATCAAGTTACTGAATCCATTCTGGCCAATATTCTCCCTCAAGGAATAATTAGTCGCCTGAAGGCGGAGCCTATCACCTCTGATCAAGATCTCGTGATTGCTGACGAGTTTGACGCGGCGACAATTCTTTTCTGCGACATTGTCAGCTTCACGGCGTTTTGCCGCACGCGGGCGGCCAGCGAAATCGTATTTGTGCTGGGACACTTGTTCTCCATGTTTGACAGGCTCTCTGTTAAGCATGGCGTCACCAAGATTAAAACCATCGGCGATGGGTACATGTGTGTATGTGGCGTGCCGGAACCTAGTGGTGATGACGCGCGAAAAGTTGCCGAGCTGGCATTAGAGATGATGGCAATCATGCCGGCGTTCAATGAGAAGCACGGTACCGCGTTTGATCTGCGAATCGGCATCAACTCTGGCCCCGTGATGGCGGGTATTATCGGCACCGAAAAGTTTACCTACGATTGTAGGTCCATTATTGCTGTACGACATCCATGTAATATATAACCTTTGCTGATCAGGCTTCGGGGACGCGACAAATATTGCCAGCAGAATGGAATCGACAAGTTTGGCGGGGCGAATTCAAATATCAGAAACCACATTTAATCGCCTGCATGTCGATTTTGAGTGTGAGCCGCGAGGAGTGCAATTAATCAAGGGCATTGGCGAAGTTTCGACGTACTTTCTCGTCGGTCAAAAACAGCGACCACCGCCACAAACCACATTAGACAACAAGTGATTTGTAGGGCCATAGTGCTGGTCAGCGATATCACCGTTATATATATATATATATATGTATGTATGTATATATATTGCGGCGGCAATCATGTTGATAAGTCCATGACGTAAGTTTGCACAGGATGACAGGGATGGTTGCCATGGCTGTGACAGAGTTAACTCCACCTGAAGATGAGTCACGGTTACTTAAATCATGTCGACTGCAAATTACACATTCGCCACCAGCAACCAGGCCATGGCTGACGCCACACACCGTCAGGCAGGGCCTCATTCAAATCTTGTGCCAGCAACCGCGTCGTTGGGGGTTCCGACCTCAACGACGTGGCCGCGTACTGGCAGACCGCCACTGTTACCGCATGACGATACGATTAGTCCCAGCGCGCGAGGATCGCAGTACAGCGTCAGTGCCACCACGGACACCGAGTCCGCGCTGGATGATCTGGCAAACGTGATGCGCAACAAGACGTCGCTTGTGAACAAGGTGGGCAACCACCTTGGCATTGTTAACAGTCAGTCCATGTCTGACGCGAGTGCGCCATTGTGCATGTGTAGTCCATGCACGTTATCAAGGCTGCCACGACGCTTTCACAGCGGAATGCCGCCAAGCATCAACGATGGCGCCATCCGTCCGACCAGTCGGACAGCGTGCAGTCTACGCCCACTCTCTCGTCGACACCACCAAAGGTTGACTGTTTGGGCGCGCTGGCAGCTGATTATGGTGTCGCGTATGACGAACAGAAGCGCATAGACACGCTTCATCGCTACGATATACTGGACACCCCCGAAGAGCCCGTCTATGACACTCTGACCACCCTGGCCGCCAAATTGTTGGAGATGCCTATATCATGTGTAAGTGATATTGTTTTGTTTGACCAACACATTAACATACAGATATCACTGGTCGACGCCGACCGCCAATTCCTCAAATCGCATTACGGCATCGATGCTATTGAGGCACCGCGCGCATACTCTTTTTGTGTCCACGCCATCCGGCACCCGGAGAAAATATTCGTCATCCAAGACGCTAGACGTGATCCGCGATTCTACGACAACCCGTACGTTACTGGCGCCCCCGACATACGCTTCTATGCCGGCGTGCCCATGGTGGCGGAGAATGGGCTGCCCATTGGAAGCTTCTGCGTCATTGACAGAAAGCCGCGCGTGCTGAATGCCGAACAGTTGGAAGTGCTTACTCTCCTCACCAAACAAGCAATGTCCGAGATTGAGCTGCGGTTCGCGCTGGCCACGCTGAATGCCGCAAATCAAATCACCGAGTCCATTCTGGGAAACATTCTACCCAACGGCATCGTGTCCCGGCTGAAGGCCACGCCAATTGCGCCCGACCAAGATCTCGTAATAGCAGACGAGTTTGACGCGGCCACCATTCTGTTTTGCGACATTGTCAGCTTCACGTCATATTGCCGTTCTCAGTCAGCCAGCGAAATTGTATTCGTGCTGGGGCACTTGTTCTCCATGTTTGACCGACTATCGGTAAAGCACGGTGTCACCAAGATTAAAACCATTGGCGACGGGTACATGTGCGTGTGCGGTGTGCCGGAACCAACCAAGGATCATGCGACAAGAGTGGCGGCAATGGCGCTAGAAATGATGGCACAGATGCCCTCTTTCAATGAGAAGCACGGCACCAAGTTTCAGCTGCGAATCGGCTTAAACTCTGGTCCCGTGATGGCGGGTGTTATTGGGACCGAGAAGTTTACCTATGACTGCAAGTGCCATATATAACTATTGACTTTCACATCTGACAGTACAACAGGCTTCGGGGATGCCACGAACCTTGCCAGCCGAATGGAGTCTACGAGCGTGGCGGGGCGAATCCAACTGTCACAGTCCACGTGTGATTTGCTGCAGGCGGATTTTGTATGCGAGGAGCGCGGCATCCAAATTGTGAAGGGTATCGGTGAGGTGCTGACCTATTTTCTCTGCGGCCCAAAGGAGCAAGCACCGCTAGAACTGTCGGAATTCGACTACGCAATTCATTAGTTCAAGCTATCGCCGAATCGTATAAAACACATTTCGAACCGCAAGTATCGCGAACACAAGCACAATTATCAGTGTACATATGTAAATATACTAGGTAGTGATAATAGCCGTATATTGTCAGCTGAGTTGTGTTGAGAGAGGTCACTTTTATGTTGTCGGCAGGCGTTACACCGTCACACAGATTTAACCGCCTCCACCACCGTACGCCTTTCCGAGGAAGATCATCTGCAGCTGGTCGTATCCGGCCAGCACACCGGCGCCAGCAACGGCACGCAGAATGTTTGCGCCGGCCCCCTTGAACAGCGACTTGGCACCCTCGTTCTTGACAATCTCGCGGAAGCACGCCAGAGAGCTGTCGTACTTGACGGCCTGACCGGAAGTCATCATCATGCGACGACGAATGGTGTCAATAGGGTACGAAGCCAATCCGGCACCGATAGTGATCGACCAACCCAGCAAGAAGTTGGCCAGGAAGTTGTCACGGTAAGTAGGTGGCAGAGCAGGCTTGATCGAGTCGTACATTCCAAAGTACAGACCGCGGTACACAATGATACCAACGCAAGAGATGTTGAAACCGCGGTACAGTCCAGCAATACCGTCAGACTTGAGGGTCTTGCGGTACACGTCAATCAGACCGTTGAACTGGCGCTCACCACCCTTCTTTGCGGCCTTGTTGTCATTTGCCAGGCGGGTACGGGCAAAATCCAGAGAGTACTATTATAAAGTAATTAGGCGACAATTAAGTTAATTAAGTATATACATTAAACGTACCACAAAGAGCAGCGAAGAAGCACCAGCAGCACCACCAGACGCCAAGTTACCGGCAAACCACTTCCAGTAGCCGTCCTTGTCCTTCTTGAACCCAAACATACGCTTGAAGTGGTCCTTGAAGGCAAAGTTCAGCGCCTGAGTGGGGAAGTAACGAATGACGTTGGCGGTGTTTCCACGCCACAGTGAAACAGTTCCCTCCTCAGCAATCACGCGCTGGAAACAGTCGCGAATACCCTTGTACGGCGACGACAGACGGCCCTGCTTCATCATCTCATCCTGGTTCTGGATGAGGAGCTTCACACGCTCAATGGGGGCGGCGGCAGTCTTGGACACGGCGGCAGAGACACCACCCATCAGGAAGTCGACGACGAAGGAGGGGATTCCCGTCTCCTTGCCGGCAGGAGCAGCTTTAGCATCAGCGCCCATGTTCTACGCAGATTGAAATCAGAATCACACACAGAGAGTGAGAAGAGCGAAGTATGGTGTCACACGTATGCACACGGAGACACCACGGCGACAGCAGGAGTGGGTACTTGCCGCGGTAGTGCAGACGGTGTGCTTGTTGAAAAAAGGCGGACGATCGAGGCGCCTGGCGACCGATCAGCGGAAACGGCGCAGAAAAAACATCGGTTTCGGTTAAGGTTGAACGGTTAAGGTCGCGCGCTAATTGTGGGTGTGGATAATCAGCCTGCAGTCACAAATTACTTGCAAAATGGCCGCTGCGGAGGATACCGGTTTCAAGCTGCCCGCAATCCACGCATTTCCTCCCTTCTTCACGTCAGTTATAACGAGTCATGCCTTGTGCAGAGCTGTAACTTAAATGGTGCCAATAGGCGTCAACGAAATGAAGCCACGTGGACAAAACAGCGAGAGCTCTGGCGCCAGATCATTTCAAGCTACTGTCGGCACAAAAGGATATTTCGCATATCGAGCGTGTCAGAGTTTAGAGATAGGTCGAAGCTATTTTGTAACGATTCCATTCAAAGTAGGTAGTGCTTGAGCACCGTCGCGCTACTTATCATCAGGAAAGTTGGCGCCTGATGTTGTTCAAATGCTGTTTGATGATATGGTCAAGGCTGGTATGCTATTGTAACTGAAGTTATTGATGTGTGCTGCATATGATCTCAACTAGCAGACGCCGCAATGTTGATCGACAAATCTTCATACTTGATACTTTGGCGCAACATTAACGAATGGGCACAAGAAATTATGAATTGGGTACGACATTTCTTGGACTTTTCATACGACTTGATGCCTATAGTCTTCGAATTTCATTGCCGCCAACACAATCTGCACAATATATGAGCTGACTGAAGGTGACAACGTCGAAAGCCAAGGTATGCCGCAAAGTCAGGGCTTCTAGTAGTTAATTTGTTGTTAGAGTTCTACCATATGGACCCAGAATTAATGTTTCGTGTTTTATTATTAATGGAGAAGCAAGGGTATGTGCAAGTGCTGAGGATTGCCGACAGACCAGTTGAGCAGACTGGAGTCAAATTCTTGCGATAAAAAGATGATACACAAGAAATTTATTTTATACCTGTTGTAGGGATAAAGGCATAATAAGGGGAACGCGAACAAGCAGAATATTCGATATAAAGCAGGAACTTGTACGATGTGAAAGCGAGAACAGCAGAAATGCTACTCTTCCAGCAACCGCAGCAGAAAATGAAAGCGACCATTAATTTTTTCGCTTGCCACACGCTCGCAATAGGCACGCAGCGCAGTGCCAAGTGCAGCAGAGAGAGCCGGTCGCAGCGGGGCATCGCGGACCTGTAAGCACTTGATTATAACTACGACCGCGCACTCGGAAACAACACCGCTCGACGCGTCTCCGCCAAACAGTACGCTCAGCAATGTATTCTCATTTCGGAACACGCCTTCGTCACAGAGAACACGCCTTGCTTCTGGTTCGTCAGTTTGGTTCAGCAGTTTCAAGATGATCACGTGCGATAGCTTCTGGCTGATAAGCACAGGTAACCGCAACAGAAACTTCTTCGCCAGTACAGTGTAGCGACCTGGCATGTCCAGGTTGTCAATGAACCAGTGCAGGAGCACAATTCCGTTCTGATTGCCGGCCAGAAACGTTGAATGTCTCAGCACAGCCATGGCAACTCGTTGCTGCAAGGAATTGTCAGAAATAATACATCGCAACAGATTCAGTCGAATTACCTGCTGACTTTGGGTGGCACTGGGGCTCTCGAGACAAGCGCGCATGGCCCGGGCGCCAAACTTGACTTGTCCCAGTTCCAGGCAGCGCAAGCACATGGCATCAAATACGAAATCATTATGCGCCTCGCCCAGTCGCAAACAACCCTGAATAACATAGTTTCCGTACGGGTCTTGCATTAGTGCCAACGTGTACGGTATCAGGTCGCGCAGAATCATCTGAATCTGTGCCGGCTCTTGCGCGCACTCGACAATCTTTTGCACCACCCACGTGCCGTTCTTGTGCACGCCAACCGCGGCAAGCTTCCCCACAAACATGCTAATCACACGTGTGCGCATCGACTCGGAGCACTTTTCAATGAGTTTCTGGATGACGGTGTTGCCAAAGGAATCCGTGGACCAGTTGATCAGCTGCGGCATAAAATGTGCTAGAGTGTCATCGATCTCGGATGTGAAACTGAGTCCCATTTCAATTTGTCGCCGTGCTTCACGCAGTCGAAGCAAATCATTGTGCCGACTTGTCTGGCACAACGCGTCCGCCAAATATTTGCTCTCCAGCGGCTGAATTGTGCGCCTGAACGCATAAACATCTGCTAGTCATGAGCAGGACATTTCAACAAGGAAGTAAATTACCATTGACGCGCAAATCTGCATCCAAGTCAAGGTCGAGTTCGTACACCGGCTGTGATGAATTTGTTGTAGGTTTCACGCCGATTGCAGGAACATGGACCTTGTCAGCTAGAGAGTTAAGTTGAGCATCGGAGGTGGACGGAGCGCGCGCAAATCCAACACGAAGCACGCTGCCCATGAATTGACGTCCAGACACATCTGACTTTGCTTTGACGGCGTCGTCCAGGCGGTAGAAATTTACGAAGCCGCAATTCTTGTGCGGCAAAAGGCGACACGACTCCACTGAGCCAAATGTCTGGAACAGAGCGTACAACTGGCCTGCGGTAACATTTGAAGACAAATTGCCAACCCATAGCGACCTTGATGAATTAGTAGGTGCCACTTCTGAGCTGCCGCCTCCACCAATAATCATCGTCTCGGTCTATTATGATATTTTTTAGACAAATGTAATACATTCACAGCAATCGACAAACCTTTCCAAAGCCGACCTTGACAATGCAGCTGCCGACGTGCGCGCCCTGCATCTGCCGTTTAGCCTCCATGGAACTGGTATGGCTGACATAGTTGATGAATGCGCACTCTTTGTCGGGCAGGAGCCGGATAGACTCGATGGGGCCGAATCGCGCAAATATGTTCATTAAATCGGATTCCTGCAGCGACAGATCGACATTTCCAACCCACAGCGTACGCGAAACTTGTTGCGGCATGGAATCGCCGGAGGATGGAGTCAGGACGGGCGCGGTTGCCTGCCAGTGGGTCAGACTAGATAGCAGAGTTACAATAACTATTCATGTTGGCTTACCGTGGATTCCATCTCTTCTCTGCTGTTGGAGACGGTTGAATCGTACGCCTGGCCAGAGAGCAGCAGCGATGGCGGCAACACATCTGCGGCCAGCACGGGTCGACTGCCCTCAACCAACTCCGAGCTGTCCTGCTGCTGCAGTAGGTTCGACTGCTGATGCTGGTTTTGCAGGCCCAAGTATGCCAGGGTGCGCGTCATGGTTGAGGTCTCGCTGGATCGCCGGCTTCCCATTGCCGAACTAGGATTAGACAACGTGGCCGCATCATGTATCCGCGGCGATGGCTGTGCCTGCCACACGGGGCTGAACAGGCCGTCGCCAAACGCGGACAGACGATCAATGGGCGACGATTCGGCGGTCAGAGCGGTGCGAGTTGGCGAAAACAGCATACTCGTCGTCAGCGGCGAATCCTGGAGCATCTGCGGCACGGGCGAGTTGCACAGCGGTGAGAATGGGTTGCGCAGCAGCGAGCTGCTACTGCTGCTATTGGACAGCGTGCCTCCACCGCCTCCACCGCCGTCAATTGGAGGCGATCCAACAATGGCGGAGCTGGGCGGCAACTTGCTGGTGGAAATGTCAAACCGGTTCGACAAGAGACGGCTGGTCTTGGGCGAGGACACGGATCTCCTCGCGCCGGACAGCAATGCCGGCGAAGACTTGGAGAAGAGCGGCGACTGGTTGCTGCCGTCCGCGGGGGAGCCAAAACTACTGCCACGCGACCTGGAGCCAGCATCGCCGTATTCCGTGCGCGAGGCGCTGTTCAGCGGAGATCGCTGCGGCCCGAGTGCGGGAAAGGCGCGGGCATACGTCGAAGCGGTACTAGTTGATATGGAGAATGATGATTTGCCGGGCGAGGCGGGCGGTGATACGGCAATGTCCGGCGATGATGGTTGACGAGTGCGTCGGCCAACGGGACAGAATGCCGAGTCGTCATCGACATCGGTATCACCTGGCAGTGGCACGCCCTCCATCACGTCCGTGGGAGGAGGCATGCGTCAGATGAGTGCTAGAGTGTGGCTGTGAGTGCGATACGCCGCGGCGAAAAAAATCTCTATCCATGTGAGCACACCAGCAAGACTGCGGAATAGAGCGCCTACCTGACACGCCAGCCAGATCGTGGGCACAGATATCGACAAGTATGTGAGTGTGAGAGTGTCCAGCCGAGTAGTGTGCGTAGGTGGCGGCGGCAAAGTGTGCAAACGCGGCGAACTACACAAGCGTGGTGTGATTAGTAGTAGAAGGAAAACGGCGCAAACAATATCGCGATTTGTTTTCTGTTCACGCCGCCACGTCACCATCGTTACGGTGAACAGTTTGGTGCGTGGGTGTACAGATACGTGCATAGACGGTTATACAGACAAGGCATACAATTTTGCGTATACTGCATCTATATATATATATATATATATATATATATGCATATGCAGCACAGTGATATATAGTGTGGTATTGTATCATGTCGTCAGCATCAGATACTATCATCAGAATAGATCCACCTACCGCACGAACGTCAAATGTATCTGACGGGGCTGCAGCAATCTCGACCTGTGCTACAAGCGACGAATGTCAATACGCAATCTTCGGTTTCAATGTTGCACAGATAGATTGTGTGTTACATCGGCGATCCTGCGCGCGGATTGGCTGAGGTGTTATGGCACCTGACGTCACGTTATATTGCCACACCGTTAATACAACAAAAGTGTCAGTCAACGTGTGATGTGTATGTAGGAGAACTCTCTTTCTAGATAAATATCTTAAAACCAACAACCACACTACTGCTGGAAAGCGGCGTTTCGAAATGCCTTGCCGCGATGGTTGGGCTTTAGTGACATCCACGCAAGTCCACGTTCACCTCCCACATCCACCACTTGCTCTTCAACAGCCAGTTCAACAAATTCTGCAAGATTAGCAACATAAATAATATGAACGGCATATACTGACCTTTGAATGAAGAGCATCCCGCACGTTGATACAGCAGCGGGTTACGACGCACCAATTCATTGCCCACTTTGCTGCGTCGTGGCTGCACATCACCCGCTAACCGAAACGTTTCCAACACTTCGACCAGCAGATCAAAGTAGCCGGGTGCGTTCGGCGAGAAGCAGTGACCCACAAAGTCTCGCTCCGTATCGCGAATGGCCTCCACTTCGGGGGCCACGAGAATAGTCGGGCGTGTGGTTGTGTTTCCTGCAGTGGTGAGCACGTGTAGGCTCTGTGCCGCTTGGCTGGGCTCCCGCGCATCGCTGGCAGTCTGCTGCGCTGATGACTTGGCTGTCTCGGGGCCTAAGCATTGTTACAATGATGATGATGATGATTGATTAACTACAAGGTAAATACATTCATACGTACTCTTAGTTGTTGCCTGGGGCAGCGGCCACGTGGCCGGATCTATCAATTGCATAATATGCATTAGTTAGCCTTCTAAACACAGCACGCAACAAACCGTCTGCCAGTTGATCCTGGGATACCGCGGATGAATTTGCAGCTGCAGCAGCCGCGGGAGAAGTCTCGACACTACTGTACGTCAAAGACGGCGTGGAGGCGCCATTCAGCGCAATGAACGAGTCGGTCAGCACTTGCTGCTGCTGCATGTTCCACACATCTTGATTAAGCACGTCATAGCGCCATTCCAGTATTGCATTTGCCTGTGTGATCAACAGTCAGCAGCAATATCAATGGTCACTAGAACAGTAAGAGTACAAATAGTATAAGTAAGAGTAAGAGTAGGAACAGTGATAGAAGAGACCATGCAAATCACTATGAAAGGCAAGCACCAACCTGCGACTTGAGGATGATGGGCGCGCCCTTATTTGGCACAATGAGCACGATGGTGTAGCGTCGGTTGCGCAGCGTGGACAGCGCGTACACAAAGTCCTATGGACAAATGTCGGTGACAAGTATTACTTCACCGCACTAGCTCATACATACCCTGTCGCCACTGATCAGCACGATGGTGGCGGGCGCCGGGTTGTCGATCGCGTACGCCATGATGTCCACCATCATCATCTTGTCCGCGGCGTCCTTGCGGCCGTTGTGCGGACAGTCCGTCAGCGAGACGCCGGATGACTGTAGTTCGGAGCGCAGGGTGCGCATAGAGCGCGAGCTTGGACTGTCGTTGATCTCCAAGTAGGCCTTGAAGAGTACCACGTTGCCAAAGTGGTGAATGACGTTGCGAATGTTGTCCACGACGACATACCCGGGCATCCCGCTGCCGTGCAACTGTCAGTGGACTTTCATACATACATGCACACAGGTCCACCAGGCATCCACAGGTCCAGACAGACCACACTACGCAGACCATACTGCACGTACCTGGGCGGCGGACAGTTCTCAAAGTCCCAGAAGACGGCACAGCGCGAAGGTGCGGCCACACTGTCTCCTGCAGGTGTTGCGCCACGTCCAGCTGCACCTGTCTCCGCCTGCTGTTGCTGCTGCTGGAACCAGTGCGCCAGGCCGACATTTGTGCCGGGCATGGGTGGCACCGAAGTCGTGGTGGCCACGCGACCCGATGTAGTCATCATGGGCGGCGGTGGCTGCAGTGTTTGCGCGGCCCCATTGACCGCGGTGGCCGAGGCGCTGGCGGCTGATGGACCGGTGCCGAGACGCGTCGTCGACGTGGTGGGCGGCGCCTCGGGCAGGTCCGATAGTGAAATGGCGTACCGCAAGCTGCTACTCATGACGGTGCGTGGCGCGGCGTGGCACGGCGTGAAGTTGTGCGGCGTGAAGTGGTGTGTCAGCGCGCTTCTCACGGCGTCGGTGGTGCAAGATGCTGTGTAGACTGCGGCCGCTGCTCGGGGTGCGCTCTCAGAGTGTCTGCGCAGTAGTGAGTACCGGCAAGGCGAGGCGCGGAGTGGCGACGGCGGCGGGTATCAGCTGTGGAGGGCACGCAGTTGGCGGACAAGCTGTGACGGCCAGTGCGGTCGACGTTGCCATGGGCGTGCCGCCTGTCCAGCTGGGGTCCAATGCCGCCGCCATCGAGCACAACTACATCTCCAGCACGCGCTTCTCCGCCAAGCGCGTGGTGGAGGAGGCGCAACGGGCACTGGCCACGGTGCCGCCCGCACACCGTCTGGCCGCCCTGTCCCCCATTGACGAGTACCATGTGGGCGGGAATGCCGCCACAAGGCAGCTGGCAAGACTGGCCGGTGTGAGCCGTGGTGACCGCGTGCTGGACCTCGGCAGCGGTCTGGGCGGTGCTGCGAGACATCTGGCGGCGCAGTACGGGTGCGACGTGGTGGGCGTGGAGGCGCTGCCCGAGTTTGTCGAGGCTGCGCGCGCCCTGACACGGCTGGTGGCCACTACCGACACGCAGGGTGCCGACTCGCCTGACGTCCAACAACTGCGTCTGGACAACTGGCTGCTGCAGACACGGGACGGCAGCGGTGGTGTTCCGAAGGCACCACCCGGCTGCCGCGTGTGGTTCGTGGAGGGCGACATGCTGCAGTTGGACAAGGCGCTACAGCAACCAGACACCGACACATCTGCAGCCACAGGCATACCCACAGCAGGACCCGACCTGAGCTGTGCCTGGATGCAGCACGTCTGCATGCACGTGGCCAATGCCGACAAGCCGCGACTGTTTCGGCAGTTGGCGGCAACGCTGCGCACCCCCGGCAGCCGGCTGGCCATGCACGAAATACTGGCTGGACCGCGCTACTCACCGCCCCTCGCCGACCTGCTGTACCCGGTGCCGTTTGCACGCGGACCCGACGAGGCGCGCACCCTGCTGACGCGGCAGGCAATGCGCGAGCTTGTCACGGCGGCCGGCTTCGAGGAGCTGGCCTACACGGATGTCACGGACCAGAGTCTGGCGTGGTATGAAGATGTGCAGAAGGTCAACAGGACAGCACTCAGCATGCGCATGGTAATGGGCGCGGATGCCAAGCAGCGCTCCGGCAACATGGCACAGAATATCAGTGACAAGCGCTGCATAATCGTGCAGTGGGTGTTTCGCCGCGCTGCCGAGACCGCGCGCCTTTGACAACTTTGTCAAAGGCGTTGTTGTTGTTGTCTCATTGCATAATACAGTGAATGGATGGATATGGAGAAATATTTAATATGTTCATAATGCAGTGTCTGAATAAGATTAGTCCCAGGCGAAATCGATTTCTACAATCTTCGTTATGGGATTGGATTGCTCATTAAAGGGGATCGATTCAACGGCCACTACCAGCGCTTTTCTTCCTCTCCGGAAAATACAACCCACTTGCACTCAATGAGTGGTGCATTGTTGACTTTCGCGCCAACAAGTCTGGAATGCCGGAAAATGTGAATCGTGCCCAGAATCGCATTACGGTGATATTCACGGAAGGGTTTTGTATGACACATGCACGGTTGTAGTTGCTAAAAACAGGGAGCATCTAATGTGAAGCTTAGCACTTGAATAGAGTCACTTAAAAAGCAGTGTGACAGTTTTATAGGTATCTACGCTGACTAGGTCTCTGAGCGAGTGTGCAGTGCCAAACATATGTGATTAATGTGAAGTCTTGTGCCTAAGCAAGCTCATTTGTTCGCAGTGTTGTTACGAGCGAGTCGAACCCGGCTTGAGCGGCTGTACCGAGAGGAACCGTTCGGTTTTGGTCCTCAGGTTTTTTATATTATGGTCCTCATTTGGCCTTCGGTTTTTTATTATTTTTATGTAGGTATGCACCATAGACAGCGGGTGGCAACACGGGGGCTTCGGTAAGGGATGAGGACTGACCACGAGGACGCGACTCGCGCCTGTGCGTGACCTGCCATGTCCTATATACGAAAGTCTTCACCCGTAAAAGGATCACCTGACCGACTCCCCTAACCCTTGCTTTGATAGTTTAACCGCTATTTAGCCGGCGCGGCAACGTCACGTTTCTTTAGCAGAAGTATGTATCCATCCCATGTACGCGCTCTCTCTCATTTTAGGCTTCGCATACTCGCTTGCGTCTGCTAGACGTGTAAGGATCACGTCTACACGTACACGATACACGCTCGCTTCGTTTCGCAGACACGCACCTACGCGTTTGCGTCCACTTGACGTTCTATATCGTGCGTATCCATCCCATATTCGTACTTGAGCTCACTTATAGGCTTCGTGGACACCTATCTAAGCATTTATTTGAACTTGCGTCTGCTAGACGTGTTTTCTTCGTGCTTGACTTCCGATATACGCGCCCGCATCCCTTTTCGCTTCGTTTCGCAGGCACGCACCCATCTGTTTGCGTCCACTTGACTTCTATATCGTGCGTATCCATCCCATATTCGTACTTGAGCTCACTTATAGGCTTCGTGGACACCTATCTAAGCATTTATTTGAACTTGCGTCTGCTAGACGTGTTTTCTTCGTGCTTGACTTCCGATATACGCGCCCGCATCCCTTTTCGCTTCGTTTCGCAGGCACGCACCCATCTGTTTGCGTCCACTTGACGTTCTATATCGTGCGTATCCATCCCATATACGTGTTTGAGCTCACTTATAGGCTTCGTGGACACCTATCTAAGCATTTATTTGAACTTGCGTCTGCTAGACGTGTTTTCTTCGTGCTTGACTTCCGATATACGCGCCCGCATCCCTTTTCGCTTCGTTTCGCAGGCACGCACCCATCTGTTTGCGTCCACTTGACGTTCTATATCGTGCGTATCCATCCCATATACGTACTCGACCTCACTTGTGGGCTTCGCGGACAGCTATCCAGTTTCCATCTGTACCGGTTTATTTACGGACGTATCACCTGGCTGTGGTTTTTTTTTGGCTCGATTCCAGCTGTCTAACGTTTTCTCCGTGTCTGGTAAACCATGATTGCCGTATTTCGTGTTACGAACGCTTATGCGGCCTTTTTAGACGATCCGGCACCGACGTATATAATTATGCCTTCAAACGGTGTCAAAGCCAAAAAAGCCGCCATGCGAGCTCGCATCGCCGCCGATAAGATGAAAATATTGCAAGATTTGACCGATCGAGTTCAGATCGACGTGCCCGAGCAGGAGAAAAACAAAACTACAGCGATAGTTTATGGCCTGATGGACCCGCAGTGCATAATTTACGTACCCTCGAGCGAAGGTGATCCGACAATTCGGCAGGTGCTGGACTCAAGCAGATTCAACGATGAACTGCGCACGCGCGCAAACGAGTGGAACATCGGGTTCAATTCTATTCAGAAGCAGCACTGCAAACTAATTCCATTGGTCGATTTGGACACGACAGTTAGTGACTGGTACAATAAGGCAGTTAAGGAAAATACCTATCGGTACTTGTTATTTCCCGTTACCGGCGAAGCGTCTCGTGATTCTGTTTGTGTTCAGCTTAAAAAAGCACAGAAGGATGTCGATGATTTGCAGTCTGATCTGAATAAGGAGCGCGAAGCGCTGGAAATGTGTAACGCTTCCGTTACGGCATTAAAAGAAACTGAGCTTTACAAAATGGTACGGGATCTAAAAAAAGAGGTTAAAGAGCAAGTCGAGCGTATACAAAAGATTGCCGACAAAAACACCAGCGAAATCCGTGAGCTTCGTGACAAAAACGCTGACCTGACCGACAACAACACTGACTTAACCGACGAAATCCGCGAGCTTCGTGAAAACAACACTGAACTAACCGAAGAAATCCGCGAGCTTCGTGAAAATAACTGCGAGCTTACCGGACGCGTTGGACATCTAGAATCTGAGGTGCAGCGGCTACAACTGTATGACAAGGTGATACTTCGCCAATTGCTCGAAATGTTCATGCTTCAAGTTGAGGCGTCGGTTAGTCGAAACAACTCGGAAACAACCTTTGACTATCGAGCACGAGTTGCTGCCTCGCGCGACGATGATGCTGACCTTGTTCGCTGGGTCTACAGTGAATATAGTGCTTTGTCGACCCGTGTTGTGCATAGCAACCCCAGCCAGTCGGACATCAAGTCTGCGTTTGAGAAGTTAAACGTTTCGACCAATTACCGCATCATTTACGATCGGCTGTTCCATAACTGAACTTGGTAGCTATTTGCTCTGTTTAAACGCAACTATGCTGACTTTTAGGGGTCAGGTTGTTGTCTTTGGGTCGTTGTTCTCGTTTCCTCGTAAGTTTCCAGTATGTTGCGAGAGCATGTCCATACTAACTCCCACATTTACAGTCGCCTGTAATAATAAATTCATATCATCCTAGTACATCTATATCATATATCCTAGTACATATATATCAATAATATATTTATTTAAACGAAATCTATTGGATACATATTGCACAGTGACAACGGCATGAAATGCCACTATGCGGTGCTGGACGTGGCGCCCGACGCGTCAGCGGACGCTATTAAGCGCGCTTACCGCCGCCAGGCCCTGACGCATCACCCGGACAAGCATGCGCCAGAGCGTCGAGAGGAGGCCACCGCCTATTTCCGCCTTTATGAATATGAATCGCTTCACAGTTGTCGTGCGTTGTGTCCGTGTGTAACTGGTGAAATTATGTACATTCGCGGGAACCTGCTGGTGGCGCCACTGCTCACCTTGCTGACCAGGGAAGCATTGTTGCGCATAATGTCTGCCAGTTCGTCCAATGCAGACTCAGTGTCGCCGCCGGTGCCCACGCTGTACTGACACTGTTTGGCGGAGGCAAAGGAGCTGCAAGGTCACGCAAGGGTGGCGTTCGAGACATAGTCATTGATGGCGTGCTGCCAGACTCCAGCTGTGTGTGAAGGTTGTGAGACGCATCAAGCGGCCATCTTGGGATGTTGTTTGTCTGTGCGCCCGCGGGTGACTCGCGCTGACATGCTGCTTCTATGCAATTGCGGCTTAGCTGCTTAAATATTTTGTCTCTGTAAATACAGTGAATGTGCAAGTTGACACAGTTATATGTACACGGTAATAATTGTACAAATACAGTGTCTGAATAAGATAAATACGGTGAATGTGCAAGTTGACACGGTTATATGTACTTGAACTGTACGCTGCATTCCATGGCAGACAAATGCACAGCCGCTTTAACGCGGCGTTCCACTGGTGCCAACAGAGCCCAGCTTGGCGATTCCGTGCGAGTGCTCGCCCATCACCGTGCCGTTATCCACAATGAACTGCAAGTGTCAGCATTTAAATACATAGATCAAAATATGTAGCACTGCACCCACCTTGACCACATCCTGCTCATTGTGGGTGGAAAAGTACTGGTCCAGCTGCTGGTGCGAGGGGCGGGTGAGGATGCCTTGTGTGCCGCCGGTGGCCGACGTGAGCACATCGAACGTCTGCACAACGTCCACGAGCGGAATAGACTTGTCACTCCGGTACTTTTCAATCATGCCTGCACTGTGAGTGATGATGATATGCTCACCGCACACCACTAGTGACGCACCAGGGTTGCACATGATGATAAACTCGGGGCACTTCTCCACGCTGGTGTCCTTCTCCCGCTTTCGCCAGACCACCTGCACCACGCCGCCGTGGCCGTGGCCGTTGGTGGCAGACTTTTTGCCTGCATCGCCTGCCGCCAGCATGATGTGTGAGTACAACTATATGTGTATACGCAGGGTAGACAAGTGAAAAGCACCTTTGTTGTGGGTTCCCTTGGTCATGCTGTCTGCGCGGTGTGTGTGCGACTGTGACTCAATTTCTTCTCTGTTTCAGTCTGCCGGTTTCTGACCTGGGAATGGATTGCAGTGGAATTGTTGCTGTGCAGTTTCGATTGTATCCTCCTCTAGTTCATATAATATAGCAGCTGATGTACTCTATTTGAAGATGGTGTCGATCTAGAATAGTTTTATCATGGCGTCTCTGCCGGCACCAACGCCGATCCATTGCACTGCCATAAAGTATTATCTATACAACATCTTCATCTTTGTAAGTACCTTTGACGCCCACCAGCTCTTCGACGCGGCGTACATATCCCTGAGCAGCTGTGGGGAGTTCGTCCCATGTGCGACAGGCAGTGATGTCTGATTTCCAGCCGGGCAGCGTCTCGTACTCCACTGTTACCCGTTCCAGCCGAGTCAGGTCTGCCGGGAACGACTCCAATTCCACGCCGTCCACAAAGTATCTACATACCATTACTTTGGTGCATACATAGTGGCACAGTGTTCAATCAGTGGTCGTACTTTGTGCCAATTTTTATCTCGTCCAACTGATCCAACACATCAAGCTTGGTCAGGTTGAGCGAGGTGTAGCCATTGATCATGTGGCTGTAGCGCAACACGACCGTGTCCAGCCAGCCGCACCGTCTTTTGCGCCCCGTAGTAACTCCGTACTCGGCACCCACTCGCTGCAAATACTCCCCGGCTTCCTGGGCACTATTAGTATGATATTCTCAAAACACTGGTACTTGCATTCAGCTGTTCGGTGGGAAAGGGCCCGCCGCCCACACGAGTGGTATAGGCCTTCACCACTCCGATAACGGTGCTGACCAGTCGCGGCGGTATGCCCAGACCGGTGCACAAACCACCCACGGAGCAGTTGGATGAGGTGACGTACGGATAAGTGCCAAAATCAAGATCAAGCATGAGAGCATTGGCGCCCTCCACCAGCACTCGCTTATGTGACTGGATGGCGCCGTGCACCCGCGGCACAGTGTCCACCACAAACGCCTCAACTTTGTTGGCATATTCCTTGAAATTATTGTTATTTTACCGACCGCATGCAACTGGGACCTGCCAACCTACCAGATAGTTGGACACCTCGCGATCCTGATCGTACTCAAAGTGGCCGTACCGCTTCTTCCGGTTCTCCACCACGGAGCAGAGCTTCTTCACAAACGCCGTGTCACGCCATTCGCATTTGCCGGCGCGATACTGCGCCAGCGCCTCCATCAGATGGTGCATGCGCAGACCGCTCCGACTAGCCTTGGCGCTGTACGCTGGGCCGATGCCGCGCTTGGTGGTGCCGATGGCGTTGGTGCCGCCCAGCTCCACTTCCTTCAGCCCGTCCACCAGCTGGTGAAAGTCGAACACAATATGTGCCCGGTCAGACAGCCACAGCCTTCCGTCAGTCACGATGCCTGTGCACCACATGTGAATCATCAGCCATGCACGGGTACGCCGCGCACGCACCCTTTTCCGCCAGCGCCTTCAACTCACTGAACAGACTTGGCAGGTGCACCACCACACCGTTGCCGATGACATTGATGCAGGTGGGGTTGATGAAGCCGGACGGCAGCAGGTGAAAGTCAAACTTTTTCCCATCCACCACGATGGTGTGGCCGGCATTGTTGCCGCCCTGGCAGATGATCAGTTACAGGGGGGTGGGCCACTTGAACGCGGAACGTGTAGACATAATGGGACGTGCCTGGCAACGGCAGCACAGGTCCACCTGTTGCGAGAGCATGTCCACCAGCTTGCCCTTGCCCTCGTCGCCCCACTGCGAGCCCAGCACCACGGTGACATTTGGCGCGGCCATTTTAATGCGCTGTAAGGTTGGCACGTGTCGATTTCTATTCTTGCTTCGTGATATTATTCTATGGTTTTCTTTTTTCTTATCTTTCTTCTTTTCTTCCCTTGTTTTTTTTCTGTCTTTCTTCTTTTCTTCCCTTGTTTTTTTTCTGTCTTTCTTTTTTCCCTCATCGCGACGCGCTTCCACTTTAACAATGGCCAAATCGTCGTCGTCGAAGAAGGAAAAGTCCAGCAAGAAGGAAAAGGACACCGCCGCCACAGTGCACAGCGATGACGAGTCTTCGTCGTCGCCAGCTGTCCGTCTGGAGAATCTGGCCCCAATTGCGCAGCCGCTGGCCGACAAGAAGCTGATAAAGAAGCTGCTCAAGACCGTGAAGAAGGGTGCGTACGCGTGTTGTCTGTGCACATTTATTTACAATATTAATATTGCATGCAGCCAGCAAGGCGAAACACGTAAAACGCGGCGTCAAGGAAGTGTGCAAGGCCATACGTAAGGGCGAGAAGGGCATCGTGATTCTGGCGGCCGACATCTCGCCCATCGATGTTATTTCCCACCTGCCCATCATGTGCGAGGAGGCGTCTGTGCCGTACTGCTACGTGCCGTCGAAATCGGCACTCGGGCAAGCCGCGTCATCCAAGCGTCCCACGTCCGTGATCATGGTGTCCTCGGCCAAAAAGTCTGGCACTGACTATGAAGAGTATTTGGATGGGTGCGCCAATGAGATGTCTGGCCTGCCAGTTCTCCCGTCGGCTCTCGTCGCGTCCAACTAGAACTATTCATCTACATAATGTTGCAGTAATAGAGTGACAACTAGCATTACTTAATGGCCTTAGTGTGAAATAGAACGAACCAAATTCACATCATGGTAGGCATGTATATATGACCAGTCTGTAATAACATGTAAATATGTAAACCGAAATAATTAAATAGAAAAAAATTCATTAACATGAAGATATTGTAGATAACTTGCAGTGCCGCTCGGTTCATCACTTTGGAATGCTACAGATGGCCGGTAGCGATGCGGTGCAGCCTCCACTGGGCACTGCAAAAGGTTGAGTACGTCTACATGGAGCACAATAAAACGTACCGGCAGTGGCACCCCCGGGGAACAGTGCAATGCAGGCATTGGGGTCCGAGTAACTGTTGCCTTCCCATGTGCTGTACCATACAGGCGAGCAGATCAATTGGCCCAGACGCCAGTGCTCATCCGAGCTACCGATGGAGAGCAGCTGGCCGCCCAGCGCAGTGCACTTGGTGCGCGCATCACTCTCGGACGACGGATCGGCAACAAATTGGTAGGTCACATTCAATCCGGGCGGGGTAGTGATCACTTGTTGGGTACCGTTGCAGGAAATCGACACGGTGCCAGGAGTGGGGGTCGGCGTGCTGGATGGCTCCAGTACGGAAACTGAGGTTGCGACCGCACCGGGCCCACCAGTCGAAGTCAAAGTGAGAGTGCTGGTAACGGTCGACATGTCGCCAGTAGCAGACTCGGTGACAGTCTCAGCAGTCAAAAACGTGGTGAATACGGCCTCGGTAGCGGTGACAGTGACGGTCGATGCGGCGGGGCAAGTGGCCGAGACAGTTTCGGTAACAGTCACCGGCGGCAGGAGAAGAGAGGTGCACTCGCCTACGACACCGCCGCCACCACCAATTTTACACGTGGCCAAGTTGGGACGAGTCTGGTCGCACTTCTTGGTGTCGGCAGTCGGGTTGTTGTCACACTTGTAGATCAGGCCAGTCGGGCACTGAATGCGAATGTTGTTCTGCGAGTCGCCATAGCAGTAGGTGCCCTCCTCGGTGAATGTGTCGCAAAAGGACTGCACAGCCACCGGGTCCAGGTAGGGCACGCAGCGAGCAATGCCGCCCTTGTAGCCGGATGTCTTGAGAATGCCGCGCTCCTGGCAGTACTCGCTCGGTGCCTTGGGGCACGTGAAGAACTCGCCGCTGGGACACTCGATCTTCTGGTGCACGGACCACGGCGAGCAGTACAAGCCAACGGGACGGGAGGAGCAGAACGCCTTCACATCATCCGAGGTGACATTGCCGGAAGCCGGAGCCAGTGTCGACACCTGGCCAGAAACAGTGGCGGCATAGGCGGCCAGTGCATACAGAGCGCTCGAGAACAGAGACATTTTACGTGTGCTGACTGGAAGCTAATGCAACGAGTGAGTGAGTGAGTGGCAGGAGGGATATGTGCGTGCTGTATGGGGCGAGCATCACCCAGCACCGACTTGCCTCTCTTTATAGGTGAAGCACGACGCGGGCGCGTTGTTGTCGATGCCGAGCGTGAAGTTGTTGTTGTTGTGCGTCGGCGGCCGGGCGTGCGGATGACTGACCGAATAACTGGACAGTGCTGACAGTGCTGGTTGGCTGGCTGAAGGGTGTGGGCGACCGGACGCATTTTATAGGCGGCCAGTATGACTGGTGGGTGACGGAGAGGTGACTCAGCGGGGCGCGTGGTGCGTGTGGGCGGAGTTTGTAATACCCTGTAATACCGTGTGTACCGCTGCTCTGACTCATGCCCTGCACGTGTGCGTATGACACCTTGGAAACATACAGCGGGGAGTCTATTGCCGCATAGAACCTGCACACACTCGCTCTCATGGCCAAGCTGGCATGGTCACTTCGGCCACATGCTCGGCGGGAAAGACGCCGTACACACCGCGGCTTTCACCCTCCCAGAATCCAGGTACTGTGGACGACTCCTTCTTGTACACATATACCATCTCATCTGCCACACATGGGCACTGTCACACTAATGCTATGTATGGAACCGACTAGCTCACTCACCCTTGAACAGTGTCAGGTGCTCATGCGTGGTTGGGATAAAGTCCGACACCACCCGGCAGATGCACAAATAGTTTGGGGCGTACGTGGCCGCACCATTCGATGAGTCGGGCGGTGTCGGCGTGTCGTCCCAGTCATCATCTACTGACGGTCGGGGTTTACCAGCAGCACTGCCTTTGTCCGCCACGTTCAGCGCTGATGCAGCCGCCTTGACCGTATTTGTACTGTCTGTTCGTTGCTGCTGTGATGTCGCTGTAGCTTCTGGTGGCATTGCCGCGCGATGATTTAAACTTTACTGCTTCGGAGGGTCAGGCGGTGTTGAGTAGCAAAGCAGCCAGCCAATCAGCCTGTTGTCAAGTGACGTAGTCCGCGGGCATTAATGACCAATATTCGATAATAACTTTATCGAATAAAGTGCTGCATCTCAGTATTTCTCCTCTTCTAGTCATTGCCGAAAAGAAATTATCCTTTTCTGCTCACAATCTTTAATAGCCGTTGTTGAAATGTCAAGCCACGCAGTTTGCGTTACTACGATAAATTTGCGGTAGCCAATCCGAAGCAACAAGCTGTGTCACAACCGACATTTGAAGCGTCGAAACGATGTTAAGCACATTCTACGTTTAGCATAGATTCTCGCCATGCTGTTTCCAACTGCATCTCTGCTGCTTTTACACGCTTCTGTGTGCTTAGCATCTCTAATTAGCGCTGATTATTGCCCGGTGATCACGTCTGCTTGCACTAGTGAAAACGGCGAGTTTGTCGGACTGGATGACGGTGCCACCACCAGCCGAAATATGATGGCACTTTCGGCATTTCGCAAGAGCAAGAAAGTTCCCGTTTTAAAGTATAAAGGAGGTCGCGTGCTCACCGGTGATCTCACGGCTCACCTCGTTTTCTACGGTACCAATTGGGGAAAGAGCATGACACACTCCACAGTGGTTAGGACCGTCAAGCGCTTTCTCAACAACATTTCGAAAACAGAGTACGTCTTTGATTATGCTACCTTGGTCCATTTTTTAACATGTTGCCCAGTTGGTATAGCACAACTCGATTGTACTATGAGAAAAATAAGCATGGCAAAAGAACAAAGGTTCATGGCCACGTTTCAGTAGGTCAAGTGGTGACCGTTCCGACCAGCAAGTTCGGTACAAATTACAGATTTTCGCTCGCATATGACGTCCTAAGCTACGCTTTCCAACACAAGTCACTTCCAGTAAACGAAAAGGCAGTTTATTTCGTATTCACGGACTCGACGTTCGATAGGGACACTCAGATGATGTGTGGCTACCACTACTATGGAAAAATGGTGGGCAAGAAAGAAGTTCGGCAGGGCCCTAGTACTAGCAAGAAAAAAATTGTTTTGCTACGATATTTGATGGAACCCACACAACGTACGTGTTTTTGCTAACTACGCGTGATCAGACATTTATCTAGGTGTCACTATCCTCATGCAAAATCCCCAGTTTTAGACGCGAAATTGTCTTATGTAGCGCATGAGCTGGTATTTAGCATAATGGTATCTGCGGCTCATTTGATTAACCTTAACCGTAGACTGAGATGATAACGGACCCCTTCATGAACGGGTGGCGCACAAGCGATAGACAAGAGAACGCTGATCTCTGCAGTAAGTGGATTGAAAGTGTAACGATTTGACCGCTAACTGCGGTAATAGCATTTTCCTTTTCCAACATGCATGGAAAACATAACGTCGAGTTCAAAGATCACGGCAAGACGTACCGCTACCAGATTCAGGACAACTGGGACTATAGAACCAAGAAGTGCAGAAATCACTGATGCAATTTTGCTGACTGTAATGGAAATGTTGACTCAATACATAGATTTTACATAATTTTACCTTTGTTTCTTGTTCATCGCTCCAATTATTTCAATGCATGTAGCTATGGCTATCTTTGCAAATAGAAGACATCAGAGAGACCGGAACAATTTTATCTATGGTTTACGTTGTTGGAATCGTCGGGCGGGTCGGCGGGCGCTCATTGATGAGGAGCGACGATTCCACTGATGCGCATAGCCGCCTGTCTGCAGTGGCTTAAGACGCGTCTCCACATCACTGGACGACACTGTAGCACCGCCTTGTTTGAGCTTCAGATCCGCCGGCGGGAGCAGTGAGTCTGCCTGTACAGCGTTATTGTCGGCATTTTCATCCGCGGCGATGCCGGTGAGCATGGATGCGCTGGCCGACGCCGACGATTCGCATGTGGCGCCAGTGGAAATCGGCGCAGCAGCCTCCAGTTCAAAGTGGGGCCGTTTTTGCGCGCGCGGTGATACCGGCGTATACTTTACCTTGTGCGCGGCGATTGTAACAGAGTTCCGGGGACTGGGTGCGCGCAGCCGTTCCAACTCTCTGGCCCCCGGAAGTGACTGTGAACTCTGCTGCAGAGTAAGGGTCGGCAGTTGAGGAGCCGATGCGTCGGAACTTTCAACTGGAAGCGAAGAGGCAGAGAGATTTGTCGCGGCCAGCTGTGCCAGCTTTGCACCACTGACGACTTGTTCGTCGCGTAGTATAGATATCGGAGTGCGTGGACTTGGCGGTAGATCCTTGTAGGCGCTGACACGATCTGCAGCAGCCATGCCGCTACGACTTCCACCAACTGCAGGCCGATCCAGAACTTGCAACGCGGGATGCGCGTTTGTCTGTACCAGTGGCGGCGGAAGTGCTGGCTGCGATGACAACACTGCGCGCGCAATCAGGGTCGGCCGGCGCCGCGAGTCCACTGCCTGGCGCCATGCCATGGCCTCCGGTACCGTACGGGCCTGAAACACGAGCTCCTGGTTGTTATTGGTGCGCACGGAGAATGTACGCTCGTCGGCGCCTTTGAACTGGCGCACGCGCGGCGCATGGTACCACTGGCCCACGAATGTGACTGACTCGATCGAGACAGTCTTCTTGAGTGCAAAGTAGCCGCTGGCAACCAGTTCGTCCACCCAGGCGGCGGTGCACGGATGCTGGTCGGGCGAGAGGCGCATCAGACGCGCCAGCACCTTGACTCGGCTGAGCAGAAGTCGGTGCGGCACGGTCAGGCACAACATGCCGCGCCACAAAGGAACGGTGATCGCGGGTGAAGTGGCACTATTCGACGCGTGGCGACCAAGTGCCGGCTTGACGGTGGACAGGACGTAGATGTCGATGCCGTCATACACCACGAACCGACTGCGAAAGTTGCCGTGTCGATTGCGCTCCATGAACGACGAGTACATGCGAAATTTGCCAGGTGGCGCCACAGTCAGGATCGCTGGCTGCAGCGGCAGAGCGTTGCGCATTGGGGTGGCTTGTGAAACAAGCGGCGAACCAGCGCGTTTGCCCGGCGGCGGGTGACTGGGTGGCGGAGGGAAGCGGAACACGGCCAGCGGCGACTGTTTCAGCGAGTCGGCACTGTGCAGCTGGCTGGGAGCCGCGCGCACACCGCCGCCAGCAACTGGCCAGAGAGCGGTGTGATGCGACTCGGCGGTGGCCAGAGTGTTCACCGCGGCACTGGTGTCACTAGTGCTGCCGTCCACCGCCGCACCAGTGAGCTTTGAAGTAGCGAACCGTGTGCCAATGCCGGCCGCGCTGGACATGCTGTAGCTGCGCCGCAGCGAGTCAAACACATTCTCGATCTCGGTGGCGAATGAGGAGCGCCGACTGTCACCGTCACTCTGCAGCCGCTGCCGCATCTGCCGGCTGAGACTGGGCGGGGTGGACGAGGCTGTGCCGGCTGTTGTTGCCATCTCAGCATTGCTTGCCATAATGTAATGTCGCAGTGTGCAAATTGCGTTGTTCGCGCTGTGTGACAGCCAGACAGCAGTATTTAATATCGGCGACCAATCAGCGTGCTCCAATTTCGCTATCATTGATTCTTGACCTCAATTGCATGGCGCGAAAGGATGATTTTGTTGGATAGTACGCGAGATGTAAATACAAAATATCTGTGATGACTAGCAAGCTGTAGGTAAAAGCCAAGTGAAGATGCCAAGTGAGTTTACGGCTTCATTGTATGACGTATGATGATAAATACATTACTTTGAGCTCCAATTGCGGCACACCAGTTACTCAACCAACTGCTTTCGCACTTAAACTATTGGATGTTCTGTGTCTACAATCTAATGGCTGCTCATAGTAGGATTACGTGGACAATGTGAAATGTTTTTCTATAAGAATTGGCTGTCTACTGTGGATGGACAGCAAATGTGGATATAGAGCCAGCCTTCTCGCTGCAGCACTTCCATCTCTTTCCAGCTTATGACAACGAGATCTTATTCGCCAACAATGCCTTGTGCCAACAATATTTTGGTCGTATTGAAGCAGTTAGAAATCAACATATCATATTGGGCCATCAGACAAGGTTCTGATGGCACAATTCTGGCACAATCATTTTGTGGTGGCACGTCAGACCTGCCAGTTTTGGGGTACGATGTTGGACAGCGAGATATCCACTTAGGATAATAGTCCAATTACATTAGAAGTTTACAATTTGTTGACAATAGGCATATATGTACCGACCAATAGTGAGGAAACAGAGGAAAACCGCGTGCGGCAACAGAAGCCTTAATTTAGGCGCCGACGAATCAGGCAACGATGCCGCGGATTGCCAGCCAGCATATAAGCGGCGCAGTTGTCTGTCACTGTAACAGCCGTCACGTTCTCGAATACCAGTTGCTATAATGCCGCGACGCAGCATGGACATAATCGCAGTAATAGCGGCAGTAGTGGCTGCCATGTCAGTGGCGGTGCAGCGCACGGACGCCGCATGCTGCTACTCAATGACACCGAAGCGTGTGGACGCCAGCACGTACGATTTCGACATGACCACCGCGTCCAGTAAGGGCGCCGCACTCGGCTACCGCTACCAACTGTTTCTCCAATTCCCCGCCGAGTACATCACCACGCTGACGGCGCCCACCAGCGACCAGACATTCTCGTGCGCGCCGCAGGCCGGCAATGCGTACACGTGCACCACCACCAACACCGATGTGTTCCATTTGGTGTGGCGTGTGGTGTCGCCCGGTGCGTTCGTCGGCACACCGCACCTGGACAAGTTCTCGTTGTACAACGAGTCGTGCGTGCTGTCACCGGCACCGTGCACCGTAGTCTCGGCCGCATCCGCTGGTAACGGTAACGGCACTACGGCAGCCGGCGGAGACAACCAAAACACTGACGGCACCGTGGACCTGGGCGCGCTGGGCCGCGTGCCAAACAACACCTTCTACCCCATTCTGGCCGGCGCGCTGATCACCGTGGCCGGCGTGGCGTACCTGGCGTATCGACGCTCGCCGCACGCCACACGCGGCCAGAATGTGGAGGATGTGGAGCGCGCCATGACAGCGGGCGGTAACGGCTCCGGCTGGTTCGGCGAGAAGAAGGAGAACAACAAGGTGTACAATGCCACGGTGCCGGTGAAGCGACACGATGCAGAGCGCGTCGATGCCAGCGGCTACGCCCCATTCAGTCCCGCAAACCCGAACCGCGCCCCGGTGGCCAACATGCCGCGCGGTGCCAAGCAGGCCAAGTCATCTTCTTCGCAGCCTTCATCGTCAACCTCGGCAGCGGCGCGTCTGTCACTGCCGAAATCCGGCGGTCTCGGCAGCGGCGTGTCCGACTATAACCGCGCGTCCATGATGCCGGTGGGCTCGCTGCTGGCTGCCGAAGAAGCCGCAAAGTCATCGCCGCCACGCCGTCAACGCAGCAACAAGAATCGCCTATCCAGGCAGTCGGTGGCGAGCAGCAGCAGCAATGCCAAAGACGAAGAGTCAGACACCGAGGACAATGACATCACCGCCATGGCGCCCGTGCGTCGATCGCGCACCCAGCGCAAACCGGCTGGACGTACAGTGCCGCGCCGTGACCTAAAGACTGCCGACAAGAATGGCGATAGTAGCGATGAGAGCAGCAGCAGCAGCAGTGATGACGACGAAGAGCTGAGGAAGCGCGTGGTACGAACGAAACGCGCCGAACCCGTGCGCCGCTCACAGTCCCGCAACACACCTCCGCCGGATGCGATGGCGCCCAAACAGCAGCGCCCCAAGGCCGGCACGCGCTCCGGAAAGTCTTCTCGCCGGCCCGCCGCTCCCAAGAAGCCGCTGGTGGAGTTTTAAACATGTAATATACTTATAGCAGTCTTATGGAGTTCTGTATAATATCTGCATGTATGTAAGGATTATATTGCTTGATCTGCTTTGGCATTTGCGCCCATAACGAGAAATCTAAGTTGATAAGCATATGAACATTCAAATATGAAATAAGTACCCTTTGGTGGTGATGACACTGCGACAGGGCGACGTGGCTGTGAAGCGGCATATCCAGCGCGGAATCAGATTGCCCGTGAATAGCGGCTTGCTGGCTGCAAATGCGTCTTCAGCCGCTACTGACACAGCATTCTCACTGTTGTTGCCACCAACGGACGAGAGCGTCGAGAGTGCAGTGGCCGATGTAACGGATGGCAAGCTGTCAAGGATGCCGTGTTTGCGCAACAATGCGCGATAAAGCTTTGGTGGCAAGAGCTCTGGATTGTTAGAATGTGGTAATAAATACATATAGTGCACCTTTGTCATCGCCGTGTGTCAGCACTTCGATGCCGTGGGTGGCGCAGTAGCCCAGGAGATCGTGATGCGGCGCTTGGCAGCAATTTTTAAACGTGAAATTAATGTGGTTAAGCGCCGGCTGTGTGCCCACCAAGGGCAAGAAGGCTTCCAGCATGCGCGTGCTAAAGTCCACAACGCCCAGCTTTTGTATGCGGCCTTCATGAACGCATTTCTCCAGTTGCTACATACAGCGTTGTAAATTTACTGCACTATTAATAAATACTCGACCTAACCTGCCACACGGCCGCCAGCTGTGCCAAGCTCCTGTCCAACTCATCTGTGCCCGGTGGCTGCAGAAAGCCCAGCGTGAATGTGGAGATGGTTTCGATGCCATAAGAGGGAGATCGCAAAGTATTCATGATAAATGGAACGTCCACGCTTGCTTGCGTCTCTGCCGGATCCACCAGCCACTTTACTGTGCGCGTGTCAATATGGTCATCTACACAATATGACATATATGTACCAGCAACATTGAGGCTGCATGGATCGGCCGTGTCGTCGCCTGGTTGCACCGGGTCAAAGTTCAACGTGTCGCGGATTACAAGGCACGGCGCGTCGCTGGGAAACTATAGTGATAAATTAATTTGAAGAGATGCACCATCGATAATGACACACACACCACTGGCAGCGAGCTGGTGCCTGGGTGGCTGGCGGTGCCACGCTGCCGTCGCAACACGTCATCCAGCGCAAAGATCAGCTGCGAGGCGTTAGTTGTTGCTGCTAGCAGCTGAAGAGTACTATCTCTACCTCCTGTTGTGCGGACTGCGCAGACGCCGCGTGGCGACTCTGCAGCACATTGCCCGTGAGCAGCAGGAGCAGTTGCGGGTCGCGCGATTGCATTCCCGCACTCGAATTAGCTCAACCTAATTTAAGGCGTGTTAACTCAAGGCATTTACGTATTGGCTTAAACATCCAGTTTTTTAATATAATTAACTGTGTAAATACCTTCAGCGAGGCGGCAAGTACGCGTCCTGACTCCAGCATGTGCCAGTATCAGCCACAGTGAGCGCAAAGTGTAGATATCGCGGCCTTCCAGCAGTGCAGTCCAATTTTGCGACTTCAGAAACACTTGCTCGAATACGTTTAGAGATGTGTCCATATTGTCACCTCGTTGCAGCATCTTGGCAATGGAAACTATTGGTTGCCAGGTAGTTTCGTGCAATAGTAGTGCAACCAAATTGTATCCAGAGACATCATTCACATCGCCGATGCCTTCATCGCAGTGGCACTGTGGTGATTTATCATCTTCCGCATTGTTGACAACTACGAGCAGAACCACTTCGCTGCCAAACCTTGGTACGCATCGCTTTGCCATGGAATTCACCCATTTTTCATTCAAAGTCTTTTGTACTGGCATTTGGATAGCTGCCACCAAGTTTCGCTTTTGAGACTCTTTGGATTTTGCGGAGATTTGTTCAACAAGTCGTGCGGACAGTTCCTGCAGTTCTAAAGGAGTGTGTGCAGCCATTAACAGCAAAATCGTATCATGTTCATGATCGTCGTAAACATTCTGCATCAACTTTGTGCGACATTGTGGTCGCAGCTTGGCGTGTCGACGCCCGCGGGAGGTATCGATTGCCAGTTGCATTCGGGGATGCATGCTGCATGCGCCGTCATATTCCTGGACCAGTGCAGGAAATTTAGCCGAGTGCCTGGCAACTGGAAGCAGGGGCCGCCATCCATTCGACATTTGTCTGCGCACTTTGTCAGCTGGCATTAAGTAACGCTACACATACAGGTAAAACAGCTCCATGGAGCGCGAATCCTTGATCGGATGGACCAGAGCGTACCTGTCGGCATATCAGTACATACTAATGCATTGTATATCACTGATAAATATCGATCGCACCGAAACAGGGCGTCCCATGGCCGCACAGGGAAGGGTGCCACCATCTGACCCAGGCTGTTCTTGCCCATCGGAGCCACAACGCCGTCACGATCAACTTGATAGTGCAGCAGTTTAAACACAGAGTCTCCGCTGGCCTTATTATGTCCGCATCCAATGCGGGCGTGCTTGTAGATGCATCGCCCTACTTCAACGTCGGAATGCAGTGATCGGTGATCGCGCATACATTCACCAAGATGCGGTGCTACGGCACGCACCACGGCGGCACTGAGCACATAGCCCATACCCTGACAGTATGGCACGTGTAATCCAAGTGATGAGCGTTCTGCAGCGCGACCACGAGCCGGCAAACCAATATATGTCATTGTTTCTGGCTTTCGCGGCAGCGAGTCGAAAAAGTGCAACATTCGCTCCGGATTAACCATGGCATCCGCGTCCATCTATGGAAGTATAAGTGTTAATGATATACGTATGTACATATAATGTGAACAAAGCAGACCTGCACAAAGTAATCCGCATCGCCAAGTCTACCTGCCATATGTTGCCACAATTTAAACACCTTTTTCAGCGGTGGATACGAGTTGGGAGCGTCCACTTGCACAATGCGACCATTCGGTAGATCAGTGGAGTCGTTGCTGGGGAGCCGCAGCTCGCCGTCCCCGTTCCCAATGATGAATATAACCTCGTGAGCGCCAGATGCCTCCAGTGCGGGTATCCAGGTCCGACTGGCAGCGCCGCCGAGTGTCATCAACTGGTGCTCGTCGCACATTACGCCGACAAGTACTCGGGGCCAAATTGGCGTGGCAGAGCCGTCAACCACGGCGTCTCCACGATGCTGTTCTTCAACTTCAACTTGTTGTTCTAGAATTGTGCTGTATGCCACCGGCGCCGGGACGGTGACGGGGTCTACATCGTTATCCATCCCTTCCGCTGTCCACTGCGCAGACAGTGGCGTCGCAGGTGGCGCAGGTGTTGTAACAGTGTGCTGTAGGTCCTCATGCCACATATGTGTCTCTGTAACTGTGCCCACATGCTCGCCGCCACTGTCACCGCCCAGCCACCACGGCACAGACATGGCCACTATTGCCAATGCCACAAAGAGCCCGCGGCACAGTCGGCGCCACTTTACGTATGGCGGCGGTCGACGCATACTTCTATAATGTATGTATTATGCAGAAAGGCACAGTGAATGCACACTGAGAGTACCAGTAAATACATAAATATAATCTTACTGTGTATAAAGATATTGTGTATTGTGTATTATGGTTCTATTGCATCTATTGTTTAACCATGCATATGTATGCAGTGTATAGTACTACCAGTTTGTCACGGGCGCGGGAAGAACGCGTGAATGTCCGCCATACCGGTCTGCAGCAGAGCGGCCACGTCGTCGTGACTGTCTGGGCGCAAATGCTTCGAACCCCACTCCACAGTGTATCCCAGGTCCCACAGGAACTGCAAGTACTCGCGTGGTTGATAGCCGGCCGCCTGCATCTGTCCCGTGGCAAACTCGGAGAATATGTGTTCGGGTGGGTGTGCACGCAGATACTCCTTGGCAGGCGTCAGCGCCATCATCTCGTGGCCCTCAATGTCAATCTTGATCAAGTACGGGCGCACATTGGTGGCGGCCAGGTATTCGTCCAGACGCCGCAACTCCACCGGCTTTTTGCACTGCTTATCCGCGTGGTCCGCTTGATCCCCGCTGGTGTCCGCGGATACAACGGCGTGACCCTGGTTCGAGTCGTCGGGCACGTCCATGCACGCAACCATGGCCCGAGTACTCAGACCAAATGTGTTGACCACAACATTGTCAAATCTGTTTGCCGCCACCGTGCACTTAAGTATGTCTGCGTTGGAGGCCAGCGGTTCAAACGCGTGGACAATGTGTCCCATGGAGGCAAAGTAGGCGGCGTGCAGCCCAATGTTGGCGCCAATGTCCACAATGACGGCGTTGCGCACACCGACGAGCGCCTGCTCGATCTGCTGGCGGATGTGTGTCTCGAAAAAGTTGCCGGTCTCCACATTGCTCACCACGGACTCGCTGATGATCACGTCCTTGCCCGGCTGGTGTAGATACATTCGGAACGGGTGTCGGAACTTGGTGACCACAGAGCGCTGAGCGTCGCACATTTTCGGATCGACAACGGGCAGTGGGAATCGGTCGGGTGTGGAGGAATGGACTTCGTGGATAAGATAAGGTTAACATGTCCACAATTCAAGTCCACGGTGCTTACCGGGCGCAGCCATGTCACGCAGATATGCCGCCGATCCAGCCGGGGTGAGTATGGCCGGTATCACTATCACTACGGAGCCGATGGCAAGAGCCAGCACTACCAGCAAGTTGCGCAACTGTCGTGCCTGCATATCAAAAGCTTGTTCCGGGTTGTTGTATATTGTTCGTGTCGGTTGTTTGTGTTTGCTTGCTTCGAAGGCAAATCTTATCCGACTGTTCACGTGCTTGTTTGCCGGCAAGTCGCTCAAGGCAACGCCGTCACCTCTTGCTGGATTGTGCAATCGCAGTCATCGTCAAAAAAACTTTAACTTTATTTATAGATTGATGGAAGGACAGATGCTCTATTAATGGATTGCAGTAGGATAGAAAGTCTAGAAATAGACAAACTTGATTTCTTGACATGTTTGATTGACATATCATGAGCACACATACGTTGGATGGATCGCACAAGCATTGGCGCTGGCCTAAGTGAACTTGATGCGCGGACTTGAATTCATGGTTTACAGCAAATTTTTTTCCAACACTCATGAAGTATCATGACAAAATGAGTGTGCATTCAGATTATGTTAAATAGACTCTCTTGAGTTGCCAGAACTAATGCTGGACATGAAGAATATCATAGATTATGTTAAATACACTCTCTTGAGTTGCCAGAACTAATTCTGGAAAAATGCATGAATATCTGCCATGGTGGAATTGAGCAGTGCTGCCACATCCTTGTGACTGTCTGGACGCAGCAACTTGCCATTCCACTCCACGGTGTATCCCAGGTCCCAGAAGAACTGCAGATAGTCTCGCGGTCTGGTGCCAGCGCTCACCAGCTGTCCCGTGGCAAACTCGGAGAATATGTGTTCGGGTGGGTGTGCACGCAGATACTCCTTGGCAGGCGTCAGTGCCATCATCTCGTGGCCCTCAATGTCAATCTTGATCAAGTACGGGCGCACATTGTTGGCTGAAAGGTACTCGTCCAGACGCCGCACCTCCACCGGCTTCTTGCACGGTTTACGATCACCGGAAGATTGTTTTCCAATGCCGGTGATGACTGCGTGACCCTGGTTCGAGTCGTCGGGCACGTCCATGCACGCAACCGTGGCCTCGGTACTCAGGCCGAATGTGTTGACCACGACATTGTCGAATCTGTTTGCAGCGATGGTGCACTTTAGTATGTCTGCGTTGGAGGCTAGTGGTTCAAATGCGTGAATTGTGTGGCCCATGGAGGCAAAGTACAGTGCGTGCAGCCCAATGTTGGCGCCAATATCCAAGATGACCGCGTTTTGCATACCGACGAGGGCCTGCTCGATCTGTCGGCGGATGTGTGCCTCGAAAAAGTTGCCCGTCGCCAAATTGCTCACCACAAGGTCACTGATTATCACGTCCTTGCCGGCCGGGTGCAGATACATTCGGAACGCGTGTCGAAAGTTGGTAACCACGGAGCGCTGCGCGTCGCAGAACTTTCTGCTAATAATTGGCAGCGGGAAGCGATCCGATGTCGCTGCCAAGGACGCGCTGTTCACTTTAACATCTGAGACTGTGTTAGCTATATTATCAAGTGCTGCGGCAATGGCCGCACAACGTACCAGCATCGCGCGGGACAGTAGACGCACTAGACACCGCATCAAAGGGCGTCACCAAGTACACCACAAAGCACACTGTGAATGTCGCGACAACAACCACAGAGCGCAATAATCTTGCGTGCATTACAGTGCGTGACCAGTGTGTACAGTGTAAATATAGACAGCGCGCCACATATTGCGCGTACGGCGGCATCTGCCGAATTGCACGGCCAATCCGGCGCGGTCAATGTCGACAGAGCAATCAGCGGCGGGCGCAGCGCCTGACCAGTCGCCGCTTTCGACACCGCAGTCCGCCACTCCAGCCGTCAACTGGGTTCCACTGCATCAGAGTGCCACCATTCTGCCGTCTCCCGTACCACTATCGCCACCGCCACTCCACCGCCATAATGCACAGCAGCCGGCCCGTCGCCGCGTGCTGGCCGTGTTTGACCGCGACTACGGCACACTCCGATGCCCCGCCATACCCCAGTTCTATCCACGTGTCTCGGCCGACACGGCCTCGGCCGGTATCAGCAGTGCCCACTCCAGCACTGCTGCCGACATTGAACGCGCGGTGGCGCCCCACATTGACCGTATGAATGGGATGCTGCGCGCGGCCTATGACCCGCTGCACTGGCGGCACTGGCTGGACGCGTGCATCTCGGTGCTCACATTTCACATATACGGTGGCCTTGTCGGTTCCAGCATCACTTACAACGGCCGTGTACGTTGTAATATAAGGCTACTTCATAATCAGTATAGCCTGCTATAGTTTCTAACTTTGTGCAGCTCATGGCCGCGGTGGACGCGCTGGTGGAGGATGTGAATGCTCATGTTCTGGCGTCAATGCAATGTCGTTTGCTTCACCCCGTGCACACGGGGATGCTTCGGGTATAAACTACTTATTGTCCATAATGTCCTGCTACTAACTCTCTGCATCGTAGTTGGAAGTGGTTCCTGTGCTTTCAGTTCCAAAAGACTAATTTAATTCGGGAGACAGTATCATCTGTTGTTGTTATGTTTATGATATATCTGTGTAGCTTCACAAGGTGGATGCACACACTACTCGTCGTCACTCTCTTCTTCGTCGTCGTCATCCTCTTCTTCTTCGGCCGTCTTTAGCCACTCCAAGAACGGCCCCGCGTGTTTCCTGACAGCCCTACTAATATCTCGGGGCACATACTTTTTCGATGACGACTTGGCGCCCCACTCCAGAATCACCTCCTCGTCCAGCAGGTCCAGATCGTAGGCCAGCTTGAGTAGTCGAGCAACTTTCGGAGCCAGTTGTGGGTAGAGCACGCCACAGAAACGTTCCATGCCGCCCAGGAATGCTTTCTGTGCCTTCTCGCCGCTGAGTAGGTGCGCGAATAGGGCTTTGCGCTTCTGCAGCCCTACCACAATGGTGTCGGCAGTGAACAGCGTCTGTATCAGCACCACAGCGGCCTTGTCATTGCGTATGCCAAGCTCGCTGATCTTGTCCAGGATATCCTTACTGCTAGCATCGGGCTTGTCTTCAACAAACGTAGCCAGCTGTTCCAGTGGATCTAGCACAAGGTGTTAAACTAACAGCCACGTAATCAATATCACTTACCATTGGCAGCCTCCGCCAGCTTCAAAGCACCCATATCTTTAATGCCCTCGCCGGTAGACCAGTCGGCCAACTGGGGCTTGATTCCATCGGCGTCCGGAAGTTGAGATGCTTCCTGTTGAATGCGCTTGGTTAGCTCGTCATCTGAACCGCCTTCACCGTCTCCCTGGTCACCATTGTCGTCGTCATCATCATCACCATCGTCACCGGCAGCAGCATCGTTGCCCTGCGCGGCGGCATTCTTGGACTTTTTAGACTTTTTCCCGGCTGTGCCCGTCGAGGTGGTTGTGGTACCAGATGAGACGGGCGGATTCTTGAGAATGAAGGCCACCAACTTGTGGCGCATCTCCACTCCCGTCCGCTGTCCGCAGGCTAAATGCGAATTAATATATGATGTATATATACAATAGATATAAACATTAGATATATATACTCATACCCTTGCACTGACGAATGAGATCACCACCGGTAATCATGAGATCCGTCTCGGGATTCTGGCACTTGGCACACAGAACAAACTTGGAGATGAACCCGTCCAGAATGTCTTGCAGACGCGCGGCATCATGCGCCCCGTTGACAATGTAGCGGTTGTTGGCCTCGTCGCAGATGACCTGCGCGCCCAGATCCACCCCGAAATACTTGGTCACGTCTGCGCGCACATGAAGGTCAGCAGCAGCATCCAGCACCATCAGACAGCACAGCGACACGTGCATGTGGGCGGCCGGTTGAGCGCCTTGGCCACGTCCGACATGTTGGGCACCACGGTCTTTATGCCGTTGCCCTTGCCCTCGATCTGCACGGCGCGCCCGTTAGTCCTGTGCAGATGCAGATATGGAAGCGAGGCACAATCACGCACACACACACATGCACACGCACACACACCCACCTTGGAGATGATGCGAGGCATCTTGTAGCGGTAGAACGAGTCATTGACATCGCGGCGAATATTTATCGTCGACATTTGGCGATTGAGAGGGTAAGGTTGATGATTGAGAGTTGATAAAACGATTGAGAGTTAAACCACATTTAAACACACACACAAAACCACATCAGAGGCTGCAATTCATCACTGATGAAAACACCTGCTTTTTCGATGGTTTTATTGAACTTTCAGTTAGGGATATTAGGGTACTATCAGGGCGGTGCTTCCCTCCCTACATGGCCCTATCTTGATGGCATTCCCTCCATCCCTACCCTAACGTCCCTAATTTCTATTATGGCCATATATGGAGGGCGCCCTAAAAATCGTCGGGCCCCTGATCACAATGCAGCAAATTGGTCAGGCCATTGTTGATCGAACTCGCCAGCTGGGAAGGTCTGGACTGCCAATTTAATTGTAAATAAATTACCATTCCTTATAAAATAATAATAATTGAGAGCTGCGTTTATGTGTGTGTTAGTGTGTGTTAGTGTGTGTGCGTGTTAGTGTGTTAGTGTGTGTTAATGTGGTGTGTGTGTGTGTGTGTGTGTGTGTGTGTGGTGTCTAATTGGCATTCAGCTCTTCTCTATCAGTATTTAGCTCTCTCTCTGTGTAGCTCTCTCTCTGCATACAATGTGTATATATATCCAGAGCGCGTATGTGTCCATAATGCATTAGATAGTCTCCTCTATTCGGTGCCTGTTGGCGGTGAGATAGGCGCGCTGTGCGGCTGTGAGAGGTTGCCGCCGCTCCGACATCCCTTGCAGCCAGGTGACATACTCGCGCACCTGCTCTGCGTACACGTCCATCACGCACACCGCGCATCCATCGCCGCAACACGCGTCCGGCTCCGGCTCCACAGGCTCTATCATTTGTGGTGGCGGCGTGCTGGCTGTGGTGGACATTGCAGCCAGGTGCAGCCCAACTAGTTGTCTACGCGCAGCAGCTCGGTCGCCATACCCGCTCGTGACCCATCCCGGCGTTGAAATCAGTGGTAGTCGATGTGCGCGCAGCAATATAGAAATTGTGCGACGCATTACGCGCCGTTGGCCCCTGTATTGGACAGCCGCAGTCAGCCTGCGCCACGCTTCCATTCACACACACACGCACACCACACAAAGAACCGCAAATAGATTTCGCCACTCCTCATGACGACCACTCCGGCCGTTCAGCTCACGCCGCCGCTCAACTTTACCAAATGGGTGGCGGAGAACAAGGTTGGTGGAATTCGAACCGTGCACTCACTATGGCTGTCGTTGATGTTGGATAGGACCGCCTGCGTCCACCCGTTAATAACTTTTGCATTCAGCGCGGCGCCGACTTTGTCACCATGGCCGTCGGTATGTGTCGTGCGCATATGCGCACAACGTTCGTGACATGTTTACCCATATTGTGACCATTTATTACGTATACATCGCTTTGTATTGTAGTATTTGATAGTTACTATTGCCGACTCTTACAATTCTGAAGGGGGCCCTAATGCGCGTACCGACTACCACGTGCAACCCACCGAGGAGTGGTTCTACCAGGTGCAGGGCGACATATGTCTGAAGGTGGCGCTGCCGGCTGCAAACGCGGAAACCGGCTACGTTGACCCCAATGCTGCCCCGATATTCAAGGACATAATCATCAAGGAGGGCGAGACATTTCTTCTTCCTGGTATAGCGTTGTTGTTGTTGTTGTTGTTGTTGTTGTTGTTGTTGTTGTTGTTGTTGTTGTTGTTGTTGTTGTTGTTGTTGTTGTTGTTGTTGTTGTTTGTTGTACGATGGATTGTGGCTGATAAGTATTACAGCCAATATTCCCCACAATCCATGCCGTTTCAACGATACCGTGGGGCTGGTGCTGGAACGGTCGCGGCCGCCTGGACTCCCGGGTGTGTGCATATATATATCGCTTGCTATAAATTGTGGTAATCTTTTTCCGTGTGCAGACAAGTTGCGATGGTACTGCGAAAAGTGCCACCACATTGTGTATGAGGGATCGTTCATCCTGCAGGATCTTGGCAAGTGCATGGAGCATATGAAATTATTCTCTAATTAATGAGCTGACTCGTTCCAGGTGTACAATTGAAGCCGGTCATTGAAAAATATTACGCCGAGAAAGCATTGCGTACCTGCAAGCAGTGCTCCCATGTCAATGGGGTGCCCCGTCTGGACCCCAGCACTGGTGCAGCGGTTCTGGAACACAACTGAACGTGAAAGCTGTTACGGGGCAATAAAAATAGATTAATAATCGCTCTAGGTATACTAATCTATGTAATGTATTCTGCACGCAAACGAGCTGTATTGTCTTATCTGTTGTTTGCCTAGCGTGTAGCTGATTGGTGGACCCGAGAGCAAGGATGCAAGTAAGGGGCTCCGCGGCGGCACGTGTCTTTCATGAAAATTTTTCACGTCGTGGTCCCAGCGCTGGTTGGCGCGGTACATGGCGCGCCTGCTAGTAATGCCTTGTCAGAGTTTATGAAGTGGTATCACAGTGGAGACCAGACTGCATATCGATATCATGGCCCAGCGACACACGCACCGGCGCCCCAGAGGCTGATCTGGACGCGGGTGCTAGCTTACCATTAGTTGATATCAGTGGTAGTAAAGACGTATCTGCAGCAGTACCTTATTTGTGTGATGATGAAGAAATGCTGGAGGAATTTTCTTGGAACGGAAATGAAAGAAATGCGATATTTCGAAGACCTGTCACCCCAACTATTCTCGAGCCGCAATTGATGTATCACGCACCAGATTTTTTCAGTGCTTCGTTGCAACAAAAGTTTTCTTACGCAAAGCGATTCCGAGAAGCGATCATCAACAGCGACTATTTTGATGTGATGGATGCAATCCAGAGATTAAAGGTGCCAATACTTGCATTTGAAGGAGCCAAGCAGTTGCATCCGCTATTCTTGGCCGTCACGGCAGGCAACACTGGCAAGTAATCATGCAATTTTTTGTCTTTTTTTTAAGCATATGCAGCGATTCTTGAGTACATTATCCGACATGGCGTCCTAGCACAGAACAGGCAATCCGGACCTGCGCCAATGTCGGAAACTGATTACGTCTGGGGCATTCGAGGTCCTGATGGCGAAACAATTCTTGCTACAGCGTTATTGCAACAAAAGGTGAGTATTGCACGCTGGATCACCGCAAAGTATCCCATCTTGCTGTCCGTTGCCGACCATCATCGGCAACTTCCTCTGCATCAGGCGGCCAAGCTTGGATTGTGTCAGATTGTTGATGCGATTGTGGGGTCGCTACTCGGCGGGCCCGACGCTCCCCCAGTGCTCCATATTGCGGATGTCGACGGATGGACGCCGCTGCACTACGCAAGTGGTGAGTGTACTGCTCACACAGTTGACGCGATGCTGAAAGCGGGTGCCGATCCAAATGTACGCGGCCCAAAGAACGTGGTCCCGCTTCACTTTGTTGCTGCTGGTGGTAAAGCAGCGTCGATGTATGCACTGTTGGAACGTAACGCGAACCTGCTTGCCAGGGATGAACGGATGCAAACCGTATTGCACTACAGTGTGTGGTGCCCTAACGAGGCAGACGGTGTCTCCATCGTGCATCAAGTGCGATCGGCAAGTAAAAATCGTCTGGGTATCCTCGGCAATACGTTTCATCAATGGACCAATATTGATGGAAAGTCGGCGGTTCAGATGGCTTTGGAGGCAGGCAAACATGCGCTAGTGGCGGCGCTTGACGAGTTTGATAAGCCTTGATATTTTTTCTTAATATATAGTTTTACAGTATTATTTGCGCATATATATATTTACGCCATTGAGTGTAGGGAGTTCATTGCGCGGTAATCATTGGGCAGTCGCTGCAAGATGCAGAATGATCCGTCGATTGATCGCATTGCATCTTCTCGATATGATTTTATCCGCGCACTTTGCGCTGGCACTGCTGACACTGCTGGCGGGTAGTGCTACCTGCACACCTCCTGATGATGAAGATCCATACAGAATTGTGTACTGCAATGACACTGACCTAGTTACTGTGATGCAAGTGCGCAACATCAGCTCTATATGAAATTCCTTCACGAAGCTCTTGAAAAAGCCGACTTCGGTGCCGTTTCATACTTTATCCAAACTCTTCATGTACCCATGGTGCCATTCAATGGGGTGCATCCGCTGTTTGCAGCAGTCAATGGAGGCAATATTGCCATACTTGAATTTGTAATCACACTCGGAACCGAACGGGGTAATATGGAATTAATTTCTGGGTATTTTACCGCGACAGACTATTTGCGTGTAGTGAAAAGTGCCAGTGGGGAGACGGTTCTTGGCTATGCGGTCGCCCAACAGAATGCAAATGTTGCACTATGGCTCGTAGACAATTTTCAAGATCTGCTGGTGGTTCCAGATCAGCAGCAGAATTATCCACTCGATCTAGCAGCCATGAAGGGTTATTGTTTCATCGTTGAGACGATTCTCGACTCCAAACTGAAGTATGATCAAGCATTCACGGCGGATGTACTGGCCCTCCCAAATGGCCAAGGGTGGCACTGCACTACGCGATCGTTCAATGCTCGCTGAAATCCGTGCGAATGTTGCTAAAAGCGGGTGCTAATTATGAGGTAAGAGGTCCGCTCAATATCGCACCAGTTCACCTGGCAGCCTATGCTGGACAGGCAGAAAATCTATCTGCATTACTTTACAGCAATGCAAATATGTTTGCCCAAGATGATAACGGGAATACCGTCTTGCATCAAGCTGTGATGTGCATTTCTGACAAACGTGGTGCTGCAGTCATCCACAGAGTGTGGCAGGAGTGTCAGTAACGTATGAACCAGTTCTGTGACACATTTCACGGCTGGCAAAACAGCGAAGGAAAAACGCCATTGGCTCTGGCCACGGCGCTAAATAGGACTAGAGCAACGGCGGCGCTCAACAAATTTTACACAGTGCAGAACAAGGTTGTGGCAATATAATGCGTTCAACACTGCTTCATTATATTAGATTTCACGCATAGGCGTGGGCCGGTTGAGGTTAAGTATTCGAGGTCGCGGCCAGGCATTCTAGTCACTTTCAGTTCGAAAGCAGACCGTAGCAGACCGTATTGACGGCTCTATACAATTTTAACTACAAATTGCATCATATATGAATGAGAAGAATAGCGAGATACAAGATGCAGTATTTAACAGCTGAATGAGCGCTGATTAAATCTGGCAAAGAGTCAGGGGGCTTTAATAGGATGCAGGGGCTCCTGCTGCATCATCTTCCGAAAATGGAAAAATTATTTTGTAGCGCGCTGCTCTTGCTAATCGGACTTCATGCTTGCCACGCTGTTAACGGCTACAACCGGGAAGACCGGCCTGGAAAGGCTGGAAATGTACCAGAACCTGATGCTAGGGACGATACCCGGCTTGGTTCCACGTTAATCCTGCAAACTCTGCTATGGCCGCGAAGAATCACCATGTAATCAGCACGCGTCCAGTCACGAATTTTGCGACAAATGTGCCTCTCTCATGGCAGCCAGTGGCAGCAAGCATCATGACGCATGTCTTTGAATTCTCGGCAGCGTCACCGCAGCTGCAACAAGAGTATGTCAGACAATTTGCGGACAGCGTTGTGCGCGGCAACATGGACGGAGTGGTACACGCGCACAACGTGCTAAAACTGCCACTAGCAACATTCGAGGGAACACAGGGCCACCATCCGCTGTTTTTGGCCGTGTATGGCGGTCACCTCGATGTGTTGCAATATCTGATCCTGTGGGGAGTGCAGGAGATGCTGTTCTCCGCCGGCGGTCACAATGCAGCGATCGTTGGCGCCAACAAAAGTTTTGATTTCCAATACATCTCGCTGCTGCGCGGTTGCAATGGAGAAAATCTGCTTGGCTCAGCGGCGACATATGGAAGGAAGATTGTGGCACGGTGGCTGTCCATGCGGTTTCCACGGCTTCTGTTTGCCGCCGATAGACGTGGCCGACTCCCACTGACACGTGCGCTGGTCAACAAGAAGTGCAGCGTGGCCATCGAGCTGCTGAACGCCGTTCATACGGTATCAGACATGCGAGTCATGCTGACACGTCGGGACAGCAATGGATACCTTCCGCGTGATTATGCGCTCGCAAACTGCCCCGGCACCGCGGTGTCCCTCATCGATGCCGCGATGCAAAACAATTAATCGCGGCAAGGTGACCAATGGGCGGTGGCTACACATTAGAGCTGATAAATACAAAATCTGCCGGCATTTACACTACACTACACAATTATTTAGCAATATATCTTTAGTATATTTTACATGCCGTGTTGTATGTATGGTGTAAGTATACAGAGAATATTAATACACGCACAGGCAATGCCAGCAAGGAACCGCGCGGGCGCAGATGCCACGCTGTCGGATGCGTTGCCGTCGGGTGACAGTAATTTTGAAGAGTACCGTGCACCCAAGGACGGCCACGAGACGGCGGGGGATGGGGAGCAGCGCGGCTCTGCTGTCGAATCTCTCGGCTACATTGGGGGCGCATTGGCTCTGGCGTGGTACATGGACCTGCCGGCGGTGCTGTGGTCCGATTCCCGTGTTAATAGGTGCGTTATGGATACTGGAATGATGAGTGCCCTTGATACAAGAGTATTCCGGTGTATCAGTCTATATTACCATTTCAAACTCTACAGAATGGCGCTGTATGCATCGGCGACCGCGAGCGGATTGTTCACGGTGGTGTTCGCCTACCTGACTGTGTATCTGGTGCACATGCGCGGCATCAAGCTCACCGAGTCCACTCAGTACACACAATATGCCCCGATGGCTGTGCGGTTGGCCACGGCATTCGGTGTCACTGCCTATATAATGTTCAACGTGGCGGTGTGGCCCGTGTGGAGCTGGCTCACTATTCCCGCCGTGTTCATCTTCCTGCTGGGCACAATTGCCGCTGCCTCGTTCGTGGGCTGAATAATACTTCATTGGTATTGCGCATTACGTGAACATACACTGAAATAACGGTCTTGCTCTTTGTGATGCACCTGTAAATGAACACTGAAATCTATGTGGAACCGTGAGAGTGCAAGCGTGGAGTTCGAACGAGGAGTGGGATTAACTAGTGGCTAAGCGTACAGGACACTACTGGTGTGGCCGTCCTAACATAAGAGTCAGCATGAACGCACATAATTTCCTAAATGCACGTAGCATAATATACCCCAGAAGCGTGATGATGTCCGCTGCGACGATACACGCCAGAATCGCCGCTGTATGTCGTGGGACGGCGCTTGCTTGGACGTCGAAACACAATAACCCAGCAGCAGACGAGCAGTGTAACAAGTTCCGGGACCACCAGCACCAGAAGCGCAATGAATGTCGGCTCATTGTACGTCAGGGCAAATGACTTCATCGTCTCATAGCAGCCGTTGGTCGCGCTGCCAGGGCACGTGGCCGACGCTTCAGCGCGATCACTCGGATCATTGAATCCACAACAGTTTCCCTGTGAGTAGGTCATACTTCATTACAATATTCATGCAGTACAGTCATCATGAATATAATTTCATCATGCTCACCTCATTCTGTATGGACAGGCGCGTGTCAGCGGGAACGTTCGACCATACACTGCTCAGATTGTCCGTTGATGTGTCCGACAGTTTTGATATATTTACTGCCAGCACTATTTGGCCTGTGGGAAAGTACATTTAGTTGGATCTCATCTCTTGGAAGATTATATAAATACGTGTACGTACAAATCATGATGGCCAGCAATATCAGCGTGAACAGAATGAGGAATCCACGATTTCGTATTCCCGCACAGCCTGCGCCACAGTGTGTTGGAGATTCTTATGAGAGCATTTGGTTCATTAAACACATACCGCAGAATGATGTCAACACCAGAATTGCGCCCACAACAGCACTGCCTGTTTCAACCGTCAGCCAGCTGCAGTCAGTCATCTAAAATGCATTGTTTACCGATGATAGCTGTGGTCTGCGACACTGCAGCGGCACCGGTTCCATCTGCAATGCAGTCAGTGTCAGTCGGAGCGCGCACACACACACAGTTAAACACCGGCACTGACACAAGTAGACATAGGAGGCTGCACCGATAAGCACCGCGCCCAGCACAAAGAACAGGACACTGAGCAGGTAGACCAGGAACTGCGCCAGGAAAGAGTGCACTTTGCCGTCCTTGCTGGACATTGGTGTTGGCGGCCGCAGGAAAGAAGAAAAATCGGCGGAAAGAAGAAAGTTGCTGGAAAGAAGAAAAATTTGGCGGAAAGAAGAAAGACGGTGACAGCGCCGAGATAACCGTGCTTGGCGCTCTTTCTGCTTTGCTTCGTTGCGCGCGCAACCTCCGCTTTGCCCGACCGCCAGAACATCTGCTACCCGCGACACACGTCCCCTATCTCCCACAGCACTGTCTACTGCTTGCTATACGCTCCTGCACGCATGCAACTGCTTGCGTACACCGTGGTCAGCACTGGCCTTGCCGGCCTGGCCGTGACTCACGCCTACCTCACACACGGCCGCCAATTCTACCCGGCCGCCATCCATCTGGCGCACTCGAACGCTGCCGTTATGGTACGTGTGGTCAGTCAGTTTGGATACCCTGCGTCTAATCTGCTACAGGCAATGATGAACATGGTGGTGCTGTCGGCCGTGTTGGTCGGCACACTGCTCAAACGCATCTTTATCGGTCCGCTGCGCGTCATAGAGCACGAGGTGCATATTGCTTTTTATCCAGCTGTCTGTCACGCACTGACATGCTTGCTCGCAGCATCTCTATGAGCGGCTGTGGTTCAGCATCTCCGAGTCGTGTTTGGCCATGACGATTTTCCGCGAAGATTTCGGCTCGCAATTTGTCACCTACTTTACATTCTTGCTGCTGGTCAAAACATTTCACTGGCTGGCGATGGACCGTGTGGACTTTGTACGTATGCATGATATATATATATTAATAGTGTGCTCATTCTATTGTTGATAGATGGAGCAGGCGCCACAGATGAACCGGTCTTTCCACAGCAAGATGCCGGTGCTGATGTGTTTGCTGTTTGCTGTGGATGTGCTGATGGTGCACTACGCCGTCTCTGTCACATACGCCTCTGGGCCCTCCATGATGTTGCTGTTTGGCTTCGAGGTGCGAATTTCGTAACCACTCTGATAAAGTCTAACATTCAGTTTGTGATATTGGCGTCGAATGCCCTGGCCACGTTTGTAAAGTACGTGCTACACACAATTGATCAGCGTTCCGAGGCCGCTTGGGAAGAGAAATCTGTGTATCTTTTCTACTTGGACCTAATAACCGGTGCGTTGAATGTGGTTTTCTGTAAGAGCTCATCCCGTCAGAGTTCATCAAATTGGTGACGTACACTTGCTTTTTCGTGATCATTCTGAGTCATTACGGACTGCCGCTACACATTATTCGCGACCTGTACACTACGCTGCAAAAGTTTATAAATCGGCTACGCTCGTTTATCCAGTACAGGCGTGCAATGGCCAACATGAATAGCCGGTTCGTATATCAATACTTTGATGAATTCTTCATCTTATAGTGTTCCAGGTACCCGAATGCCACAATGGCCGAATTGCAGCAAACTGATCGCACGTGCATTATCTGTCGTGAAGACATGGATTTGAGTGGGCAGCCGAAAAAGTTGCCTTGCGGACACATTTTCCACTTTCGGTGCCTACGATCCTGGCTGGAGCGGCAACAATCGTGCCCCACCTGTCGCCGAACTGTTCTCGTCCCAGAGACCGGTACACATCAATGTCATAGTACTTGTTCCGTATCTTACTCGATCGCAGCGCCACCGCCAAGGATAGTACCTTTGGCAAATCGACCTCCACTCGGACTAGCAGCAGGACAAGCAGCACCGCCTCCCATACATCAGCAACCTATACCACAGCTCCCACCGGTTCCAAGACCAGACGTGGCTCCAAATGTTCCAGCAACCGCGCCCCCTCCAGCCGGATCATCCGCGCATGTCATGCCACCACTACCGCATCCACCTGCATCGTCGTCCTCGTCATCATCCTCTGCGACGTTGCCTACGTCTGCGCCGCACTCACCACCATCTACTACCTCCATGCCCACTGTACCGCACATGCCCGGCTTCCGCCTTATCCCCCTATTCAACAATCATCCGGCTTCCGGCGACAGGTCGCACCTGCAGCAGCAACGCTTTCCTACGGAACAAGTGATGCCACTGCTCTCGGACGAGCAACTGCGTCGGATGGAGGGCCAGTTGCGTGACAATGTCGTGGAGCGGATTCGATTTTTATCCGGTATCCAGGACGAGGTGTCGTCGATGGTCGTGCGACTGGAGCAGTACTTGTCGCTGGTGGATTCTCAGACGGCCACCGTCACAGGGCAAGTGCTTCCACCGCCACCTTCACAAGCATCTCAGCCTCCGCAGCAACAACCACAGTCACCGTGATTGTGTGCCGTGTGTTGGTCGCGCTGGAAAAGAGAGAGTAATAAATGTGCTTTGGTGCAAGATACAATGTATTAGTATGACGACAGTGGCAGCTGCTTAAACATATCAAAAGCTGGAAAGTCACCATGCTGACAAGCGATGTTCATATTTCATGCAATATGATTTCTGTGCGACATTGGTGTTTGCCTCAACTACTTTACATAGCTGCAATACAAACGACGAGGGCAACAGTGGCAGAGTTCAAATTTATTTCATCGCTTGTCGTCTGCAAACGTCTTTTAAACCTCGTACACTGAAACTATCCAGCATGTGCAATATGGACGCAAGGAATTCAAGGAACTGCAGTCGCTGAGCTTGTTTACCGCCATCCGGGATATGCTGCGCGTTCAGAGGGCACCGCCGATGCGGGGAGGACAAAGATGGTCCGCTTTCACATTAAATATCTCTTAATTACGTGCCATCAACCAAGCTGTGAATACTCAAACACATCTTGGCCGCGCCTGTGATCTGTCGTTCTCGTTACAGAGGCCCTACGGCATTTGATCTCCGTGGTTGCCATGGCCATTTCAACTTGTCCGCACTCTCTCCAAGATATTGTTGCTGCATCCGATTATTGCGCAGATTATACGCAATGGTATGACAGTATTATATATCCGCTGAATACTACTACCAAGGTTTAAAAGATGACTGCAGGCACCGCAGCCCACGGACAAGGAGTGTGTCAAGGTGGTGATTCGATGTCGGCCAATGTCTCAGCGCGAACAGGCGGCCAAGAACGCCAGCTGCGTGCAAGTGGAACCCGCCGCACACAGCATCACCGTGCGCAGCCCGACGGAACCGGAAAGCACCGCCAAGTCATTCACATTCGACTACACGTTCGGATAGGAGACCAGTCAGGTGGACGTGTACGATCTGACTGCCAGGCCGATTGTGGACGCGGTAATCGCCGGCTACAACGGGACCATCTTTGCCTACGGCCAGACCGGTGCGTACTCGATACATACAACATACGTGTATATAACATAATCAGGCTCCGGCAAGACATTCTCCATGCAGGGAGTGCGCGATGGCCCGGAGGAGCTGCGCGGAATATTGCCACGTTCGTTTGAACAGATATTCAACCACATCAAGGCCGCCGAGCAGAACGTGAAGCATCTGGTACGCGCCTCCTACTTGGAAATCTACAATGAAGAGGTGCTCGACTTGTTGGCGGGCGACGGCAAGGCGGGCGACCGGCTGGAGCTGAAGGAGAGCCCCGACACCGGCATCTACGTCAAGGATCTGTCCACGTACATTGTGCGTGACATTGCCGAGATCGACAAGCTGATGGCCACGGGGAACAAGGCGCGCGCCGTTGGCTTCACGCTGATGAATGCCGAGTCGTCGCGGTCGCACTCGCTGTTCACCGTGACAGTTGAGACGTCCGAGACCGTCGACGGCAGCGACGAGGAACATATCCGCGTCGGCAAACTGCACCTGGTGGACCTTGCCGGCTCGGAGCGGCAGTCCAAGACGGGTGCCACCGGTGACCGGCTGAAGGAGGCGGCCAAGATCAACCTGTCGCTGACGGCGCTGGGCAATGTCATCTCGGCGCTGGTGGACGGCAAGTCGACGCATGTGCCCTACCGAGACAGCAAGTTGACGCGGCTTCTGCAAGACTCGCTGGGCGGCAACAGCAAGACAATGATGGTGGCCACGGTGTCCCCAGCCGTCTACAACCTGGACGAGACCCTGTCCACACTGCGCTACGCCAACCGTGCCAAGCAGATCAAGAACAAGCCCAAGATCAATGAGGATCCCAAGGTGTGTCTACTGTGTGTTGTATGTGTGTGTCTACGTCAGTGGGGGGGGGGGGGTACCCCTGTGGTGTCTATGTCCATGCACAGCCGCAACACTGCCAGCCGCTAACTGCTGCAGGACGCAATGCTGCGAGAGTTTGAGGAGGAGATTCGAAAACTGAAGGAGCAGCTGGCGGCATCCGCGGGAGGAGCCGATGGCAACGATGCACCACCGGAACAGCCGTCACAATTGACAGACACACATGCCACGTCGGAGCAAACGGCGACACACCCACACCGTCCCCTGCAGCAACTCAGCGACGACACCATTCGGCAGCGCCAAGAACAGATTGACACTGAGCGCCAGGCCATTTTGGAGTCTCGCACAATGCTGGAGGCAGATCGTGCCCGGCTGCTGGTGGAGCTGGACGCGCGGCACAAGGAGATCGAACAGGAGCAGGCGGAGCGCGCCGAAATCGCCCTCAAGATCCAGCAGTTGCAGCAACAATTCCTGGTGGGCGGCGTCAACCTGCTGGACGAGTCGGAGCGCCACGCCATCGAACTGCAGAAACAGGCGGCACTGCTGGAAGAGAAGGCCATGATCGAGCGGCAGCTGCAGCGTGATTTGGAGATCCAAGAGGAGCAGAAGCTACGCGTGGAGGAGTCGTACGCCAACCTGCAGGAGGAAGTGTCGGCCAAGACGGACAAGCTGAAGAAACTGTGGACACTGACCATGAAGCACAAGCAGGAGCTGGGCGACACGCAGGCCGAGATACAGCGTGAGCGGGACGAGCTGCTAAACACAATTCGCCAATTGTCGCTGGACGTGCAGTACAAGACCCTGCTCGCCTCCTCCTTCATTCCGCGCACCTTCATGGACTACATTGAGGGCCGGGCACGGTTCGAGCCAGAAACCGAAACGTGGCACCTTCCGCTAGCACATCTGGTGGAGAATCCGGATCGTCAGCGCCGCCAAAAGGCCAGCGGTTTGCCGGCCAGCTACACCGGCGACGACATGCTGGACTGGAGTACGGATCCCGCAATCCTGTTCCCTGATGGACTACTGTCCTACGATGCTGCAAATCCTGCTGGCGGAAAAAGTGGTCCGGCAAGCGTTCTCCGGGGTCGACCACGGAAATCCTCACTGCGCCTGAGCACGGCCGATGCCATCAAACAGTCCGAGCTTGCAATGAGTGCCGCGACACCGGAAGCGCGCGGTTTGGCCGATAAGGCAAAGCATTACGCATAGATAGAGTCAATATATACAAAAAAAATATTCTATAAATAGCCCAGGCCGGAACGGGGACTCGTCTGGACTCGGCCAGCAGGAAAATTGCACTTGTAGCCTTCCACGGCAAAGTTCTCAAAATCCACATAATCAGATCGAATATCCACCACAGTGCTGCAAAGATCATCCGGCGCGCTTTGCAGTTGACCCAGTGACAAAATGTTGGCGTCGGTCCGGCTGCTGTAATCAGAGTAGCCGCGCTTTTCATAGTCCACGAGAAAATGGTCCACCTCGGAGCTGCCCACCGGCCCCGAGCCAAGATTGTTGCACACGGAATCAGCACGTGCAACAATATTTTCACTGCCGAGCGCGATACCCGAGTCCAGATTCCCACTGTAATATGGCGTGCACAGATGCAGGGGAGATTCCTCGCTGATCAGTCGCAATCTCTTACTGGTCGGCGTTGCCAGAGGGGGATTCAAAAAAAGATCAGATGTCAGCTGTGTGCTTGAACTGCACAGAGTTGCCGCCTCCACCACCCACTCGTCAAAGTCAGAGTCGAATGTGGCGGCCCTGATGGTGATTAATAACAGAGGAATAACGTCAAATAACTTTTGACGTTATTCATACCTCCGTATAGGCGACTTGTTGGCGGCCTTCATTCGCACATTCATTTCATTGAGCAAATCTTGGCACTCGTCGCGCAACTGCTGGTCAGCATCACACAGGCTGTCAAACTGCTCCAGCGTCTGAGTCAACAGGTTCACGCCAATTTCCACCACGCCGCGCTGTTCTAATTTGCGCGCCAGAGCTATGAGTAGCGGCACGGAAGAAATCGATAGAACGGCCAGCTTGAGGGGGAAATCCCACGAAATCTCCTCCAAAGCCGCCCAGTGAATCCATGGTGCCTCTGGCGCGCGTGCTAGTAGATCGGCCAATAATATAGTTGCCAGTAGTTCCGTCGACTGGCGTAGAGTTATTGACTGCAGTGCCATATCGACTAACTGGTGCAGGCGGGACCCATTGAGCGGTGTCGTTGCAAAACATTTATGGATGAAGAGAGATGCCCACGCACGCAACACTTCTAGATCTTTTCCGGCATCACAGTCGTTGAACACAAACCAATTTAGGGCTTGCCAAGCGTGCTCGGAGCTGTACGAGCTCTCTGGAATACTTCGATAGAACTCTATGAGCGCATACTGACTGCTAGCCGACATGCCAGACACGCTCAAGCCCGACAGTGTCTGGAAGAATTCGTCCGCCTTGCATAGCATGACGCTAGTACTGTGATAGAATGCCAAATCCTTATACCGCAATGTCGTGGTTTCGCCAGACAGCAGCGCTGCACGCACCAGGAATGCGCACTGCAAATAATGTGAGGTACTAGAAGATGCATATATACACAAACACTTGTACAGAGAGCAACATAACATATATACAGACACACAACTGTGCACACCTGATATCGCAGGTCCATACGGAGACACGTTTCAATTAGATCGCGCACTGTTTCGGGTTGGCTTACTTCGCGGAGTACGGCCAGCGTGACCAACTGCTGCAAGGCCACAAAACTGCCATAAGAGCTCTACATATGTGTGATCATTACAGAGGTACTCACCGACGGTAGTGGCCGGGAATGCACTCGTAAATCTCCTCCTGCTCCTCCCTGTCCAGCTGATCTTGCTCCATCGCGTCGCCAATGACATACGCGCACAGTTGGCCCAGAGGTTCCACGCGGTAAAGCTCCAAAGTATCTCGGGCGCGCTCCACGTGCTTGCCGGCGCCAAACTTTGACAACGCATCCCGGTACGCCATCCGCAGGAAGAGAATGTGTTGCCGCGCCGGCGAACACAGTCCCAAAAACTCGGCAGTGTACAAGTGTGGCTGACGGCGGCCATACTTGCGGCCGATGGGCGTCGTGGTGGCAGAGGTGAGCGGTGCCGGTTCTCGATGCTGCTTATTCACAGTGTTGTTGGTGGCGCCCGGTGCGGCGAATGTCCTGCCGACTAGACGGTGTCGCCGATGCAGGGAGACAGCTCCATGCTCCCTGCCGGCACGACTGTTGACATGAGTGTGTGTGATACATCTGCCGGCACACTTACCCCGCCATATCATCTACACCGCGACCGTGGACCGAAGAGGCGGGCTGTCTGGCCGTGACCGACTGCATCACCTTGCCCAGCGCCTGCAACTTGCTCCGTATCGGCCGCAGTGTCCGCCATATCGTCTGCAGTTCGACGGGCGGACAATGCGATTCCGCGTGCTCCATTGTGTGTGTGTTTGTGTGTCTATGTAATAACACTTATTAACACTATATACTATAATACTATACTATAGTATATACTATAATGCCGCTTATATATATACAATGGCCAATGGACTTGCTTGTGGAGAAAAAGAGGAACAACCGATTAGATTATACTCATGCAAATGTTAAATGCTCCTTTTATGTAAAAAACGAAAAGTTTGCCAAATGTGCAAGGTCCACTCGCCGGACATGGTCGGCTGTTATGGAAGGCATCTCAGATGACGGTGGTGGTAGTGAGAATGTATACTCGGCTGATGTAGTTATCGCGGCAAAGTCCAGCGCCTTTAAATGTTCTACAGACCCCGCCTCGCGTAGAGATGGATGAGATGATTTGTCACTTGATGTCTTGGGCACCAATTGCGTCAATGGGCCGTCTGACTCGCAGCACAGACACTTTGAATCCTTGTTATTGTTCTCCGATAAGCAAGTAGAACACTTCCACTTTGCCGCGGTGTCGTTGGTGAATCCAGGCGAAAACATTGACGACGCAGAAGTTTTTGAAGCATGACGAGCAGCAGATGCACCCGGTTTGTCGGACTCGCAGCAAAGGCACTTGATATCCTTGTCGCTATTCTCCGATAAACACGTGGAACATTTCCACTTGTTGGCGGTGCCTGGCGTAAACCCAGGTGCAAACATCAATGATGATGTTTTCGAAATGAGAGGAACCGTGGATGTACCCGGCCTGTCACATTCGCAGCAAAGACACTTTGAATCCTTGTCGCTGTTTTCGGATAGGCAAGTAGAACACTTCCACTTTGCCGCGGTATCAGGAGTAAAACCAGGAGCAAACATTGACGACGCAGAGCTTTTCGAAACGGAAGGAGCTGCGGAGGCACCAGGCTTGTCTGACTCGCAGCACAAGCACTTAAGGTCCTTATCATTGTTCTCCGATAAACACGTAGAACACTTCCACTTTGCCGCAGTATCGGGCGTGAATCCAGGAGCAAACATCAATGACGCAGAGGGTTTCGAAACGGAAGGAGCGGCGGAGGCACCAGGCTTGTCCGACTCGCAGCACAAGCACTTAAGGTCCTTATCATTGTTCTCCGATAGGCACGTAAAACACTTCCACTTTGCCGCAGTATCGGGCGTGAATCCAGGAGCAAACATCAATGACGCAGAGGGTTTCGAAACGGACGGAGCGGCGGAGGCACCAGGTTTGTCTGACTCGCAGCACAAGCACTTGCTATCCTTGCTATTATTTTCGGATAAACAAGTTGCACACTTCCACTTATCCGCGGAGACTGGGGTAAAGCCGGAAGCAAACATGCCCGCAGGAACCGGCTGGACAACAGCTGTGGACGGTGCACTTGTATCCGGCTTGCTCGACTCGCAGCACAGGCACTTGATATCCTTTTCGCTGTTTTCCGAGAGACACGTTGTACATTTCCACTTTTTGTCAGTGACGGGCGCAAATCCAGGAGCAAACATTCCCGATGAGACGAATTGTTTGGGGGCCTACTTCGTTAAAATAAAAAAAAAAAAAAAAAAAAGTCGCACATAAAGCGATATTCACACCTCATTAGTGGCAACACTTTCAGCGGCTGGCGGCTTACTGGGAGTAAAGGTGAATTTGGACGGCGTCTCAGTTGATTTAGCACCAAAGGTGAATGGTATGGCGGTGCTGCGGACCGACGTTAAACACAAAATCAAATAATATCAGCTCCCAGACGTACCTCGCGCGGGTGGAATTCACGACAGAGCTCATAATCGACATGGAGCTTTTAGTCTGCGGAGCCGGACTCTTGAATTTGGACGGAGAGGGCGAGATGGCGGCCTGTGTATAATATGAGTGAGCGGGGTGATGCAAGTAATAGGTCTGTTACCTTGTCCATCAAGTTCAGGTTGCCGTCCAGGACGCGCAAGATTACCTTGGCGGCAGAAGTGACGGGTGTCCGCCTGGAAGACATGTCGTGGAGAGTTACTCCGTCCGTTGAAGGTGCGTTCTGACGCGGCGGATCCTCGGGTACAGTTGCGGGTGCCTTGGACACCGCCGCTACAACCCGTCCCTGGGATCGCAGTTGAATGCGCTTGTACGGTGGAAGTGAGACCAGCTGCTCTTCCGTGAATGCTTGACCGCGTTTCGGTGCCTCCGTGCTGGCGCGCCGACTGCCGTTACTGCTGCTGCTGCTGCTGCTGCTGCTACTTGTACTACTCCAACCAACGCCCACGCACTGGCGACGGATACGCCGCAGAGAGCACACTGGTCTGGCAGACGAGCAATCGGCACCTGGACGCCTATTCTCTGGCCGGGCAGCCTTGGACGGAAGCGCGTCCGCCGATTCGATCTCGGCGTCGGCAATATTTCGTTTCATCTGTACTTCAGCGCTTTGTCCATTTGCGTTTGCTCTTAATAATATCGCCTTCTAGTACAGATTGACTATTTTGAAATGGACGCTGCTGACAGAGCGCGCCTGGAATCACTTATCCACACCTCTGTGGAATCCGTGAAAACACTTTCATCAAAAACGACTGCAGCTCTGTCCGAGCTGCAATTGCTGATGCAGCGCAATGCTGCACTAGAAGGCGGCGCCCTTAATCCTGCTACCGTAACGGACGATTTATCTCGCCGTGAATGCAAAAATTGATGCGTGCAAATGTCATTCCGGAATATCATGGCGAGCTATCCGTCAATATTACCCGAAAATTTTTAAACGCCTACGCCACTGCATTTTCTACCTACAGCCTCAGCTCCGACGCGCACCAAATTGCAGTTGCAGCACATCACCTCCACGGAACTGCTGATGCTTGGTGGTGCACGCTGGAGGAACGTCCCACCACCTGAAACCTGTTCCAAAAGGCGTTCCATCAAGAATTCTACCTAGCACACGATGAAGCAATTGCGCGTACGGAAATCACATGTATTCGACTTGAGGCTGTAGGATCCCTTGCTAACATTTATATATTACCCTTAACGTTGCTCTTTGATGGTTTCCATTGCGCATAAAATGTTCCGCGAACAACTCTCATTCTTGTCTCATTGTGTAGCTCACATCGCCGCAACCGTTGCGGCGTCGGGTGGGCATCGAGCCGGCTCGCATAATGATTGCCCGCTCGTTCTCTTCTCGTCTCAATTTACCTCTGCTCGTTCTCGTTTACTGGCTATATATAATATACATTACAATACAATAATAAAATTATACAATATACATATAATATACAGTATAGTATAGAGTATACATATTATTAATTTATTTGCAGCTTTTTTATATGCTTCTTTTGTTCAAACGCCATCATATCAGTCATCCAAATCAGTGGGTGACTTCTTCTCTTCGTCCAAGTGAGTAGACTTTTTCTGTTTTATGTACTTCGACGTCATTCGATGCCGTCATCGAATGACACACAATGTGTGGTCACTACAGGTAACAGTTCTTTGCATGGTATACATAAGCAGGAACATTCAAATGGTCTTTTGCGATTCCAGATTAATTGGCAGCTGGTCAGCCCGCAAGTAGAATCGGTCCGATTCCAATTGATAGTGCAGCAGGTCCCATGACGGCGAGTAAGGAAGCCTAATCATCGGTATATTAACTGCCAGTAGTAATGATGTATTGAAGCACCACCTACTCACATAGTCGATTAAAACATTCTGCAGTAACTGTTTAAATGATGTATTAAATATACTAATGGTGTATTATATAATCCTTAACCAGACGAGACGAGAACGAGCCCACCCTTACTAAGGGTGGGCGTGGCGTGGAGGCTCCACGCCACTGAATTTGGATATGTCTATGTAATACGCGATTGCATGCATGGCAAGCCAATGTTATTCCTCAAGTATGTACAGCACCGGTCTCTCTCATTACTTCCATGATAATGATAGGTAGACGCCTGTATCGCTGTGATTGAAGATTGTCTATGAAGATGATAGCAATGGTGATTAGTAGGCCACCGCGGAGCAGCCCTTTCGCGGATCGGCGCCTGCATTGACTTCGCCGCTGTCCAGCCGCATGACTGCCTGCACGTCGCCCAGGTGCGAGCCTGCCGGGATCTCGGTGACATTGTGCTGTCTGTCACGCAGTGACTGGACCACAGACTGCGAGTAGCCGCCCTCCACGGCAACCTATATATCCGAATTAATCACCCGCGCGGCCAACAAGACAGACAATAATCTACACCATGTACGCACCACATTGGGAAGGAGCTGGTGGTGCAGACGGGGCGCAGTGATCGCAGCCTGCACGTTCATGTTAAAGTCCACCATGTTGACGATGGCCTGCGCGGTGGCGGTGATGATGTATGAGCCGCCACTGCCGCCAACTGCCAGCGCAAACTGGCCATCGCGTTCAATAATGGTAGGCACACAGCTGGACAGGGGGCGCTTGCCGGCGCGGATGAAGTTGTCCTTGCTGGGGCGCAGGCCAAACGCATTCGACTTGTTTGGCTGGCTGAAGTCGTCCATCTCATTGTTGAGCACGATGCCGGTGGCGCGGTTCATGATCTTGGATCCGAAGGAGAGATTAATAGTCGATGTCATTGCCACCGCATTGTCGTCCTTGTCCACTACGGAAATGTGCGTGGTTCCCGGAGTCTCGACCGGCTCGAATTTGGGATTATAGTACTCCCAGGGGAATGTGTGCGCATCAGAAATGTTGTGCCGCAGCGCCGCCGCGTAATTCTTGCTGATTATCTCGGCCACGCGGTCCGCATTCTCCTTTGGCAGGAATGCAGGATCTCCGAGTTCGGTGCGCTCTGCGTAACCATGCTTGAACGCTTCCACCAGGCGGTGAATATTGACGCTAGTTGGACCGTCCAGTGCAAACTGGTACCGCTCGATAATGTTCAAGATGGACAGCAAAATGGGGCCACTGGGCGATGAGTGTGGTACTCGCCGCAATAACATTAACAATCTACCTGGATGGAGCCGTGCCCGTGTACACCTTTAGTCCGCGGTAGAAGGTCGACTCTGGCGCACCGACAGTGGACTTGTAGTTGGCAAAATCTTTGGCCGTGGCAGTTCCATTGTTTTTGACAATCTCGGCAACCAGCTGCTTCATGATATCGCCCTATAAGATAAGATAATAAGCATTATGTGCAGATAAGTTGAAGTACCTTGTAAAAGTCGTTGGGATCATTGGCCAGGGTGCGCAGAGTGGCCGCGTAGTTTGTGCGCTTGACCGTGTCACCCTCGCCAAAGATACGGCCGTCCGGCGCGGTAAATATCTCGGCAAACGACGAGTTGGGCGTGATGTACGGCGTGAGACTGGCAATGCGGGCCGCCATCACCTTGGACACGGCAAAGCCCTCTTCTGCCAGCTTGATGGACGGTTCAAACAATTTGGACCACGGCAGGGAGCCCCACGCCGTGTGCGCAGTGACAAAGCCGTGAATTTCACCGGGAATGGCGACCGACAGCCCAGTGGTCACGGACGACGCATTGTTGAACATGTCCTCGGTAGCCGCGGCCGGTGCAGTCTCGCGAAAGTCCACGAAATTCGCCTCGCCAGTCTTTAGTCGCACCAGCATGAATCCGCCCCTGCACATGGAATCAACGGTGTACAACTAAGCAAAATCACACCGCCCACATACCCGCCGATGCCCGAGGAGAATAGGTTGACGGTGCCGATACAGAGCGCGGTGCCTATGGCCGAGTCCACGGCATTGCCACCGTCGCGTAGCAACTGCACGCCAATCTCGGAGCAGAGCGGGTGCTCCGCGGCAACCGCGCCCGATTTCCCCACAGCCGGCTGCGGCACGCGACTCAGCGAGTCTGACTGCGTCACGCGCGACACCACCACGAATATGGATACGGCCAGTACTACATGCGCGCGGCCATGTCAGGATACAAAGTGTCATGTAATCACACAATGCACGCACCCAGCCCCGTGACAATCAGCACCGCGTAGAGAATCAGGCGCAGCTTGCTCTTGCGCTCGCGTGCCTGCTCCCGGTTCTACATGGACACAGACGCAGTGTGAGCAATGGACGCATGAAGGAATGAATGAATGCCGCAGCACCTACAATCATGAGGTCGATCTGGCGCGCACGCTCCACATCCTCCAGGGACGCCGCCGAATCGGGCCGCACCTGGCTGTAGTGCACACCGGGCGCACCGCCAAATGCCCACTGCTGTTGCTGAGGAGACAGCTGCTGCTGTGACGACGTCAAATCCTCTTGCGAGGACGGCGCGGGTCCACCTTTCCACAAGTTGCTCAATTTTTTGCTCATTTTTGCGCCCGTGACGAAAAGAAAGAAAGAAAAAGGGGTTAAAGGTGGAAAAGAAAAGAAAAACAATGAGTCAATGAGAGGAAGATAAAAGTGCATTTGATATGTTGCTTGAAATGTACTCAAAGAAGTGGGAGACGAGACGAGCATAGATACAATTTAGCCCCATAACTGTAGTAAACTATATACGAAGTACGCTTCATGGCATTAGTAAAAACTCTGCAAGTGTTAGTTCGAGTCATTCAGCTATATCATGTGCAATATCAGAAGCAATAATGAGCAAGATATCAGCATGGTGGTACGATTTGTGGATCTTAACGGTTCGTATAGGTTAGAAAACATGCAAATTAGATCCACACTCGGATCTACTGAGTTCCACACTTCTATCATTAACGAATGGCAGCTTATTATGGCGGTCTTGCGTTCATGTGAGTACTCCGTACGCCAGTACGCCTCCACGTATGGATATTGCTCTCTTGACGTATTTAACAAAGTCTAGTTAGCTTAAGGAGGATTAAAATAGCTTCGATATGGCTGTGAGTAATCCCTGAAGTCATATATTATTATTCCAGAGGCAAGTTCAGATGGTGGAAACAATATAGTTTGCTTTCACTAGTTGTGCAGCCGATGCATAGGTAGTAGGTGGTTGATTATAATTATGTATATAAATAGCTAGCAAGGATAAACAAAAACAGTAGCCAGCACAGTGCGGCGGAATCATTCTGGGCGTCAGATGCACGCCTATTGGCCAGTTAAACTTTGGCTTACCGTTTCTCTCCGCAAGTTCAAACAGAACAAAAGAAACACACGGCGGTCACCCTGGTGTAAACACGCGCGCAAACAGAGACTGCCAATTGTGTAATATCTTTGCCCCGCCAGCTGTATTAAACTCCGCTCCGGTTAACGTGTGAGTGCGCGTACGTGTGTGTTCCAACAGTTTCTGTAATGTCCACTACCGCGGCACCGCCATCTCCGACGCCGTCTAAACGCAAGGACGCGGACGTGAAGGGCGTCCATGTCGGCAACTACCAACTGATCAAAACACTGGGCGAGGGCTCATTTGCCAAAGTGCGACTGGCTGTGCACCGTCCCACCGGCCAGCAGGTACGTGTGATGATATATTGAGTCAAGCCTTTTGGTTAACCTATTGTAAACAACAGGTGGCCATCAAATGTATCGACAAAAACCACTTGCCGGACGAGTATTCCGTGCGCAACATGTACCGCGAGGCGCAAATAATGAAGCTGCTCGACCATCCAAACATCATTAAACTATACGAGGTGAGGGTCTGTGTTCCTGTGGCGCGTAACGCGGTCTCATTGCGATAATCCGGCAGGTTATCGAGACAAAGAATGAGATTAATTTGGTGTTGAGTTACGCGAGCGGTGGCGAAATGTTGGACTACATCGTGGCACACGGAAAGTTAAAAGAGAGCGAGGCCAAGAAAATGGCTGCACAGATTGTGGACGCCATGGTACGTATGCGAATGTATTATACATACGTCGTCTGATGTGTAATCGGCCTGCAGATCTATTGCCATCAGGCAAACGTTGTACACCGCGACCTGAAATGCGAGAACCTGCTGCTGGATGAAGATATGAACATACAAATCACTGGTCTGTGCAAGCAACTTGTGAACTTGATTGCTGACACACATCGCGATAGATTTCGGTCTGAGTAACGTGTTTGAGGCGGGCAAAAAACTAAAAACATTCTGCGGATCGCCCGTCTACTCGGCTCCCGAGCTCATTGAGGGCATCCAATATACGGGGCCCGAGGTGGACGTGTGGGCACTGGGGGTCATTGTGTACGCAATGGTGGTAGGCGAGCTACCGTTCGCCGATCGAAACATTCGCCTCCTGCAACAGTCCATAGTGTCGTGTCGGTACCAAGTGCCGGCATTTGTCTCTGAGCGTACGTTGCACATATATATATATATATATATATCCTTTATAAGATACCTTGTCTGACCGTATGACAGCCTGCAAGGATCTGCTGAGCAAGATGCTGGTGGTGGACAGGAAGAAGCGGTTGACAATGGCGCAGGTGCGCAGCCATCCCTGGCTAAAGAGCGTGCCGGCCGTCACCACTACATTTGCTACGCCTGCCGAAGCCATTCGTCCACGAACCGAGCACGACATTGACTCGGCGCTGCTGGACACGCTGACCGGAATGGGATTTGAGCGCGCCGCTTGTATCGACTCCATTCTCACAAGCAAGCAAGACCAACGTGCCGCCACCTACTTTCTGCTGCTGCACCACCGGCTCAAGGCCGAGGCCAAGAAGAAAGCAGCGCTGGCTGCTGCATCGGCACAGACCGCCGGCATCAAGGCCAATCCATTGGCGTTTGCCAGTGCGGGCGTGCTGCCTTCGGTAACTGCCGCCACCGCCGCCTCGCCATCAAACGCGGCCGCATTCTCCTCCACAGACCAATTGCCGGCAGGTGATAGTTCTGCCAAGGACAAGGACAAGAACACTCCGCCACCGGCCAAGTTCTACATGCCCAAGGGCGTCACTGCAGCCCCGACTGCTCATGGCACTACCACCCAGGAAACTTCGGCCAGCACACTGCCCGGAGTGGATGCCGGAGGCAATGTCACCGCGGCTGCATCTGCTCCACCATTGGACAGCGTCACCATGTCGCCAGTGAGGCGCCGCTCGCGCGCCAACACTGTCGGCGCGATTGTCATGCCGATGGCCCGGCCGCTGTCTGTCGGGGCAGAGCCGCTGAACACGCAACCGGTACAGGCTGGAGGTGGCAAGCAGGCAGCAGCCAGCGCAGCCAGCAGACGCCACTCGCCGCTCAGCACGGCCACCCCGATCTCGGCTCAGGCATCACAGCCACCGCAGACCGAGAGCATCGCCGAAGACAGCGGTGTGGAGCCAGTCAAACCAGCGCCGACACTCACTCCCGCCACCGCCGACGCCAAAGGCCGCACAGCCGCCACTCCGACGCCCACAAACGGCGGCCATCACGTGCCGTCGGCCATCCAGCGCATAATCAGCTCGGCCACCACGCGCAAGCGCAGCCAGACCATCAGCGCCGGCACCGAACGCCCGCTCATACGCGCGGCCACGTCCAATGCAGCCGGCACCGCAGCCACCACTAGCAGCAACAGCAACGCCACCAACCACAGCCAGATCCTGTCGGTGACAGTGGTGGCGGGGGAAACTACCGGCTCCGCACACTCCTCCACCATGTCCATGGCCACCGCCAACAGCCAGGACAGCACCACGGCCATCGGGGCGCACAGCAGCGCCTCATCCATAAGCAGCAGTACGTCATCGTCTGGACGCAGCAAGGAGATCCGCACCGTGCGCTTCGCCTTCAACCTGCTCACCACCACCAGCCTGCAGCCCGCCGAGATGGTGACCAAGCTGCAGCAGGCGCTGCGACAGGAGGACGTGCGCTTCACACAGGACTCTTTCACGTTCAACTGCGTGTGGACCCGGCCGCAGCAGCCGCACCCACAGGACGGCGACGTGATAAAGTTCGAGGCCGAGATCTGCAAGGTGCCGCGGCTGGCACTGCACGGCATCCGACTCAAGCGCGTCTCGGGCGACCTGTGGGAGTACAAGAGGCTGTGCACGCGCTTCATGAAGACCTGGGAGGAGCAGCTGAAGGTGGCGTCGTGAATTGCCGTACTTTAATTGTGCACATAATGTGGTGCGGTGGTGGTGATGCTATTAATAGAGGAGTTTATACATTGACACGCGGTAAACAGCACTTGCCACACCAACACACACACCAACACACACACACACACACACACACTCCGAGAGCGTGTAAACATGACCGCTGGCGTATCATCTAGGGGCGCCTCACCGTCTGGCGCCGGGGCCACGTCGATACAGCTGCCTCCCATCAGCGATTTGGACGCCGCAACGACGATCACTGCCCGGAAACAGTCGCCAGCAAGGTGTGCCACTGTCTGCTCTGTCGTCTGTCTGTCTGTCTGTCTGCTCTGTCTGTGTCAAGTCATGTCACTTGTGTCAGTGAATCTGTGTATCGCGTGTCTATCATTGTGTTGGTGTATTCTACGCGTCGTGCCTGTGATCCTATATCCATCGGTATCCACACACAGACACATTCACAAGCACTATTGTGGCACCACCCACGCTTACACTTCACAGCCAGCCACGGATAATCTCCACGTCCACGGTGGCGCTCCACTCACAGTCACAGGCAAGTCCAGCGTGCTTTAGTCGATGTGACTATATCAGTGTGCAGTCACCCGCATCCACCACTGGACGGTCAGGGAGCCTTGTGGCGTCGTTCGCGCCATCCACCACGCTGTCCGCGACCACAAATGACGCGCCACGCCGCCGCTCCAATTTGCGCAACTCGCTGTCACAGCAGCACGCTTCATCCGCGGCACTGATTGCCGGCGGAGACGCGCGACAGTCCACACCGCGACACCAGCATCAGCATCAGCAACACAGACAGAGCAAGGGCGCGCAACAACACCAGCAACACCAGCAACAACACCCAGCACCCCAGCATGAACCATTTCTGCCACCCGTTGCCGGCCGTGTGCACATGGACATCCAGACAGACACGTTTCTCGAGGAGTTGGCGGACAAGATCCCCGAAGCCGAGCACTACACGCAGACCGATGCATTCTACGACCGGCCAGCCACACCGCTGTTCGTCCCCAAATCATCCGGCGTGGACGCCAGCACGCAGATCATGGACGGCGATCTGTTTGACTTTGATCGCGAGGTGGAGCCGATGCTGGAGATCCTGGTCGGCAAGACGCTGGAGCAGGCCTTCTTTGAGCTGCACGAAGAGACGGAACTGGCTCAGCTGCGACGTCAGCAGGTACATTTACATACATCCACACATCCACACATACATACATACATACATATATATATATATATATATATATATATATATAACTGACTGATATTGACCACCATCTGCATGCAGGCGCAATTCGCGGCCAAGAAACGCGCGGAACAGATTGAGGTGCAGCGGCTGGAGGCGGCGGAGAAGCGACGCGATGCCGAGAGGGTACGCACTTATATGTCCCAACTATTGTTGTGCATAAAGTTAATCTGTGCAGGAGCGACGTATGGTCGAACAGATTCGTCTGCGCAATGAAAAGGAAGAGAATGATCGCCGGGTGGCAGCGCAGGCATACGCAGCCGACTTTGTGGCACAACTGATTCCCTCGGTGATGGACACCTTGGTGCAGAATGGGCTAGAGAATGATGCGCGTCTCACTGAGGTGCAAGAACAGTTTGCACCGTGGCTCACTAGTGGGGTGCAGGCGCGACTAGACACACTGTCAGTGGCGCGTTCACTCCTGGACTCTCTGATTCTGTCAGCATGCCAGTAGTCTTGACTGCTAGGGTAGTCAATTGCCGGTAACATAGATAGTTGAATGCAAACTGATATTGTAATTGAACTGAGAATGTAATTGAATGTGGGAAATGACTTGACAATGTCCGGGCACGTATGAGCTGCCATTGTTATAGTAGTGGTGATTATAGTAGTTCCACATAATATAGACGTTATTGAGCGTGAGAGTCCAAAATTGCATTCGAGGTAACGGTGAATGCATCAGAGAAAAGTGTAGGAGGCAAAATGCGTATTTACATAGCACATTGTATGTGAACCATCATGTCAAGGAAATTGTAATTGCAGTTTGTATGGCAGTATGGCTGCTATTTACGGGAGACGGCGTTGACTTGGGGTCATTTCCCGCCACTGGAGGGTTTTCTCGGGATGCTGACGTCGCAGTAGTGTAAATAGAGTCGGAATTAACTGTATGGCAGTATAATAAATAGTGATTAGCTCCAGCGTAGTGTTCAGTGTGGTACTAGCTAGTGTGTGTGTGCTGAGTGTGTGAGGGGGATTGTTTGCCAGCTGACCCAATCAGGAAATTTGCCAATGGGAATTACAAAGTAGGCGATTCAGTCCAATTGGGCGCGCTGCTACATATAACAATCATATGTAATGACTGAACTACTTAAGATAACTACTTTTTAGCAACGGCCGATTCAGTCCCCCTATCATATATGATTGATTGTATCATATGTAACCGCCAGTTCAGTGGCCCTTATATAGCTGTAGCTGTAACACCCAGTCAGCTGCCGTCACCGCCGCCGGCCCCTTGCACATAGCCCCTCCTGCGCTGCACGCCACCACACGGCACTGCCAATTGCCACCGCCGCCCTTGCTACTTCTACTACTACCGCGCCTTCACTATGAGCAGCCCGCCCCCTATGCCTCCTCCGCCCTCCAGCAGCAATGCTGCCTCTGCCGCGGCATTGCCTGTACCTGCAGCAGCTGCACCGGCGGCATTGAGTGCGCAGGCTAATGAGTCTGCTGCAGATGATAGTAACGCAGTTCTTGACGTGCAAGTAGCACCCAAAGAGCTTGGGCCTACATCAATGAAGGCAGCTCAGCTGCAGCTGTGGTTTCGCCACTACTATCCCGGGCACTATGCCACGTGGAATATTGATGGCCTTGCGCGCAAGAAGCCTCTGACGGCGTTGAAGGACCTGTACCGTGGCAAGAAGGCCAAACTTGTCGCCACGCGCCTCCGTCTCATGCTGAAAAAAGGAGAGGTGCCTCCTGCTGAAGACCGCGTGGCAGCAAGCCCTCCACCTCCGAGAGCCGCTGTCATAGTGCAGTATCCTGCCAAAGAACTTGCCGCCGACCTTCAGGTCCGTCTGCTGGAGGACTATGTCAAGACCACAAGCGCTTCAGTACGCCTGCTGTCATTGCACGCTGTGACTCGGTTTTTTCGCCAACGGCACGCTACACAAATGTTTTCAATTAATATGTGCAAATGCATGCGTACCTTTGCCATATTGAGCGCCTTGATGAATTCGGACACTGCAATGTCCTTTGCCGGATTTCCACGCCTGTAAAATGAGTTGATGAAAATAATATCAAACATACATCATCAGCGTGTTATTTTCGCCCATGCAGGATTGCCACATGAGATTGCCATCTAGCTTTTGTCGGTAGTATGCCGAAAACGCGCAGCGCGGTAAGCCGTCGCTGTAGCTGATTTGCGCGACGAAATTCCTCCGATCCCTGCTCCGACGGAAACCCACAGCGATTTCCAATTGCGTCAATGAGAACATTCGGTAGATGCTTCGCATTATGGAATGACATGTCGTTAAAATCCAAGTTCTTCCACAGTGGCGACGACTTTGCAAATTTAATAATCGCCGCCATGTTGCTACAATCAGGCTAAGCCGCAACGCACAATCACAACAATACGCACGTTTCAGTAGCTCAAGACGGTTTTTGGCCGATTCTTCAGCTTTGCTTCCGCCCAAAGTTCCTCGCCACGTGCCTCATAAAGCTCTTGAATGGACGGCGGAGCTGCTGGTGCTGAAATGACGACTTCTTCGGCTTCAGTGCCCATCGCAGCTAGGAGATTGCCATCTACAGCCGATGTGAGACAATGAAGAACATTGTCAGACGTACTGCGTAGTGCCGCGGCATAGTCAAATTCCAAATTTTCATCACGAAACGTGGCGTAATCAAATGCCACATTGTCATCGCCCGTGTAGTCGTCGTCGGGCTCAGGTGCATCAGCCGTGTACTCATCCTCAGGCTCCGGCGCCGTCGCGCCGGCAACAGAGGCCTCAATAGCGTACATGTAGTGCTGAGACAGCTGTTTATTGTGTGTGATTGCATTGCAGCAGTGTGATCTTACTCTTGAGGTGTGGTGGGTGGTGTGTGGTCTACTTGCCGTTAAACATGCATAATCGCCTGCAAGAGACAGTCTGCCAAGTCATCTTTCTTTGCGGAGGCGCGAAAGTATTGGCCTAGCGCGGGTGGAATGGCAACAATGGCACTGCCAGTCAGATAGCTGCGAACTAGCATGACTGTCGCACGTTTCTTTCTCCGCAGCTGTGCCAATGATGGCAAACGCGCGCTTCACCTTTAATGGACTGCAGTCGTCGTGCTGGACACCGCTGCACTCAAGCGCCGCGTGGATGGCGCTCTGGAATGATAATGCGCTGCGATACGTGACCATGTGTTGACGAAATGGTGCGCCTCACGACCGCGTGCCATGTACGGCAACTGGCGCTCCACCACCGCGTGTACCGAATAGTGCGGCTTCAGCACTTTCACAAGCGCGGTGATACGCTTGGCGGCCACGACACCGGTGTTGCGCGGACGAACATTTGGCGTAGTCATCAGGGCCAGGCGCTCCCAGTGCAGAACAGTGCGGGTGGCCACTTCCACTACGCAGTATGCAAAATTACGATGACCTACATACGATGGATAGCACAACGGTGGGCAGCGCAGTCATCCGCAGTCAGGTCGATAACCACAGGCGGCTGTGCAGGCGGCACGGTGTGGACGGTGTCAGTCAGGTCGACGGTCACTGTCATCTCGGTGGCGGCGGGCAGGCGGCAGACGGTTCACTCAAGCCGGTGAAAAGAGAGAGAAGTTACCCCTGAGAATGTGGTCTATTCACAGGGTGTGTGGGCTGCAGCGGGGGGCGGCGGTGGCCGTGGCGGGCGGCTGGGCGGCGGCGACGGCCGGATTCAGTCCGATTCAGTGGCGGGCGCCGATCACCTATGATCCGGGACTGAATCGCGAAAACTAAATATGGGCTGAATCAAGGGAATCGAGTCCTCAAAAGTCGGCATATCACAAAATGTCCAAATGCCCGCTCGGACTTTTCGGCGACGAGTGCCAGCAGCGGCACTGTCGCCCCGGGGAAGCACCAACCACCGCGGACGGATTCTGTGCCGTGCCCGACTACCATGACGGCTGCCCGGAGGACACGTTCGGCAATCAGTGCGAGTATCGCGTGTGCCGCCCGTCCGAGTGCGTGGGTGGCCGGTGCCGGGCCGGCATGCCCAACGTGTGCGAGTGCAATGGCGGGCTGGTGGTGATGCCGGTGTCGAGTGCGGGTGATGTGGCCAGCACGTGCCCGTCGCTCGTGTTTGATATTGTGGGCGGCGGTCGTTCTGGACCGCCGGGGTATCTGTACTTGGTGGCCGCGCTCCTCATGGCCGTGTGTGGGTGCTGCCTGCTGCGAAGGTGGATGCCTGCATGGTGCACCGGGAATGCTTTCTGCTGTGCTGCCAGGAGGCGGAGTAGGAGGAGGCGCGATAGTGACATTGATGGCGATATTGACGGGGACGACGATAGCGACGACATATATGCAAGTCAAAGTCGACGGGGATTGTACCCCGGATTTCCCGGCGAGACGGTTCCGCTGCTGTATGATGCGGATGGTCTGCCGGCATACTCTGCGGAACCTGCTCTCGGCCACTGCAGGGTGGCTGTTGTGCCCGCGCGAGGCTCAGTGCCAATGGATGACCACGATGAAGTTGCTAGCTGTTCCTGTGCGGATGAGGAAGCGCCGCCACCGCAGTACACGCAGAGATGACAAATGAAATAATGTGATGCCATCAGTGTCACCATGGTTTTGTCCTACGCACCCACATGACTACATGCCTACATTAAAGAGCAACTAATCTAGTGCCACATCTATGCAGTAGAGATAGTTGTCGCGGCAGCCGACAAGCACAGCCAGGCTGTCGTCTTCTTGACGCGGCAGAATCAGGGGAGATGAGAATATGGCACCGCCCAGCGTGCAAGCACCGATTCTCTGATACGCAGTAGCGTCTTCGTGATAACGATGGAATAGAGCGACGCTACCGCCAGTATCACACGCAACCACATTGCTTGCATGCGCATCCAACGACTGTGCCGACGCAAACACTGGAGCTTCCATTACGCACTCGCTAACTGCGGAGAGAGTGCCATTGTCGGCGTTGACCACGTGGACCTTGCCATCATGGCCGCCAAACAACAGCTTGCCGCCAAATACTTGCAGTGAAGAGAATATTGGCTCGGCGCACACTTGAATTGTGCGCATCTGTGTCATCGTTAAACAAAATGAGACAGAGCTACATACATGCACGAACCAGTGTGCCAACAGTGACGGATATGCACTGCAGAGCGCCCCGGACAGTGGCCACATACATATTATTGTTCAGGACAGCAGGTGACGCAAAGATCGCGCCGTCCAGCTCGACCATCCACACCTGTTCTCCATCGCGCAGTGCATACACTGTGCCTCTGGTCGTGCAGCAGAAAGCCATCGTCTTGTCATTCTGATCGTTATTGAAACGTACAGCAGCAAATACGCTGCCATCCAGTAGGTAGCGGTGAATCAGAGTCCACGGCTTGTCTGTCGTGACGGCCAGACAGTACACCGAGTGATCGTGCGAGCCGACCCAGACGTGGTGGGTGCCTGGCTGCACCGTCGGCGAACACTTGACTTGGCCGTCAGTCTGGTACACCGCACTCACGGTGCCACTGAGTGTGCAAAGTGCGTATATGCCACCATCGTAGCACCCGACAACAACAAGACGGCCGCAGTGAGTCACGCAGGCCGACGACTCGATTCTATCGGGCAGCGTGGTGCGCCACAGTTCAGTGCCCCGAGCGCAATCAATTGCAACAAAGTGGCCGGCATGTGAACCAATGAAGGCCACGCAAACTGCATTATTCAAGGATTTCGTCGTCGGGGAGATAAACTGCACGACTAGTGGCGATGCATCAATGCACTTGGCCAGGTCCAACTTCCACCTTATCGACATAGATGCAGTCGCTGATGTGCAGAGTCGTTCCGTAGCACATGCTGCAGGTGCGCGGAAGCGGCTGTGCGCTTCAAAATGCGGCTCAGCGCTGGCAAGACACTGCTGCATTAGGTCTCCGGCGGAGGTCTCCACAGATTTCTTAACACCAGTTACCACGACGGCAGTCGATGTTTCCAAACGCAATAGCTCATCCGTTCTTTGCACAACATGTACCACTCCACCAAGAGGACCGTTCAGAATCGCAGCCAAAACTCTAGCTGTCATTAACACTCCAAACAAATATGACATCAATAATGTACCTTTGCTTGTGCTGAGCGGTCAAATTGTAGCGACGTTTCAAAGCGTCGGCTAGCAGGAATGCGTGCAGAGATGAAGGTGGAGATTCGGCCCCACCAATGGATAGAAAGTGCTGTGACAAGAAGTCAGCATCGTCATCTATGCGAAGCAAGCGCCGCACTGTAGCCAGAATGAATGATTGAACAGTCTCTGTCGTTGATGACGGCATTGTGTACAGCAGACTGTGCGGTGTATGCCACGAAGCGCGGAGCTTCAGCAAGATTACTGCACGACGATCCAGCTTACCGCTCCGTGTTAACGGTGGCGGGGGACTGTCCGGTCGCTGATCAAAGAAGTAAAAGTGATCCGGGCGACAGGCATCTGGCAGCATTTTGAGCGCGCTGAGAAGAGTATCCACGCCGGGCAGCATCGTGCACCACAAGTAGGCAACCAGAACCTCGGTGCGACCATTTACATCATCATTGTCATCATCATGATCCGCTTGCAGCTCGCACACAGCGCAACACTGCTGAACCTCATTGCCGACACTGCGCAACTGGCGTGCAAGCCTGGCCGCCACCAGCTCCGTGCTGACGCGCCGTCCAAATCTCTTGATTATAAAGTCTCTACGACCGCAAAAGTATAATTCCCCGTCACACCTCGTCACCAAGTCCCCCGTTAATCTCATTCTAAAATCATTAAAGCTCGCCTGTGTAATGTGTACACTGCATTAACTCACATTAAAGGCTCGGTTTCAGAGTTGACGTAGCAGATGCGTTTCTCGCCGCCGATCCACAGTTCACAACCATCTTGAAATGCGCCGTTATCAGAGGCTAGCTCCTCGACACGTAACTTTGTATGTGACAGCGCCGTGCCCAGCGGGAACCCCAAATCCGCCTCGGCCGGTAGCGGCCCAACAGTGACGGCATGCATCATTGCCCAGACGGAGCATTCGGTGGTGCCGTAGATATTCCACAGCTGGGCGCAAGGAGTGCCAAACGAGGAAGATTTGCACCGCCGCCACACGGCAACAGTGGCCGGGGAGAGCGTGTCGCCACCCAGTAAAACATCCCGCGTACTGCGGAACACCAGCGCTTGTTCGGCGGCTGTCAGTCTCCCAAACGCCGCATTGGTGCACTGGAACAGCGTGACACCACATGTGGTAATTGCAGTGCACAGAGCGGCCGGCGATTGCAACACTCGCGGGTGGACAATAACCACGCGGCCGCCACACCGCAGCGGCAACAGCAACTCCACGATGGACGGGTCGAATGTTAGCGCGGTGCTCAGACACGTGCACATTTTGGCGTCACCGCCCAGCCGCTCACTGGCCATCACGGCGCAACATGTCAGCGTCGATTAAGAATAGTACGAAACAAGCATACCCCAGTTCCGACAGGTGCTCTTGCACAGTAGAGCGTGGCACTTGGACAAACGACGCGTCGCCCGTGGTTCCCGACGTCTGGATAATGTATGCAATGTCAGGCAGAGAGGGCACGACTGTCGGCTTTGAAATGGTATCTGGCAAGAAGGAAGCGAGGCGTACAGATACCAGGTTGGATTCATGGGCCCATCCGGACAATTGAGGCCGTGAGTCCAAATCAGCCAGCACAAGCCTCAAGCCAAGCTTTTCAGTCGCCAGGGGTAGTTGAGCAAGCGATAAGGGTACATACGTTGCCCCCATCTGGAACAGGCTGCAGTGGTGTCAAGTAGGCATTTCAGTATCCACATATCTACTGCACCTCAGAATGGCGATGACTGTGTCCAGGCTCACGGGGGCGGCCATCACACCAACACGGTCCATGGCAGATATCTGCGGTACATTGAGTGCCTGCTGCTGTGGCACCTTCGACACTGACGTGCATTCAGCTGTTGGCGCAACTCTTCGGTGACACGTGACACCCAATGCCGCAGCTCCGCATAGCCCACACCCTGTGCCACCATGGTGCCAATGGCCGCATCATCAGCAGTGCCGTTGTCTACACTTGACGGCGTGTCAGGGCGCCACCATGTAAGCGCAGTGCCGCTGTCGGCGAGTGCAAGATTCATGGAGCCAATCAGTTCTTTCTTTCTTTCTCTCTTTCTTTCTTTCTTTCTTTCTTTCTTTCTTTCTTTCTTTCTTTCTTTCTTTCTTTCTTTCTTTCTTTCTTTCTTTCTTTCTCTTTCTTTCTTTCTTTCTTTCTCTTTCTTTCTTTCTTTCTTCTTTCTTCTTGATTTCTCTTTCTTTCTTTCTTTCTTTCTTCTTTCTTCTTGATCCTTTCTTCTTTCTTTTTGTTATCGAGTATGTACATTAACCGCAGTGAGCTGCTAGCTCATACATGTCAACTTGTCGTTTGTTGTGTAAACCTTACAATATAGTGGGGCATTTCACGTCATGGTTGCACCTCATTGTGATAATTAGCTAATAGAAGTAATCAATCGCTCATGCATTGCGCAGCGCATAGATATCCGATGTGTTAGTCGATATATATGTGAAAGCTGTATGGCGGCACAGTTGTAGCTAGTAATATTGTTGATAATACGTTTACGGTCAGGTCACATAAAATCGTTGATATCGTCAAATAGAGGTGTAAATACATGTATAATGCGTGTCCATTATACACAAACATGCTTACTATCCACACATACATGTCGCAGGCAGCCACAATATAACAGCAGTCGACAATGACTGAACAATATAATAGCATTCGTTGATTCATAATCAACGAATCTCTTGCACAATTGGGCGCGCTTCAATGCCGCCACCACCGCCGCCGCCCAAACCGCCAAACGCGCCATCTGGCACCCAAGTCCACATCAGCGATGAGTTGAGCGGTGACCGCTTTATTGTGCTTCTTGCCGGCTACATCAGCCGCGTGGAGGTGCCGCGACTGCTCGCTGCCAGCAACAACAACAACAACTCTGTAACGACAGATGGTTAGGCCTGCTTGTAACGAAGAGTGTCTGTACTCACACACCCGCATCTGTGTAGGCACGGCCGGTACAGCTAATGCAGCATCGCAAGTCAGGTTCAGCATTGACCCGCGGCACCTCTGCTATGTACAGCAGCGCTTTGCCGAGTATCCCGAGTGGCTGGTTGGTAGCGTTGTCTATATTCACACTTATATATATACCTATAAAACGCTATAAATTAATCTGAATGAACAGCCAAGTGAAGCGGCATCGCTGCGTGTGGAGCTGCGCATGTTGCACACGATTGCCAAACCTGTAGCGGCAGTCTATTCCACGACGCCACCGCCCACAAGTACCACCGCGGACATCAAAAATGCCCTGCGCACCATTTGGTGCTTTTTTGGCCTTGTTGAGGCGCTGACCATCAGCCCCGTCGGCAAAAAGACTATCCGTGACCCGCAGCGTGCCGGCTCCCTGCCCGCCTGTCTTGACTTGGGCCTATTTCGCAGTTTGCGCGAATTGCGACTGGACTCGGTCTCGCCTGACACGCTGTTTGGCCTGGATGTGGTCCATCGCCAGATTGAAACAATCTCGTGTCAGCGCGCCGGCATCACCGCCATCTCTCAGCTGTTCATCACGCCGCTTCTGCAGTCGGCCACGCGGCGCAAAGGCAAGCAGCGGCACAGCGCCAACTCGTTTGAGGGCGGCAAGCTCTCGCCCGTTCCACCGGCCTCCACCTCCCCCGCCAGCATTACCAGATGGCATGAAATCACTGGCACGTTATTATAACTGCATCTTATTATTGATATATGTTAAACGGTTATTAGACAAGAGCCTGCTGGAGGGCGCGTGGAGCAGTTTGCGTCGCGTTGATTTGTCGCGGAACAAATTGTGCGACTTGGACGGCGAGACACTACGATGGCTGACAGGTGTGCGCGAGCTGCTACTTCCACACAATGAATTCACCGTTGTCCCGGCCACCCTCGACCGGCTGTTCAATCTGGACCGGCTGTCCATGGCCCACAATGCCCTGACTGAAGTGGTAAATGTGCCGCTCTGTCTCGGCCACATTGCCGCCCTCGATTTGTCACACAACCGGATTGCCTCCACGCACGGCTTGGAAAAGTTGTGGGCTCTGGTGTCGCTGGACGTGCGGCACAATATGCTCGCCGATGCCGCAGAGTTTGTGCAGCTGTGCGCCTCGTTGCCTGAACTGATGCACGTACGGATTGCACGCAACGCCATCGCCGTCTCCAAGAATATCCGGCTGCGTATATTTGCCGCGCTGGGACCCGAACGCAGCAAGACTGCCACCGTTGACGATTCGCCGCCAAAAATAATTGAACGCCTCGGCATACGGCTGGATGGTGGAAGCAGCAGCAGCAGCGTAACTTCGGCACCGGCTGCTGCAAAGTTCCCTACGCAAGAGTCGATGGCCGCAACCGCGGCCACTGTTCGCTCTGCACCACCAACTGTTCCCGCGTCACCCGTGATATTTGCGCACAGTAGAGCCACCACCGGAGGCAGACACCAGCGCGGTCAGCGCTCCAGGAACGCCGTCATCGTCGATCAGACTGTTCCAGAGGCGTCCGAGACCGCCAGTCTGAGCTTCAGCGTCGTCTCCTCCTCGGCCGCCACTTCGCCATCCGCAAACCGGCGCATGAAGCGAATGGACGATTTAAATGCACTGGCACAGCAGCAGCAGCAACAACAATCTGTTTCGGCAATGCCATCACCAATACTGATTAGGGGCGGTCGAGGGGGAAAGAGTAGCAGCAACACCAGTGTTGTGGACATGGTAAACACACCAGGCGACGAACTGCGCCGACGCATCGACTCGTTCAAGGATGAAGCGGGCGCAAATTGGCTCAAGCTTTTCAACGAGAATCAATCGTATAGGAATCAGTCACTTTTGCAGCAGAGACCGTTTACAGCCGAATCACCGCTCGCAGATGGTGCCATTAGTACGGCGGACGGCGTATTGGACATGCGTCAGTCTGTCTCATCGATCGAGTCACTGGACCACTCGGAGGCGCTGCTGTCAGCCGCGATAAACTATGAAGACACTGGTGATTTGGATCATCTGGAGAGTGGTTCCCCCGCGCCACAATCTGCGAGTACCACGCCGCTACCAAGAACTGCAGACAATGATGACAAGCATTCCGAGCCGCCCGCCGAAACAATGAATGAAGTTGCCAGCAATGTGTCACGTCCGCTGTCGGGATTGCGCGTCACCGAAGCTGTGAGAAAGATTGAGGCCAAATTTGGGCCGCTTGCCGTGCGATATCGCAAGTTTACCGGCGACGAGTGGTCCGACTACACCGAGTGTTCCATGGTCTGGATCGACAAAGCCATTGTCGACTACCAATCCGCCATTGGCACGCCACCCATCCTCGCGCTGGATACTGTGCGCCGCGTGGAAC